>JAUMTR010000013.1:6459815-6505964 GCA_032270685.1 Microctenopoma stevenorrisi | reverse complement strand
CACACACACACACACACACACACACACACACACACACACACACACACACACACACACACACACACACACACAGTAGACCAAGCACATCAGAGGCCACAAAAACAGGACAGGAATAATAAGCAGATCATGTTTATGGATAGCAGTGTGTATCCCAGATATCTGATCGCTGTGTATATGTGAGAAGATTCTGTAAGCCAAAGACTAAGGTTGACTCCTGGGCCTACTTCTGATGCTCCTTACGGGAAAATAAAATAGACTGACGCTACCATGAGGTGGAGGGCAGAGAAAGGGAGCCATACACAATCAAAGCAAAAACACACACAAACACACGCACACTTTTATTCTTCACTCATTTCCACTTCAAGGCACTGGCCTGCTGGTTATAGCATCAGCAGGTTATATTCTCTCCTCCCACTCATTTCACTCCAAGCGTTCACCTACTACTTCGTATTTTGGAAGGAGACTAGATTTGCAAGCCCGGAGGACTTCGACTCAGACGGAAGTGAGTTGATGAAAGCCTCGATGACTTCATGTTGCAGCATATTGCTTCACTCTATTGCTTACAGTGGCGGGCAGTGTGGAAATAACTGAAAAAAATGAGTCCAGTCCACAGGCCATGACAACACTCGAACACTTGAGTCATTTCTCTGAGTAAATCACAGATGAGCTGTGTGAGGCTGCACTTTGGTGCAGCAGTAATTTGATCTAAATGGTGAGATGAAGATGTTAAGTTTACAACTTTACCATACTGTGTTGGCATGCTAACACTTGCTAATTAGCACTGAATATACACTCGCCGGCCACTTTATTAGACATACCTGTCCAACTGCTTGTTGATGCAAATTACTGATCAGCCAATCACATGGTGGCAACTCAATGCATATAGGTATGTTGACATGGTCAAGACGAACCGCTGCAGTTCAAACAGAGCTTCAGAGTGGGGAAAAAATGATTTACGTGACTTTGATTGTGGCATGGTTGTTAGTGCCAGATGGGCTGGTCTGAGTATTTCAGAAACTGCTGATCGTCTGGGACTGTCACGCACAACCATCTCTATGGTTTAAAGAGAATAGTCTGAAAAAGGCAAAATAACCAGTGAGCGGCAATTTTGAGGGTGAAAATGCCTCGGTCAGAATGGCCAGTGGTTCGAGCTGATAGAAAGGCAACAGTAATTCAAAAAACCACTCGTTACAGACAAGGTAAGCAGAAGACTCTCTCTGAACGCTCAAAACATCGAACCTTGAGGCAAATGGGCTACAGCAGCAGAAGACCACACCGGGTAATATTGAACAATAGAAGATTGGAAAAATGTTGCCTATGGTTCAGGCTGGTGGTGGTGGAGGTGGTGGTGGTGTTATGGTGTGGGGGACATTTTCTTGGCACACTTTGGGCCCCTTAGTACTAATTGATCATCGTTAGAATGCCACAGTCTACCCGAGTGTTGTTGCCGACCGTGTCCATCCCTTTATGACCACAGCGTACCCATCTTCTGATGGCTACTTCCAGTAGGATAATGCACCATGTCATAAAACTTGAATCACCTCAGACTGGTTTCTTGAACTTGAACATACTCAAATAGCCTCCACAGTCACCAGATCTCAATCCATTAAAGCACCTTTGGGATGTGGTGGAACGAGAGATTCACATCATGAATGTGCAGCTGACATGATATGCAGCAACTGCTTGATGTCAATATGGACCATTCTCTGAGCAATGTTTCCAGTACCTTGTTGAATCTATGCCATGAAGGATTAAGGCAGTTCTGAAGGCAAAAGGGGGTCCAACCCCGTACTAGCAAGGAGTGCCTAATAAAGTGGTCGCTGAGTGTAAGTACAGCACAGTAGGATGAGATTGGTTTCGCACTAATGAAAAAAATATATAACAAACATGTCTACATACTCTTTTACCTCTCGTCACCTACTGGGGTCTGAGGAGTGTGTTTATATACAGAGGATCCCAGAGGACCTAATAGACCTATAAACTTTGTATTAGCATCTTTTTTAAGCACTGTAGTGATTTATTGTGCTGCTACATTTTGCCAACTCGCAGCTAAAAACTATAAAATGGATTGCAGGTGTTTGGTGCGTCTTAACCTATGGACAGGACAAAGTGGTTCACACCACTCTAATTGACCCACCCACACTCACACACTGATAGCAGCTGAGCAGCAATGTGAGAACTACGGGTGACGAGGAATCAAACTTAACACAGTGTTTTTCCGGTGAGTACTGGCCCAGTTTTAGCAACGAGTTTGGCGCTTTCTGAATTCTTTCGCCTATTTTGGTTTTATTTCCTGTGAGAGGAAACTGGGGCAAAAACCAGCATGCAGTCATTTACAATTCAATTATGCCTGGATGGATATCGACGACAACCCCATTAAAGCACAACAAATGATGAGGAAACGCTGGAGATAACACTAATCACAGAGTGTATGCATTGTCCACAATAGGACTGTCAACTCAACGAGGAGCTGCAAAAAGTGCCAGAGACCATAGATGGGATGATGTAATCACGCTCTCAGCCAATTAGATTCTCTACTGAAGTGTGCGAGTAAGTTGCATTAGCCCCTGACCTCACCTATTGCTCATCACCTCATCATAAAAGTGTTCGTGCCTCTCGGATTCACTCAGGCTTTTAATGCTGAAGAGCTACTGGCTGGGCTCAGACTGAAATGGAACTAGGCCATAATGCTGTAGTTGATAACTTAGTCAGGGACAGAGAGGTAATCCATCATTCCAGCACATCCATCTGGCTGCTGATTTCTCCACTAATCAATCCTACTGATCATAAAAATACGAGAAACGGTCTGATGGGTGGGAGGAGGGAATAAGGGGAGACACATGTTGTCTCTGCACACAATGAACCTTGGTGTGGGTGACGGTAGCAGGCTGTGCCACACTGGCCCACATAAAGCTGCAGCGTTTCCCCGAGGGTTGGTCTCCACAGAGTGAGAGGAAGCAGCATATTAGGCCAGACTCCCCTTGTCACTTTCTATTCTCTCCCCCCTTGACTGTAAATGTAACTGGCTTTTAGGGACAGACAGAAACTATTTTTATTACCATTGCTTTTCTTGATCATCGTGTCTTGTTAGCATTTCCACCAGTTGTTTTTATTTTCTCCTTCACCCTGACAATTATAATTATCAACACAAACCAAAATTGTGTTGGGAAAGGTTAAATGTGGGAGAGCTCGTGTGTCAGACATTCTCACACCTGTGTAAGACTAATATCATCTTAAAAATAAGATCATATTAGTAACGTTTCATATCAAAAACACAACCCGTCAGTTTTTTCGTTCCATTTATCATCATTGAGTTTTTTTGTCTTACCAAATTGAGTAAAAGCATAAATAACTCACAAGCTGTGTCCTCATGCTATGTGCACCAACAGGCCTGCTAATAAGCTGGCAGCTATGGCTACGCACGCACGCATGCATGCATGCGCACGCGCGCACACACGCATGCATGCATGCGCACGCGCGCACACACACGCGCACACACACACAGTTTAATGTTTTCAAGTCATGGTTGGAGACTGTGAGGCAGTGTGCTGACAGCTGAGAGCAACTCTTAACTCAACAGGATCTGTGGAGTGCAGCGACAGCTCCCAGCGAGCACAGACACACAGCGAGGGGTATCACTTTTCCTCTGAGTGTCAGGCTAACACAAGGGCATGCACACAAACTGACCACTGTTTATAACCTTCTTTTCACATCCATCAGCAGGTAGAAAGTACTGTAAAGGAAGTGCAGTCATTTTACTTTTTTACTGAAAATAAATCCACTCACACTCAGAGTGAGACTAATTTCTTCTTACCCAGTGTGTCTTTGATGTTCTTCACCAGCGAGCCTTTCTTCAGGCTGTTTTTGCGTTCGACGTAGTTCGATGGCACATACCCCGTTTGGTTGGCGCCATTGCGGACACGCCACCAAGTCTTTGAGTCATCAAGGAGGAAGAGACGCTCGTTTTTACGGATGTCAAGTTCCTGGTCCTGCTGGGCCGTGTAGTCCCACTTGGCTACAACAATCACCTCCTCTGTCATCTTTCATGGAGTCCCCCTGCAGAGAAGAAGCAGGCAGGGTGAGTCAACAAGCGAGAGACACAGTGGTATACAGCAGTTTCACTGTGGCTATTAGTGTACGAACAATTTATCAAGGGTAAAACTGAAAAACAACAAGTAAGCCATTTGTAGACATTCTCACTCCTTCAATAAGCTGCTCTGAGGGCAGTTAGGTTAATCATGGATATATAAATAATTTAGTCACCAATCAGTTAATTATTGAGAAATACTGATCTGTCACTAACTTGATTCATGAGGTGGTCCACATAAAAAGGAAACCACGACCGCAAAACCACTTCTCGTTTTCTTTTTAATTAAAGATCTATTGTGCTAATTAGGTGATGTCTTAACACTGGAACAACACTGCAGATGCACCTATAATAAGACACGAGGAGAGTAATTTGATGTGTGTGCGTGTGTGTGTTTAAAAGACATTACTGTTGTGACAAGTCATTGCAAAATAATCCATCTAAGTTCACGCAGGCACATTTAAACCACTTATCCCAGCTCTCATTAGGCATTAGACGGGATTCGTCCTGAACACGTTGCTGGTCCATCACACAGCTAAATTACATGACTAAAATAAATATTACTTTGACGTTTATGGTAATATCCACGGCCTAAGCCAGCACTGAAGAGAATAAATCTGTGGAGCAATTACAAGACAGAGCTATGATGACATGTACCTGTGGTAAGATAAAACCAACAGTTAAAAGGAGAGAAGGCACACACGTCTCAGGACAAACAGCACATCTGTAGAAGCTAAGCACAAACACGGAAAATCAATATTTGTGATCATTCTGCATGCCCCCCCCCTCACACAAACCCACTAAGTCATGCCTATTTGTTTTTGAGGCAGACAGTGAGCATTACATGCTCTATTTCACCATGTTCTAGGTGAGGTGATTGGACTGTGTCCAACCACCTCAACTGCTGAGGAATTACAGTATGTGCATCTGTTCAAAAGGCAGCTAGATGGGAAATAGATTATCCGTTTAGAAATATGTACGAAGGGAACAGGGCGTTTGGAAGTCATTTAGTGGATTGCTATTCTGTGAAAACCTTCTCATCTCAGGCATGAACCTTTCATTTCAGGCATCTCACGGTATGAGAACCATCCGAGCAATCCAGTTTATATTTAGCACACCGTCATGTTAAAAGTCTACAGCTGCACACATGATCACCAGAATAAACGAAAGAAACGAGGACAGCGCAGAACAAAAAACACACTAGTGATAAGAGTGAATCCAAAGAGCACACCCTGTTGTAAAGCTTCTGCATAATCAAAACTGTCCATTTCACATTCCTCCTCCTTCCATGTTAAAGCCGTTGTGAGACACTGATTTATGGCAGCAACGTGCTACATGGAGCCAAAGCTGACACTTATACATTCTTGACAATCTGATTACGTGCAACAGATGCTTTTTTATGGAGCGTTTATTAATTGTGACAGGTTAAGCAATTTATAAATAGCACAAAAAAACCTCCTGCTGAGTCAAACACACAAAAAACAGATAACTACAGGTCTGACAAAGCATGTAGGTGAGTGACATCTACAGTATATATATTTAACATCTGTGCACAGTAACAGCCATTTAACTGAGGGATTATAAATTCCGTGACTCATGCCGCTATTCACATTTTATTCCTTAATGAGAAGGAAGAACACAGATAAAGCGTAACGACAAAAGAGATTTTTGACTCATGAGAAGTGTGGCAGCACAAATTAGCCCATATAAAAAGAATCCATTAGTGGTTGAAAGATTGATGTTCTCTGTGTAGGCTACATATTGCAAATGCAAATGCAAGCACTCGAAAGTGTCGGTCGTTTCTTTTCGACCAAAGATATTTAATTCCACTTCAATTAGGCCACAACCACGGAGGCAGTGCAGCCATTACTGAATACATTCTTTTAGTTATAGTCACAGCTGGTGTGTGTGTGTGTGTGTGTGTGTGTCGCTGCATCAAACTGTCTAACAAGCAGCAAAAACCTAAGTTTGAGTGTTTGGACAGTAGAGTGAGCGCTCGTGAATGTGCCTGCCGTCAATAAAGCTGTCCAACTGGATTTCTTTACGGGCCAGGACAGGGCCAGCACAGGAGCAGAGAGGAAAGAGGAGGAGGAGCAAGTTGTGCAACTGACAGAATTCATGTCACGTTCACAAGAAGTTACGTTACACAACTTTCCGAGATTTGACAACTTTTTCTGCAGTAACCAGGGCAGCGGAAAGGCGATCCCAGAAGAGTCAGTTTGACATTCAGGGGGAGACGAAAGCACAGGAGACCTGAGTCTTCAGAGAGCTCAGGAAACTGAGGAGCAAATTTATGGCAAGATAAAGGATGATGACGTCAACTCTTCCAGGAGGCAGGAGGAATATGCAGTGGCCTCTAGCCGCCTCAGGCTACAGCTGCTGGATTAGACCAGGCTTCTGCTTTTCCCTCTCATTTTATTGCATTTATTCCACCTGGTGTGGGTGAATGGATGAGCAAACTGCAGAAGGACCGTTGGGAAAGTGCTCCACGATTTGATATACAGACCACTTCTGTTCAGCGGTGCTGATTCTAGGGGCTTTGGCCACCATGCAGACCTGAAAGCAATGAATGAATGAACCAACAGAAACTGTGGCCTTTTAGTTCTTGTTCAGTTAGCGTCCACACTGAATGTTTACAGATAGTCCGTAAAGTGAATAGACTTATTCACCGGGAATCATCAGTGCAGGGAGAAAGCAAACTCTGGAGTCTGAGCAGAACTACACTGATGACTTGAGCAGATCAGTGTACAGTATAATTTTAATCATCTTACTACATAATCTAAAAACCTGCCGCAGCCCTTCTATATTAGACTTTCCACTTGTGTCGCCTCATAAACCAGAAGGATGAGATGGGATGGGATGTTTTTCATACGTTGCCTCCCCTCATCAGCGACACAAATTTCTCTGTCTCCTTGACAACCTCGCTCATTAGGCAGATTGATAGAAATGCCACTCCACATCAAGTCCATCCTCTTCACTGGGCAACCATGTCCGTAAGACCGGCAGCTCATTCAGATGCCTGCAAACGTGCCGTCACTCTTGACATGCTGATGAAATCCATATGTTTATGCAGGAAGTAAGCCATTTCGCTTTAGTCAAAAACTGGACACACTAAACACAACATTATAGAATACACTTCCTATTTAATCAGAGCCATTAACTCAACTTACTTGATATGGTTAACAAACAGACAGGTGGCTGAACAAAAACACGCTCTTCCTGTGAGAGTGCATACAAATAGACACAAAGGAAAACAAACAGACTGGGAAGAGAGTTTGGGTTAAAAAGGGAAAAGCCTGGGAGCTCATGCTCCCTGTGACCCCCCCCCCCCCCCATTCCTCTGCTGAGAGCATTAAAAGGGGAAAGATGAGCGACAAGACTGCTGAGCTGGACTTCACCAGCACTTCACAACTCCGTTCAGTGAGGGGGCAACGCTCACAGGCTCTTTCAACACCACACAAAGAGAAAGGGAAAGTAAAAGAGGATTATAAAAAAAGAGGTGATGTTTAAAGAGAAAAAACGTCTGGCAGAGCTTTCCGTGTTTGGCATTCAGGTCAAAGACAGCCAGGATTCAGCCAATGGGAGAACATTTCCACCTCCCCCCCTCCACTCCACACTGTTTGCAGTAGTTTCTTCTCACAGGAAGGGGGACTGCTCGACTCCCCACTGGCAATCAGTGTCTGAAGCATTTGGAGTGAACTAAACGGACAGAAGCATGAGGAAGACAAGTCTTTCTGTTTTAGCCACTGTGGACATGTGGTATTATTTAAAGAGGTGTAATCCTCTCCTCAAAAAATGGACTTCGAAGCCTTTCACACTGTAAACACTCATCACTACGTCGCGGACCAATCCTGATACAGTTTTATTGTTAAACAGCTATTGTTTTACAGCCTATAAAGTACTTTTTCTGTCACCCATTTACAGGCTCCAAACAGAGGCCATAATGTATGACACAAGCTCCTCTGTGATGAGGTTGGTGGTTTCTTGCAAGAAAACATGTGCCCTAACATGCAAACACCATCACAATTATAAAAAAAAAGCCCCAACACTCAAACCACTTAAGGACGGCTCAAATGCAACAGCAAAAGGGTTTCCTGCTGTTAGTCCAGAATAGGACGGAGACGAAAGCATAGTCAGACCACACAAATAGAGTCGAGCCTGCCACTGCACCATACGACTGCATATTTGAGGACAGAAGATGCTCCTGTAACAAACTCCTCTACAACGCATAACCTCAACCAGACAGTAAACACGACAAGTACAGTGATAAAATGCCTTCTATATCAAACCCATTCATAACACATCAAATTTAATATAAGTCCAGTTAGTTGCACTTAGATAAAAACACCTGGTTGTTCTCTTACGAACTGGATCCTGAGCATTCAGCTCCAAATTACATCCAGAAATTATTGCCATGATATTACCACATTTATAATGGAAGTATGTGGTGGTGATCATTACCTCATGCATCAGTCACCCTTTCACACTTTCCTAAATGGACGTTGAAAGATCTTTAACTGGGTTCCTCTTCCCCCACAACCTCGCGTTACGAGCCATTTTTCACATGTCACTTTCTTTTTATGTCATTACTTCAGCCGTCCTCTCCTGTGCAGATCCCGCATTGTTGAGCGGGTCTCCATGACAACAATCACTGGGTGGTCCCACTTTCTACGACGAGGGTGTTCCCCGAAAGAAGCTGACTTTTCTCCCCCACTCATCGATTTTCAATAATTCTGTGCAAAGACGGAATAACACCAGCCTTCACCAAGGTGGTTTAAAGAAATGTTTTATATAACATAATATTTTGACAGCAGAATAAAGAGGTTTGATTTTATTCACTCCACGCTTCACACTTTATCTGTGCACAGATTTTAGATGTTAATATTTTTTCTGATCCTCATATATTAGAGATGGCATTACGCAACTTCCTGTTTCATATCTGCTTAATGTGGGCACAACGTAGCGCATCATGTTAATTTGACAATATCACTCCATCATTATGACTGCACTGAAAGATGGTCAAAGATGATGAACGAATTCTCACTGCACTGACTTTAACGATATTCCTCTTTTTCCCTCCTTGTGTTCAGTCAGAAATAGCTGCCTTCAAAGCGGTTTTCTCTACTCCTTGATGTCCACTTTACCTCCTACCATAACAGTGCAGCATTTATTCATTGTGCACAGTAAAGCACACGACAGGACTCCTCTTCTGTGCAGCTCGTTCGCTGGACGTTTTCTAACTCAACTCTGTGCACAGCCTCTCTACGCGGGAAGTCATTACCTATTAGCACAGTTTTTCTTATGTCTCTTTAATCCTTTTTTGCAGCTCTTGTTCATGAGTGAAGTAGAAAGGGCCATCTCTATTTTTAACTCTGTATGTGACACTCTGGTATCCATGTCCCCCCGGCAGAACAACAAAAGGAAAGCGCCGTACAGCACAGCGGGGCAAACGTAGTGAACACAGCTCTGATGCACAATGCTGCTTGTTTTCCTCGACTGGAGGACACAAAGAAAAACCCGAGGTGTTGGTGTGTTTGTGCCAGAGAGAGAAAAATAAAAAGGTTGTTGTATAATGAGTCACTCTCGGGTCAAACAATGTCGGGGTGTTTCATCATTAAATGTGGTCAGTTAGTGTGAAACAGTTTGGGGGTAAAGAAGTTTGGGGGTAAAGAACAACACTTCCTGCCCTCTCCATCACTCATTAAACATCTCAGTGTAGCTGATCACTTAATTCAGGTGTTGACCTGTGTGATTATTACCTTTGTCAGCTTGCTTGACCTGAGACAGTTCAGTCTGTTTCACGTGACCTTAGATTTACTCTCATAATAACTGTATGTTGTACAGTGTAGAACAAAGGTCATGGGATTCAGTTTTTTGTTAAACTCTATGTGTTGATTCCTTGGACATTATGACCATGACGCAGTGATTTGACTCATCACTTCAGAGATGACTGTATAGGTGAAGGAGAACAAGAAGCGGTGAAAGAAACAACGCTCACTGAGGGAGGAAAGTCAACAAGAATATAGGTTTTTGTTGTTCAGGAGATTTACAGATCTTCTAAATAATAATTGTAAATGTAATGTGCATTTATTCAAATCTAGTAGCACTGAAACATGGAGAGAAAAACTGTAAGCTGATAGTTCTTCTCCAACACCATCAACTGAAACAGGAGAATTTAAAACAACATAAATATGCACGCAGAATGATCAAAGACCAAGAGATGCTCTGTCTATATTGAACATTTCGCTTTGAGACTAGAGGCAAAAACATTTCCACACTCCCTTATTGGCTTGGAAAAAAAGGTCAAACAAACATTTATGCTTTTTTTACACTTCAAGTAACATCAACAGGAGCCCAGGACAGAAACGTGTATGTAGAATTATCAGGTATTATAAACATCCAGACTATAAAGGTGCTGCAAGCTCATTGTGAATGAATCAAATAACTAACTAGAGCTGTAGTGATCACAAACATTTTTACATGTAAATAAGGCGATTATAGTCTCAGTAAAGATTCTTCATTTTGTTTTCCATAGAAGAAATAATTATGAAGTAATGACATGAGCATAGGAAGTCAGTCTCAATATAAATGATGTGCTAATTAAACGACTTTTCAATGAGATTCATGTTGTCTACCACAGCATACTACAGTAATAACGCCACAGTTTTAACTTCTATTGTCTATGGGGCAACGTCTCTGATTTTTAACATACTTCCTATGATTTTAGTTTGGGGAACTTCAGTGTTGGTATTATTCATATAATATGTATGTTATTATTCCTCCCTCTGCTTTCCCTATATTCAAATATCTTTGTTCCTAGGTTAATTATCTTTTCAGATGATAAAAGTGCTTTTATGACGTATGAAGCGTTTGTTAAACTGTCAGCAAACACAATTGAACATCAGTACAACTAAGCTTCAATGGTGCAATGTGATTTAGTGCACTTCCTCTTTCCTATCCTCTTATATGACCCTATGTTGTGCTCATGGTTACGTCAACTGTTCGTCGTTTGTTCACAGACTATCAAGAAGGTTTCTATAAGAGGCATGATGATGTTTAATATCAGGGCAGCGGGTATTTAGTCGCAGATGGTGACGTGATCCCAGCTACTTTCAACTTAATTTGTTAGTATTTAGAAAAGCCAAGCAGACAACTGCAAAGTCAGGGTGAATAAATCACTTGTTACATGTTACATACACGTACAGACTATATGTGATTCATATTTTCCTGTTAATCTGCAGCTCTGTCTACTCCACATTAGTAGTGTTCTTTTTTTAAAATATGGATCTTGTACTACAGACCCAACACAAAACACATCTGAGTTTCAACTCCCTTCAACATAATCTAGGTCTCTTTCACGAACCATCCCCAACATAAGAACACATGCGAACACACAAGAACCCTTCTATGAGCCGCTCACGATCGCCAGCTTCTGTTTACGAAACTGCATTTAGAACGTCAGTCTAGGGACGCAGAGGAAACCGCACTGCTGTGCCTCTGTACTTTCTGTAATTTCATAATGTCTCACTCCTGCGAGTGCACCAATACACTCGCTCTCTCTCCTCAGCCCTGAATGCATCATGGGAAAATGGCAGGATTTCTGTAGAATCTGAATACACAGAAATTGCATTAACCATGACAAAGAGAACATAACTAGAAGTTAGTTGATTGGAACCACAGACACTGACTGACAGGGCCATATATGGTATATGGCCCTGCATAAAGCCTGCGATACATGTGCGCAGACTGAGTTTCTGCTCCTGACATTTGAACTACCACCACAATATAATGGAAGTAATTAAATACTCATTTTTGGTGCCACGGCACTAAAAACGTACATTTGAAAAACTCAATGCTTTTCAGAAACAGACTCCCTGTTAATTCAGATAATGCACTGACCTCACTGTGGACCTTTTTTGGGAACAAGTATATGACTGTAATATAAAGCAGACTGAAAGCGCTACGTGTCAAGTAGAGACATGGGAGGGAAACCGAATAAGTTGGATCTATTCCAGTTAATTCAAAATGTGCTTCATTCATAATCATCGTGCAGTCTGTGACACTAATGATGACACCGCATGCTGCATGAGACTATAAACTCACAAACCCAGTGGGATACCAATTTCAATTTAAGACGACCTATACGGGAAATGTATTGTGAAAGAATATGTTACAAAATGAGATTAGCTCATGTGGAAACACGTAACACAAACAGTCCTATGAACCCCCCCCCCCCCTTCTTCTTTCCCACGTAACACAAACCAATGTTGATGCTTTCCCAGCTTGGGCTTTACCTTCTCTTTGTACCTTATGCTCCATCGTTCTTCTTTCTACTCCTCCCTCTGTTCTGGACCTGAATTATTCTCTTTGATCAGATGCTTCCTTGAGGCTCCCAAGAGACAACTCGCTGATGTAGCAGGAGCAATGCAGAAACACTGGTGCAAAGCAATGTGAACCTGTTGAACACCTTCAAATGCCCTCAGCCAAGTGCAGATACGAACGGTTTACTCTTCAATGGACAGCATAACATCGTCCCATTAGACTGCGGAAAATATCTACTGGATGAATTAAATGCGTATTAATTCATTATTGTCGTCTTAAGAGATTTAATGTCAACACCAAACTTTTAAACTTCTGTTGGCTGAAAGTTGTTAAGTGCTAAACTGGAAAGGAAAAGGTGAGAATTAGTCTTGTTCTCTTTCCTAGGGAAGAGAAAATATTTTCTAGGACATCCATCAATGTTATTTATACTCTGAATATTACTGTTATTTTCCATGACTGACTAATAAAAACAATCTAAATTCATCCAGCTTTTCGAGACACATGGGAACGCTCTCTGAGGAGAAGGAGCAGAGAGTTCTTACGAGTACCCTGCTAGGAGTTCTTGTGCGTTTGTTTGTCTATGTTGCATAACCTTGTGATGAGCCACAGGGAAAGCAGCTAAAACTATGCTGAAAACACAAAAGGTATTAGTAAAAGTTACCTCTCTTATGCATATTTACATCAGCCTTCCTTTTTAAAAAACATAAATGAAACCAAATGAAATAGATCACTGTACGCATGAACGTCATGCGTTCACAGCATCACGAATGGGTTTAGTCAAATCTCTGGAGGACGCTGACCTCTGTAATAACAATCCAGAAAGATATGGGAACAAATAAAGGGAAACTGCAGCGAACCGCTGCTGAAAGTAAAAGATTCTTTACGCTCTACTCCTTTTTTAAAATCATTTATTTCAATTCATATCTGGAAAAAGTGTCTCGTGCTGATAAATGAGAAAATATATGGTAAAAGCAATAGTTGATCATTCTGATAATATTCTTATCGGATTTGTTGCAGTAAGTTGAAGAAGTAAATCAATGCCTCACATATTCACCCCTGCCTGCAGGGACAATCGTCAGCACGGCTCTAAATCTAACGTTTTTCCGCCCTTCAACCGAGGGGCCAAAAAAAGGCTGCGCACGACGTTATCCCCAGGACATCACCTTCATTTCCGTTCGGCGACTTGCCTGATAATCTAAAGTGTTTAATTGCCTCTCGACTCATGCCTACGTAACGCTTGTAGTTTTCTGCAACTCAGATCTTCACAGCGTGATATTTTACGATACACTTCATTGTCGTTACACTGATTTAGCGTGACCAGGGCACAGGATGACATTTCCGCTTCTCTGAATTGCAGATGATATCACCGCTTCTGCTGAAATGCTACCACATTAAACACTAAAGCGCCACATTGAGCGTGCCAGCAGCTCTCCACGCAGCGCTCAAAAAGCCTGGGGTCACACTCACACAACGACTGTGCCGCGCAGAAACAGCACAGAGAGGGTAAACTGGTGTCTTACAGCAAGTGCACATTACCGTGTGCCTGTGAGAGCAAGAAAGAGAAACTCCGCAGGTCCAACCCTGTGTTTGTGTGTAGTCGTGAATCATCAGTAGATCCCTCTGGAAAATTACATTCATTTAAAAGAGGCGGAACCAGCACCACAGGTGTTCCAAAACAATGCTGCTGTGTGCTTAAAATGATGTTCAAACTGATTAATTTTCCTCTGCAACATGACGTCATCTGGCAAAGAGATTCATCAGCCAGTTATGTAAGAGTGAGTTTCTGATGGATTACTTTGTAATATGAATGTATTTACTTTAAAGGTTGTCGTGACCATAGACGAAACAACTGAGGACACGTTCCAGAGGTGTACAACCGTGTCTATGATTGTATTTTACGGTTTCACTGCAAAACACTGCACCCACAGGGGAAAAAAAGCTCACTGAGGACAAAATCAGAAACTCAGAAAATCAAAATCCAGTGATTTGTGAGTTGAGTCCTTTGTCCACTACCATCACTTGTTGTGTCTTGTCTCGCTCCTTGTGTACTTCTGTCAACATTGTTTAGCTCCTGTGCTGTACACAAAAGCTGCACAACGGCTGGCAGGTTTTCACTGGAGTTATATTTAATCCACTAAATCCCTCCCATAATACATGTCCTAGCTAGCAAACACACACACACACACACACACACACACACACACATTTAATACGCCTAGAAAAGCTGTCACTTTTACTTTCTGTATGCGGTGCGTGAGCAGTTAATCACAGATTTCTTAATTATCTTGTTGGAAGAAATATTCCTTCTGCAGGCTCATTTTACAAGTTTTCAATGGGAATGGCCCCCAGGGACCGTCAGCGTGACGGAAATCCTTTTAAGATAAGCAACTTGCCGCCCAGTGGCTGAATCTAGATCCTTAAAGGCTTAAGTTTTACACACCATGTGCAAATAGCACATGAAAGAATGTGTATAGTTTTAAATCCAACTTATTTAGAGACACTTCAAGGGGACAAATGAGACACTTGTAGCTGCAATCTGAAAATGAAAAATGGAACAACAGAACTTATAAAAATGATAAAATATTAATTAAATATGTATGCAACACATAGAGCAACAAGTATAACCCGGTCATTCTGCAGCCCTTTCTGTAACGAGATACCTATAGATACCTATTTCTGCAGGGGAGCATGTTTTGTTGCGAGTTAAATTTGCAAAGTTGTCATTAAATCTGAGTAAACAAGTGCATATGTTAGCTAACAAATAGAAAGCAATACGTGCTCAGATTCATTCATTTGCTCATTAGGGAAAACCCTTAACAAAGTTGACTCATACCGTTTACTAGAGCGTTGAATGGTGGGAGATTGTAAATGAGGCTGAACCTCAGAGGGACGGCTGTAACGTGGGCTGCGACGCTTTAAGGAAAACTTGGAACGTGGATCATTCTGTGAACCACAGATAAGCAAAGCAATTGTGCTCCGGGTGAGATAACTCCATGTTTGTCTGCATTCTGCCTGTTTGTGCATCACTACAGCCAAAAGGGAAAGCATCCACTTAATTAAATCAATTAGAGCATGACGGTCCTGCCGAAGCCTCTGCAGAAAGCAACACGACTGAACAAACTCACAAACGACAGCCTAGCTCTTTCGTGAGTCACAGAAACTCCAACGATGAAAAAGCTACAGCCTTCTGTTCATTTCACAGTTTCTATAAGTTATTAGACTACGCAGGCTTACACAACACAACAGAATTAATCAAAGGCTTGCAAAGTCGGCATCTGATGTGTACAAGTAATGTCTTCATCTGTTATTACTGATATTTCTGCGGGACGCAGTTAACTACTATTTTCATGCATTTTTACAATGACTTTCAGTCTTACTAAAGGAAAATCCTCCTAAGAATATGTATTTTTAACAGATTTTGAAACTTTGAACAGACTGAAACCATTTTATGCCGACGAAAGAAGAACAACTCACGGAACAAATAACAGTAATAACTTCTGCATGATATTATATGTCTCAGGTTGGTTTTGGTTTACATATAGAGACATGTTGACGAAGCACATCACATGAGAGAAAAACTCTTCAGAGACAGTCGGAGCAGTAATGGCTCCGATCTTCATCACTCTTCCCAGCGGCTCGCCGTTTGTCAGACCTCCATCTGCTAACAACAGCATTAAACTTTCCACACAAACAGTGTGTGCATCGGACAAAAATGCGATGGTGTGTGTGTGTGTGTGTGTGAGGCTAAAGCACTGCAATGTGAAAACTGTGGTGGCCAAAGTATATTTGAGAAGCTGGTGAATATTTGACATTTTCACATGAACGGTGCATCAACAGCTTGTTACAGGTTACTAAGAGTTTGTTTGATGAAGCTGCTAACAGATTCATCCCTAATATTTTATGTTTGTGTGCGAGTGCAGAGGCACCTAAGACCCTGAACGTTTGTCCAAAGTTTCTGCTGTTTGGCTGAGAAGTGTTGGGTTTCATCCCCCGTCTGTCTCTCTTCTTGGCTCAAAGTACCAATTTTCTGCTACATAATATGAGCCCCATACACGCTGAAGGATGGTGTGGGGGAGTTGTTGACCCTTGATGGCAATTTAACGAGCAGTTCTCAGTTTGTTTATGAATTTATAGCACGGTTTCTCTGTAGAGAATAGGGGGAAATCACATTTACAATCTGCAAAGCAATCTCCCGAAGGAACTGAGGAGGTTCACAGAGATCCTATAGATTTTGTATTAATTAGTTGAGAAACAACGCCGGTTTTAGCTCAGATCACACGCAGTGATTCCTCCTGTTTCAAAAATAGTACGGCCCGTTATTCTCACATACTTGAGTTTCCTTTTATTATCGTGTTTCAAATTCTTTAACTACTTAACTTCTGCTATCACCTCCCATGCAGTCTTAAGCCTTGACATCACCGTGCACCATCCACAGATTACAAAACCCACAGTTGTGGCTTTGTGAACAGAATGAGCCAAGATACTGTACCACTACCATATCCAACTTAACTCACTGCCAGTTCCCTTCGTTCCTTCCTGTCGTGGTCTTCCCCTCAGCGTCCCAGAGAAGGATTAGGCCCAATGCCCAGTGGTGACACAGGGACGCTGGGAGCCAGGAGACTGTTAGTTCAGTTGTTAGGCATGAATTAGGAACTCAAGAAAGAAGGTGATGATAGAGATGAAGGATAAGGAGGCGACAGAGGACAAACCAAAAGTACAAAAGAGAAGCCTGGGACAGACAACCGAAATCCTAAACTGCTGATAAGAAGCAGAAAATAATGTTGTGGAAAAACATAGGTGTGAAATTACAAACAAAAGGCAGAGATGCTCCTGTAAAAAAAATATTTTTGGCAGCAGTGTGGCTAAACAACAAGAATGAAGTAAAACATGTAGTAACTAAGAAGTTGTGCAAAAACGTAACAAAAAACTCCCCAATGGTCATTTTCTTCTGCTTAGTAGTGGCACAGATCCTCTTTCTCCTCAGAGACTGTGGGGTCATAAAAAGGGTGTCTATTGTCATAACTTGCAGTTTAATGGCCTGATTCCACGTGATTAAAATGACAATGGCAATGACAAACTTTTATCTCGCTGCAAACAAGATGCTGTTCATGACTGCCAATCAGTGCTTGACCTTATTAATTCCTTCTGCCTCTCTGCTCAGTTACGAACATTTCCACAAAGCTAAATTCATACGGAGAAGGTTTAGAGAACTTGTGGCATCACATCGGTCACTCAGACATTAACGTAACTCGCAGCGTAATTCAGAGACCACTGTGACGGAGACACGTTCAGACGTCGTCTCATTAATGGAAAGTAGTGCTTGTTTGAAAGAGGCTTCTTTAGGTGCTTTTAAGGCCATATAAACCTATTTAGACTTCAGTTTCCTAGAGACACTCCAGGCGATGAATCAGAAAATGTAAGGGGATTATACAAACAGCTTTTAAACCCTCTTCTCACAGCACGTACGTCCAAATTAAAAAAGACTGATATTTAACTGCTACTTTACCAGTCATCTTATGTAAGTGTGATATTTCTGGTGTTATTTACCATACAACTACATTTCTAAATATTACATTGGATTTTGCTCACTTCACATATGCTTCACTCACAATATCTACTTCTCTATTTATTAAAAAGACACTGTCAGTACAAATCCTTAAAAAGACATTTAATCACTTGAGTGAGCGAGGACATTTTTGGGTCCATTAAGCATCTTTACGAGAGAAGAACGGGCAAAGTAATTAGTCTGAGCTCAACTATGCAATCAGACATGAAAAAGACAGAGGATTTGTCTCATTATCTCAACTGTAAAGATACGCCTCAAAATACAAGGTTGTGTCTGATTATATTGAGTGAAAGCCAAAAAAATATCAACTCATTTTCTTAAACGATGTCAAGGAAACCAAAACAGCCAAGAAAGAAATATGCTGAACTTCATCATCTACCAACGAGTAACTCAAAGCCTGCAGGTGGAGGCACTGCTGTATCACCACACGATAATCCCCATTATGAAGCGGAAGAACTGTGAAAATACTGTGACCACATTTTATTTATGTATTTTCTTCACCAAAAAAAACATCCCATGAGTCAGAGCAATGATGAAGTTGCTTTGAAGATGTAAATAATGAGCGCCATGCTTCAACACCCCTGTTTGTTCATTTGTATCTGTAGATATGTGGTTAATCATTAGATGTAGATTGTTTTGATGTTGATGATGATGTTTATCATTATTTCTGTCTGGAAAAAAACACCATAAATTACTATCAAACATGTTGATTATCTGTGTCTGGTATTAAACACTTAGACGGTAAAAGTGCAACATCTGAGAGATTAACTTTTGAGTTTTTTGACTTTATTAATTAACAAGGGGCTGAATGCTCCATTAGTTTCAGTCTCTGTAAGGATAAGGAGGGCAATTCACAGCGACTCCATTGGGTAAAGCTTCTCTTATGTGTCCTCTGAGGGGCAAAGCTCTGAACTTACTGCACTTCAACTGCAGGTCTGTGAATAACTCGTATTTTTATGATTAGTTCAACAATTGTTTAGTCTGAAAAATATAAGGGACTAATGAAAAATGTGACAAACTACTAATGTGCAAAGTGTCATGATTTATCCAAACAGCCCACAACCCAAACAAACTCCCCTTACAATGACACTAAAGAGCAGCAAATTCTTACAATGTAAAACCTAGAAGCAGAAATGTTTACCTACAGAAAAACATCTGGTTATCAAAATACTTTCATCCAACCAACTGACTTATTGTTTCAAAACTTCTGAACTACAGGATTTGCCTTTATTCAATACAATTTAAACTGAAGATAACCTGTATTTCATTCAGTAGATGGGTTCCAACTGGTGAACAGCAGCAGTTATATTCTGAAGAGAAGTATTGAAGAAAGCAGCCTGAATGAACACATTTTCACTTTTCAGACTCCAAATAATAACTGTTCTATTCAGTTAATGGTTGACATGAACCAGTGTTGACCTCAAGACAAATATCTCAGACAAAACAAAACATTATTTTGTCTAAATGACAGCGATGAAAGAAAAAAATCTGAATCAAATAAGAGAATAAAACTAAGAAAATCAGCTTTATTCCTTTTCAGACGTACAACGGATGGATTCAACATTGCAACAAAGCCCTCACGTATTTCTGCTTTTCTAAAAGAAAAATACAACATAAATACAACAACATTCACTACACGAACACCAGGTAAAAGTCCTGCTTTCAGACTTTGAACTTCACTACAATATCCACTGATTTGCTCTTGTTGGAAACTGTAAACCTGGCCAAACATGCAGCCACATTTCTTCTATCTAGTTTTGTTAACTTGTGATGTAAGATAGGAAGTTTCTGTAAAACACGCCTAGCAGCGTATTAGTGTACTTTCCACATACCTGTCGTTACTGAGCGAACCTTGTCCTACACTGTGTTACCATGGTGTCTTCAACAGTAGGTGTGTCTGCACAAAAGGTGTGCCATGTAAATATGCCTGATCCAAAGACTGCTGTGTGTGTGTGTGTGTGTGTGTGCGCGCATCTTAAAGTAACCACTGTCTACACTTTTCTAAAGTCGGTCCAGGAGAAAAGAAAAATCATTTATAGACACTGATTGTTCAGCTATTCCAGACATGTAAGACAGACAATGCATCCAACCATGTATGGGATTCATGGTGCAGTTACCATCACGAGCCACTAGAAACATTGACAAGCTCAGCATGTGGCACCAGTCGCCTATCTATGGTGTTTTGGCAAATGGTCCATTGTGTAAGCTGCGGCGTTTTTACCATCGGACCATGCGTCCGGGCAAGTCCACCAACGACTCACGGCACTTTTTACAAACCTGAATGAATAACAGAGGCGTGAAAACTGCCCCAACAGAACAGATGTCTCAGAGAAGTGAGATGTCCAAAGACCTGCTTGTGGGTCGTTGCAGTAGCCTGCGCGTACAGGCCCGTGAGAAGTGGCACCGGACAAATATTGCCAAATGGACCATTGGAGACATGTAAACTTCCTGTTTCAGTTGACAGACTAAAAACAGAATCAATTTCTAGTGTTCTGCTTCAACGAAACAAGCACATATGCGAGGTTTTAGCACAATATTTAGTTCCCAAACCACATCTGAGTGGACAAAGAGCCCAGCGTCAAATCTAGAAAGTGACGCGAGTGAGACGCAATTTCTGTCCCAACTTTTACGACTGTTTGTGATCAAACATTTTCATGACGAGACGCGCGCACGGGGACATTCAAAGGGGGACAGGGGGACTGAAGCAGCCCGTCCAACAGCACCAAGTTACCCAGCTCGCTCGCGCTGTCCTTACCTTAGTGTTCACTCCGGTGAGATCGGACGAACCGCGACTCTCCCGACGCGCCGGAGGAAAAGCAGCGCACCGAGCGATGCGTAACTCACAGACCACGTCTAACGCAGACTCACATGTCTCTGGGCCTCGCTGGGCTTCTTTCATTTAACACATCCTACTGACTACGAGCTGCTCGACCTGCCCTCGCTTGTTTTTCTGTCGCAGGCTGACTGCCTCCACCTCGATCACGCCAGTCAAGCTGCTCCAAAGAAACAGGGGACTCTGCTCTCAACTTTCAAAATAAGACTGCACACAATATATCATCTGTGCTGACCTAGGGCTCATATTTGATAGCAACTAATACTGACTGTGTTGTCAGAAACTGTGACTGTGTTGGGAATCAAAACCCAAAATAATAATTGTTACCCCACGCTGGCAAATCCAAATAATGGAAAACCAACTAACAAAAACAATAATAATTTAATATATAGAACAATCACATGAAACGCTAAACACAGTAAACTAAGATAAAAACACAGTAATATGATTAAACGAAACATGTGGAACTGACTAACATGAAATATATTTTATTACTGTTTTATATTATGAATAGTTTATCTATTTTTATTTTGCAAGCGTTTGATGTTGCACTAACAAATTATAGTGCGTCCCATTTTCCTGGCAAATGACCCCTAACAGAAAAATATCCCTACACTAAACATTATGGCACTAACAAAACATCACCACCAGTCTATAAAGTTCTTAATCTGGAAGAGAAGAGACATTATTTTGAAGGAACAGTTTCCGGTTTAACGTTGCTGTTTTTCTGTTGTCTTGATCGCCGGTCCCATTG
Organism: Microctenopoma stevenorrisi; assembly: GCA_032270685.1. Taxonomy (NCBI): domain Eukaryota; kingdom Metazoa; phylum Chordata; class Actinopteri; order Anabantiformes; family Anabantidae; genus Microctenopoma; species Microctenopoma stevenorrisi. The sequence goes on along the minus strand of JAUMTR010000013.1, from coordinate 6,484,402 downwards.
GTGACGTCACCAACGCCGGGACTTGTGCAGGACAACGCCAGAGAAACTCCTGGGAACTACATCGCCACTTACTGATGACAATGAGAAATATGCTTTATACATTTTCCCACATATATCCAACATTTTTATAATAGAAAACATTATTTTGTCAGTACAGCTACACAGTGATTCATAAATCTATCTCTCTCTGTTTTCTATGTGTTTAGATTTAAGTTTATAGACATAAATGATACATTGACATCACTATTTAGATAAATAAGAGACCTAATCATAAACTAACTCTGACCTGATAACCAAATAACCATCCATATTACATAATGAAATATATTCATTCATATAATGAAATATATGTCTTTTTACTTCCTAAAACTAAATGTTGTCCTCAGTTTTAAAATATCTGGTTTGATAAAATAGCCAGTAGCAGCTGAAATCCTGCTTTTTGGTAATTGCTGGATTGTTGACATGAGACAAGACCAGCTCAACTGTTTCCACGTAGGAAAATTTGATTGTCAAAACCACAAAAGGAAGTACAAAATACGTAACCCAATAAATGTACTATTATGAGCTTCAACATAGCATCAAGCATGACAAATAAAAATAGAGGCACAATCACATTTGATAAACACATAATAAATAATCTGAAATAAATACAAAAAGGCTGGATTTATGTGGTGGGTAAAGTGAGTTACTTATATCTGCAGATGTCAGTGTTAGCAGCATGAAGAATTAAGGTTCAGTGAATGAACTTGAAAACGAAAAGACCAAATGAAATACAGTAAGCGTTAGTGTTGTTGAACTGTCTAAACAGGTCATTATTAGTAAAACATAAGCTGAAATACACTGAAGTGTGACAAGAACACAGACGTCTGAGCTACTTTGGATAAGTAAACGTTGAGCATGTGGCTATTTTCAGTGACATATTTTGTTCCTTGAGAACCTTCACAGATACTTTGAAATATATGTTTTTCAACACAGGAAATTGACAAAAGAGAGGTGACAAAGAATCATCTAAATGTTAAAAATAGGTGTCTTTTTTATTCAGTCTTTTTGCATTGTTTAACAATTGAATCCTGTGATACTGTTATGTCTCAGTGCGTCATCATGCATACAAATATCCCGTTGTTATTTTTGACTCGTGGTTTATACGTTATAATGAAATAGTGTCTAAGAATACATCGAACTTCAGAGAATTGTGTCCCATCCTTGGCATCAGACAGACCATGTGAGCCCCAGTCCCACATGTATAATTAGTCTAAAAAACAACCTTTCAGCTCATAAAATAACCACAGCTGTCATTTCATTTACATTAATGTCCCATACAATTTGTGGAAGCTACGACCAGTATTCCATGCAAAGTAATTCACTCGTTTCTTGTTCCACAGCGCCTCCACGTGTCTCATCTTTGGTCCTACACTCTCAATGTGTATGCCTGTAAAGGTGTTTTTAATTTACATCTTCTTAAACAGCTTTGAGGGTGAACACGTTTTTTATTCTAAGAAGTGAAATGTGAGCAAACACATTTCAGTTAAAGCACTTGAAGGAGAAATGCAAATCCTATCACAAGGGGGCAGAGTGCTCCGTCAAAGGTGCACGTCACACAGCCTTTGACTGGTCACTACTGTAGTGTCAGGATGTTAAAATAACCAACACACTGCAGATTTTCACCCACCTCCTTACTGTCATTCAACAAATCAGTTTAATTAGAAAGTAATTAGATGAATAAGTACAAGCACATGCTTGGTCGTTGAAGACCCACATTTCTACATTAAGCTTGTTTAATGCAGTCAACTCAAAGATAATTGGAAAGGGCTGAGGTGCACATGTGCACTACCAGGCATTCAAGTATTAGATTTCACGGTTGGATTTCATTAAACATACCAACTTAAATATCTGGTGGTGTGTGAGAAGTATTTTGGATTCGAACAGATTACTCTTTTTCTGTTAAGCCCAAGGAGATCTCGATTTATCGGCTGAGGAGCAAAACCTGTCAACATGGTATCAGCCAGTGCTGATGACTGCTATAACCAGGATGTCTTCCATTTTAGATCCATGCCCCTCATATGCTCACCGGCCACACCTGATCATCCCACTAAGTGGCTGTTGAGAGCCCTGCAGCAGAGCAGAGCTACAGTTACAACCCCGATGAAAGTAGATGTTTATTTTGGCAGAAAGACGTGCGTCCTCAGGTCCACCTGACTGGAAGTGATGATGTATGTGATGAACCAGTGGCTCTTGTGCTATGTTTGCTATTCTGTGGCCTCTGGGCCCAGTGAAATGTGACTCTTTCTTTCATTCTGCACAATGAAAAGGATGGTTATATGTGTATTTGTTGTTGCTACGTTGTCATACATGTCATCTGCAAATTATGCTTCTACCACAATCCTCAGAAAATTCACACATTCAATCTTGTGATTTATTAACTGTCATAACCTAAAGCAATAAATCATATTCCCATGAAGGTTTCATTTTTAACTTTTGCTGAAACAGCTAAAACAGCTCTTGATTAAACTTTTGATTGATTAAACTATTTTTATAATAGTTTTTTTTAGGTAATAAACATTGTGACAGTTTGACAATAATGCTTTGAGAGGAAGGGTCATATTTAATAAAAAGATATGGTTGGGGATCAATGCTTTTAATCATCTAACTCTCAGCACGACAACAAGCATTTCCCTTAATGTCACATTCCCCTGTTTTCAGAATAAAGTGTTCCTTTATTGTGTACACTGTAAAATTGTCCACATGTATGACTTAATCTTTATTATGCATCTCGTCTATTTGGGACTAAAATATTCCACATCTGTTCCAATGCCTAAAAAGATTAAGTAGTTTACGAAGAATTTGGATGTTAAAAAGTTAAGTTAGAAGAAGTTCCCAGAATATTATAGATACAAGCTGCCCACTTTGTTAACGAAGATAAAACTTTTAACATTAGTGTTGATGTAACTGTAGATTCAGTGGAGTAGCTGGTCTTCAAACGCTTCCCTACAATCTGAGGGATGCTTTGGCCTGGTTAGTGCTATTTTTGTCTCTACCATACTCTCTCACAGGCTCTACACAACCTTAATGTAATATACATCGCTCGACGATTGTATTTGCAAAGAATTGGAAGGATACCCACATTAAAGTAACCGCTGCTGGTCATTGTGGCATACAGAACACATGTTTCAACATCCAAAATGGTTGATTGAACCTGGTTTACAGTTTGATTCAGAAAAGTGGAAGAACAAGAATCTTTCACGTGTGCGTACAATGCATTCTGACTTGTGCATAAAACGGATGGTAACAGGTTGGAGTGATCATCCAATTTCCTTCTGTGGCTTAGATGTTAGTAACACTGCAACTTATGGTCTGAACACACTTCAACGATGTTTTTGGTTCGTCTCCACCAGTCATCCACTGGTACAGTGCTGAGACAGCATTGTTAGCATAATTAGTTTAAGGAATCTTTGAGGAAATTGTCTGGACTTTGAACATCTTCTACTTAGATTTTTGAAAGACTAGACACATAATGAAAATCACACTGTACCTTCACATGATCCCATTAACACCGCAAGGCCTTTAAGAGAGTGGCTCTCAAACCGTTATCTTCCTAAAAAGTTTGTTTATGAATCATGAACAGACCAACCAAAACTAAATCATCAAAGATCACTAAATTCAAATATGCTATTAGGCAATAAGTGTTGCTTCACAACTATATAAGTAATAAACAGCAGAAAGAAAGGGAAGTGCACAATCTGTGAAGCAAACATTTTGATGATGATGTCATGTGTGCAAAGACTTACATACGAATAAATTATTCCCGGAGACAAGTGCATTCTTTAAGAAACAATGCAAAGAAATAAAGTATATATTTTAGAATTATTAAAAACTATTTAATTATGATTAAATAAAAAATATATAATAATATTTTGTATTATAAATATTTTTAGCTCAGCTCCAACATAATTTCAAAGAAATTTCCTACAGAAAAGTAATTTCATGTCAATAGAAGAAGAAGAATCATCTTTATTATCATTAATACCGATCAATACATCGAGGAGCTAGCGCTTGGTGTCTGGTTCAGGGACACACCAGGTATGGGGGATAGGCTGGGTGACTCAGCTGGGAATCGATCCGGCTTTCCCTGCATCCCAGCCCTCTGCCTTAACCACCGAGCTACCAGGCCGCCCTGTCTGCACTGAATACATGTCAGATGAAAAAATCAAGTTGTTGATTAAATATTTTTTACACTGTATGTCCACTTTTATAACTTTCTTTCATTTAGTTATAAAAATAACTAAAAGCAAAACACCATTATAAAGTGGGGAGTGTTGGGCACAGTTGCTCCCCAGCTGCCACCACACCTCCAGCCTCGATTTTTCCTTTCACCCCCACATCTTTTGTCTCTGTATTCTGGGACATTGATACTGGCTGCCACACTACCACTCTGACAGCTGTCCTTGCTTTGCTACAGACAGAATTAGTAAGATAAACGGAGCCAGAGACAGAGGGGCCCAGTTGTTGTCCAGATAAGTGAGGTCAGATGAGACTGCAGCAGTCTTTTGCCTTCTTTCATAAATGGGAACATGAGAAAAAGAGGCAACTTATTAAGACAGGGACTTTTCACTCAATCTAATTTAGACGAGCTGGATTTTATACTGAGGCATCATCAGAGAATGAGAAGACAGTTGTTCACACAGGAGAGAAAGTTTTGGAAGTTTGGGTAAAGTGATGTAAAGTACAGGACTGAGTGGTCACAAGGAACAAAGACAAATGAGAAACCTCAACATGAGACTTCAATGTGTCCAGAGACTCCTGGGGTTAAAACATCCCATCAGTCTCTGCAGGGATTTGGACGCCTGGGAACATAACACCAGGTTAAATGACAGAGGATTTGATGAGTCATATATAGACACACACCAGAGTGATGGCACCTAGTGAAGGGGTGAAAATGACCAGGAGCCGTTCATTCATTTCATTGTCATAGATTCAACATCAGGTGACGAAACAACCTCGCCGGAAAACTTTCATTAGGAAAAAAAAGGTCATACTGTAGATTCATAAATAAAACCCTCTTATAACAATTAACAGTTAGTTTTTATTTGTAATTGTCTTTTTCTGCTAAAATGATACTGGATGTTCCCACGGCAATTTGTTTAAATGCATATTGCAATAGGCTCCAGTTTACATGGATGCTTAAATGACCAGAGGAAGAATATGGACTAAGAACTTAAAGCACTTATATGTCATTAATAATAATAATAATAATAATACATTTTTCTTGTAGGCGCCTTTTTGGGCACTCCAGGACACCGAACAAAGTTGCAAAGTTACAGACTAAACAGTAATTGTAAAATATAACAAGGGACAGGTTGCAGCTAATTACAGCTAATACAACTGTCTTTCTTTTTGAGTTGTACTTGTACTCCACTAAATTTAAAAATGTACAAAAAAGGATTAGGGCCACCATGTTATTTGTCACTTTTCATCAGAAATCTAACTTGATCTTAAAATAATTTTTTCTCAAAGAAGATTAAAGTCAGAAATCTGAGAAAACATCAGAACTCAAATGACACTTTCATGGTGGCCCTAATCCCCTTCCCTAAATGTGTATTAATAACATGAAAAAACAAAACCTAATATCTTTTTGACCTAACCTGCTCTAAATAGAGACATTTCAGAAACGTTTGGAAAAAATAAACCTCCACTGGCGAAGCTGAACACCGCAAACCAACGTATCACACAAACAAACAACACTTTACCTTTTTGGTTAATTTGATCCTGGGTGACGCTCCCAATTGTCACAGCATGGCTCAAAGCTGGAAAAAGGAGGTGAAACCACACATAAGTTATAACTAAACTATATTTATCTTACATAATAAATAGACTAACACAAAGGCAAACTAAACAATAAAACCAGAGTGGAGCCAGACCAGGTGAGCGGAATCTCTCCACCCACCACGCTCCTGCAAGAAGAAATGCCAGTAAATGCAAATCTTTCAGAGTACAGTACAAGGAAATTACTTTCATCTGGTTCACTGACCAATTTAATTATATTTTGCATATTTTCTAAAAATATAAATTGCAAACATATTCATATTTAATAAAGTAGTTAAATATAATTATAACATCATCTAATTGTGCTTTTCTGCATTTAATAATATTAGCAGTCAACTTGGTTCTTCTGCAAATATTCCTATTTACACTTTTGATACTTTGAAAATACATTTTTCCATTACCCACCGGCACAATAGGAACATAACTTACTTAAATTTGTTAAAATCATTAACTTAACTTCATCAATAAATCAAATACTGGTATGAGCAGTTACAGGAATCCACAAATGAGTCACATGGTGCCACCATATGAGCTTCATTGTGTGATACTGACGTAAAATGCACCACACAAGGCGATCAATAAAGTTTTCATTAAATCATATTCTTTCTCCAACTCAGGTGAATAGAGGCTAGTACAAAAAGTAAGTTCGTACTAGTAAAGTCGTCACAGTCCTTGCTCTTCAGTTTCAGTATGTCAACAAAACAACAGAAGATGACACAATGAAATGAGCCGATGTGAAGATGCAAAAGCAAAAAAAAGAATGATCAAATTTGATGCATAGAAACAGTTTGTTTAAAATTAAAAGCTGCTGTTTTGGTTTCTGTGCAGGCCCGTTTCTACATAACTGTTTACTTAATTTACTTGGCTGGCCCACTCTATCCAAAGTGAATTACAAGGAGAAGCAATCACCATTCAGGTTCTGTAAATCATGCCTTACTACGAACTAAGGGCCCTGATCAGACCCACACTTCTCAAGAAGAAAAAACATTCTAGGAACTGATTACCTACTTCCACTGTTTATGCTAACCTTCACTAACAAACTGACAAACCGAGGACGAGTTGACAATCATTTAAAACGACTCTGAGCCAGGAAGCAAATAAGTATAATTCCCAAATGTTCCTTTTATGTAGGTAATCTAATCTAGTGAATATTGATTCATAAACCGCTGCTGTCCACTTGCTAAGCTGCAAGTAAATCTTCTTCCCAAAGTGGGAGTCCAAAATGATACTGTCCCTCTTCCCCAGCCGTTTGACACCTTCATTATGACACTGCACGTTCTCAGAGTCAGTTGCTGCGATCCATTTCAGACAGTTTGACAGGTAGGGCAGTGATGTTCTTCCAGAGGATCATATTGGATCTTGGATGACCCAGAGACATTCCAGCCCAATTGGTTGCTGTGGCATTAATGATTAACAGTCTTCTGGTGATGATGGGGTCTGCCTGGCTTGACCTTTCCACATGGTTGTATTTGCAGCAGAAGTAAGTACCAGGCTTTAGCTCCGTGATACCCTTGCAGTGCCCAGACAGCTGCATCTTTATCCCCTGGACTCAGCAGCTGAGTTCGAGGCCTCTGTCCAGAGAGCACAGAGTGGGGGAGGAACAACTGGGTACCAGCTGAACACAGGAAAGAAGCAAACGAGAGCTTGGGCGGAGGGGTGAGTGTAGGTGGGGCAGTCTTGAGCAATATTTCAATTGCTCATGAAACAGATTTTCCCCAAAAGATATTAATAAGCTTTCTAAACTGAAGTGAACAGATTTCCCAGCTACATACTAAACATACAGAAGTAATAACGTAATAGGATAAATGGTGCAGACAATGGTATAGACCTGTCACATAAACATATGTGATTTACATTTGTGCTTGTGCAAATGTATTTTTGTACTTAGAGCAAACCGCATGCATGAACGAAGAGATGCCACATGTCAAGGCCGGGTAATCGAATCAAATCCATTCCAAGTATTTTCCTTCTGAACTAGGACAACATCTTCTTCTGTCTTCTCTCAGATAAACGGCCATCTGACTTCAATTTCTAACAAACGACCGGCTTCCTGTTTGTCCTGCCCATTTAAAATTCAGTTAAAGTGGCCTTCATGAAAACACTACAGGGATCTTATCTACACCTGCACAGAAATTCTTGGTGATTATATTCTAACAGCTTTTCATGTACGAGCAGTAAAAAGAACAATGACCTATTCGCTGCGTGGCCTGTAGCTACAGTCGTCAACAATCTCCTCAAACGGTCTGAAATGGTTGATAATAACTAAGAGAAGTACACTGATTTACGTACATTTATTGTGACAACTTCTTAATACTCATCACTGAGTCTATATTTGAGTATTAACTAAATAATATTCTGAAACCGACACATTTTGATTTGATGAAGAAACAAGACAAACAATCACAGTTCATCCAGAAAGGGATACAGATAATAATAATTTGATAACAATCAAATGTCACTGGGATCAATTCTTTAAAAGAGACGAATCACTCAAAATGTCACTCCCTGGGTTAGAGGAAAACAACGTGCATCTTATGTGGGCTTAGTTTAATTTAATAAAGTGTTTGTAAAAGGTTTCATAGTAGTCTGGTGAGACTGGTGTAAACTGGCCTCCGGTGCTGTTAGAAACATTGGAGGTTCCAACATACAGTGCACTGCTTGCTTGCATCTTACAGAGCTGCAGACCGCTCAGACTGACCATGCTGACCTCTGCCCACCATGCACAACACGCGTACACACCGCTGATTTAACACTTTGCAGAGCACCACACACTTTATGCCGTGCTACAAATAGAGCACTTGAATCTTGATGTAGCGCCGCTGACGCAGATTCTCGCTGGAGAGTGTCCAGGGACCACCAGGGTCAGGAAAACCTGCTTCCCAGAATGAGGGGGAGAGAGTTGAGAAGAGTATGGAGGGTTGATTGAGGGGCTTACGTCAGTGTGAATAACAGAATGTGGGAAAATAGAGCAAGATTTTCCTAGAGACCAGAGTGGATGTCTGTCATCGTCACCAGGCCTGCATGTGTTTCCCCCGTGAGAAGAAATATAGAGGTAGAAACTGGTGAGATATTTAAGTAGGGAGAAACCTCACAGGACAAGTCTTTGACATTTGACCTGGCATATTTCCCATCATGAATCAAGCCATAGAAATACTGTCATTACACAACAATGTGTGCAATATTATGATAATCATAGCCAGATATTTCTGTTGCAAAGAAAACAAAGGCTGAGAATAATGTCCTTTTCTCCAGGAAATGGGATCGGGAGGGATGATATGAGACATCTGTGGGGAAATCAGATTAATTACAGAGAAGCAGTTACATTTAAGCGAGTAAATAGCAAATGAGTGACTAAAATAGTGCGCGAGTGAGTTGGTGAACAAGAACCTGTGACCTTAAAAGGCCAAACGGTCTCATGGTGACTGAAAGAGCGACTGAAAGGTGGCCTCTGGGTTATCACTGTGAAGCACCGCTGTATTTATAGATCATCCCAAAAAAAGAATCCCTGCCCCCTCTGTGCATCCCCACTCCCACCTCTACATCACCCCTCCCCACTTTTCAATTAGACCCTGATGGGTGGAGTAATGCAATCAGGAGTAAGTACAGCACAGCAGAAGGCTCCTCTCTCAGTCTGCCCCAGACTCCGCACAGGCACACAGTCCTCAGACAGGAAGGTAAGAACCCAACTCTGTTTAGTTGCTCCACTATCCATCCCTTACCCGTGTCCATCTTTCCACCCATCATCTTTCCACCCATTCAATTCATCCTTTTCACTGGTCTTCATCCACTATGTCTTCCATTCTCTGGGACGCAGCCGCTCACTGTGCTCTGGCATCCTCCTACCTCCCCACCCACCCACCCACCTTCTCATGTGCTCCGTCTTTGCACCTGCACAGTTTCCTCACTATTTAGTCACATCTTCCCACCTTGTATCCTCCTGTCTGCCTCAGAGACAGCCTTCCTTCCTCTTTTAAAACATGCCCCTGCTGACCCCTGTTAGCAGAATTTATTTTAACCCTTCTCTACTATCACCTCATCAACCTCAAACCTCCCCATCAGCAAAACTGTCTTGATGAAGCTGCTGTCTGTGGACTTTTTAAATGTATTTCTGCAGTAGTGACAACATTGTTCTTTTGTTGTAGCTTCAATAGCATGTTTTGGAGTTAACGGTATTTTTGTGAGCTGCAACGTATCTCTGACTTGTAGAGGGATATAATACGTTAAAAAAACAGTCCTGTAATGATTTATACCATAACTAAAGTGGTCATTTTCATTTAATTTCAGTTTCTGTTTTGTCTAGAGGGTGCTGATTGAACTATACGATCATTTGGAAAATGTAGTTTGTGCTGCTGCATAATATCAGGTTGTGTTTCTGTAGACTCAATAAAAGAGTGTGTGTTAGCATGAAGTAGTTCTACCCAATAAAGTGAACTGAGTACTTTACTTTACTTTACTTTGCTTGGCAGACGCTTTTATCCAAAGCGACTTACAAGGGGCTAGCGCTGGGTGTCTGGCTCAAGGACACACCTGGTAGGGGTTGGATTAGGAGTCAGACGGTGTTTCGAATCTGTGACCTTCTGCATCCCAGTCTGACTCTACCAGGCCGCAGTACAGTAGTTTCTAATGGCATGCAAGCTTTTCAGAGGTCTCGCTGTCAGAGAAAGAGAGAAAGTATAAGTGTATGATTTATGTCTTTTAGATGTCATATAATTTTAAAGACAGCCTTGTGCATCTTTAAAACATCTGGAAATACAAAAAAATCATTGTAACTTCCATATTTTCTCTGAACCTTTAAATGCATTTTAATTAAACAATAAAATTATTAACTTTATTATTAAAGGTTTTTAGATGTTAATGTAAGTTTAACATGGGCAATTTTCCATCTTCTAAGACAAACATGTTGTCTTTAAGACAGAACTGCAGTAGTCCAGCACTCGCCATATGACAGGCTGCAGCCCAGAAAGCCACAGACTGCCAAATGGACGGCATCAAAGCGATACCAGACGCTGGGAAAAAGCTGTATGGCATGTCTGAATTGCTGGAGGTTTTATTTGTGGCAGTTCAGATTATCCTCTTTTTATTTTTAGGAGACAGATAAATCCTTACATAAGCTAGGTGAGTCACGGTGGGAGCAACACAATGAAGGAATGTAGTAGGGGAGGCTCAGAGCAGAAAGGACAGGCAGATTAAACGTCTCAACTTCACCAAAATAAAAGACACTAACCTCTTGAATGTCAGAAACATCAAAAGTCACGTTGGGCTCTTGGACAAAGAGAAGCTTTGAGCACAATAAAACAAGTTAATGAGAATAATATGAACTCATTTAACACCAGAATAACACACACAAACTCAGAATCATGTAGCTTACAATATCTTTGGTGGACTGAGAGTCAGAGTATGGAGGCACATGTGGGATAACCAGAGAACTTACCAGCCAGACCACAAACAGCTGCAGACTGTGACTGTCCATTGTTACACTGCTACATTCTCGTCAGGCCTACTTCTACACACGCATACACACAAACGATGAAACGAGCTACTGTGATCTGGTGCTGACAGCTGGAGGTGAGGTGATGGATGGGTCAGTGTACAGTTGCATAGTAGGCGATGGTATGCGACAGGTCAAAAGCTGACTGTCTCTAAGCAGGACTGATAGGAGTTATTTATATCCTCCTCATCTGTCACCTACTCCTGGCACTGAGAACAAAATGAATGACTGCTGGGAAATGGGAGAGGGACATGAAAGGAGGAAATGCATGTGGAAAAACCCTGTAATGTGTCCTGGAAGTCATTCTTTCCTTGGAATTCTGCTCACTAAGAATCTGCTCCTTGCTGAATGTCAGTGTCACTGCAAGTATGTACTTGGACAGAGTGGTAAAACATTATGTAAGGGATTCAATGTGAAATCTATTCTGCAGACATTGATAAAGCGCTTCGCACTTTCTGTTTCCCCCTCTCTCTCAGGTGAGTTACATTGGGTCAGAATGACCGAGCGCTACGACTGCCATTACTGCAAGGAGTCTCTGTTCGGGAAGAAGTATGTCCTGCGAGAGGAAAATCCCTACTGTGTGAAATGTTACGAGAGCCTGTACTCCAACACCTGTGAGGAGTGCAAGAAGCCAATTGGCTGCAACACCAGGGTGAGAAATTTCACTAACAAAATCGTAATATGAGTACTAACTCTGTCGGTTTCTGTCTTAACAAGTAATTAGCATCAGTGTCAGTCTAATTGCCCGTCTGTCATAGGATCTGTCTTACAAAGACCGTCACTGGCATGAGGAGTGTTTCAAGTGTTTCCAGTGCAAGCGCTCGCTGGTGGACAAGCCCTTCTCCACCAAGGATGAGCAGCTCCTCTGCACTGAGTGCTACTCCAACGAGTATTCATCCAAGTGCCATGAGTGCAAGAAAACCATCATGCCAGGTAGGAAAAAAAAACCAAAACGATAGCAACAGGTTACGTTCAGCCAACACTAACATATCATAGACCAAAATATCATTTATTATGTGTTAGAAAATCTCTATTATCTTGAGTTGTTTTCAATAATATCTTATTATGATGAAATGTGAGGTAAAATAATAATAGAAGGACGTTAAAAAGTATGAAAAATGATAATTGAGAAGGAATTAGCTAAAGCCTAAAACAACTCTCTTAATAATAACAAAAAAACAAACTATGACACACATAAAACTAAAACAAGCTGTCGCAGCACTATCTCATGTTAAAGTCCCTCTGGTTCAAAGCCAAAGGGTAAAACAGGGCACCAGCAAATGGTTTATGCAAATTTCTATATAATTTCAAGTTGTCAAGCTGTGAGATGAAAATTCCTAATGGGAGAAAACATCCAAACTTTATTTCAGTTTTCCATTTTCCTTTTCTGTTCGCTTTACATATTTTACTTCACGTTTTTCTATCTCAAGGCTCCAGGAAGATGGAGCACAAAGGGAACAGCTGGCACGAAACCTGTTTCACCTGCCAGAGATGCCAGCAGCCCATTGGCACCAAGAGCTTCATCCCTAAGGACAACCACAACTACTGCGTGCCGTGCTACGAGAAGCAGTTCGCCATGCAGTGTGTGCACTGCAAGAAGGTACGACGCCCAGCTGTGAATGTCATAAAGTCAAATGTGTCAAATACAAGTTAGTTTCCGTCTGCAGTCTAAGAGCCATGGTTACTATATGTACAACAAAAAGGTGTGACAACGCGACACGTGTTCCCTCTTGTTAGCCCATCACCACTGGTGGGGTGACCTACCGTGACCAGCCCTGGCATAAGGACTGCTTCCTGTGCACCAGTTGCAAGCAGCAGCTGTCTGGCCAGAGGTTTACCTCCAGAGATGACTTTGCCTATTGTCTCAACTGCTTCTGCAACCTTTATGCGAAGAAGTGTGCCTCCTGCACCACTCCCATTAGTGGTAGATATTGTTTTTGGTCTCAGTCAATCTGAAAGTTATCTTGTGTTTATCTCTGCTGCCGAGACTTTACATGCTATTTTCCTTTAGGTCTTGGAGGCAGCAAGTACATTTCCTTTGAGGAGCGCCAGTGGCACAACGACTGCTTCAACTGTAAGAAATGCTCCGTGTCCCTAGTTGGTCGTGGTTTCCTCACTGAACGAGATGATATCCTGTGCCCAGAGTGTGGCAAGGATATCTAATGCAATGTGAGGGATCATGGATACATTTGACTGGACACCAATGTTATGATGAAGGAATGAAGAACATACATAAATACTATGTGAGCACTGAGCATATCACCCACAGCATATCTACTACCTAGCGTTACTTTGAATGTACATTGTTTTAAGACATACAATACAAGCTACTAACAGTGTTATTTGAATTTACAAAGTTAGTTAAGTTAAGTTAAAAGTTCACTCTTTGAGTTATTACTAACACAATAACTTTTGGCATTATTGTAAAGACATTTGCTTACGAAACAGCAACAAGACATGATATGAAGAACTCCGTAGTTTTTGAGGATTAATGCAGACATTGATGTGTAATAATTATCGTCTTGTGCATGGACTGGCTTTGTGTAGTACTTAGGTTTTGTGCATTAGTTTTGCTGTAACAGTTACATTTAATTTGCATCTGTACTTCTATCATTGAAACTATGCAAGAAGTCACGTACATTTCAGAATCATTAACATAGCGTAGACACCCACAAAGTGATCAGCGTTTCAAAATTAACAAAAATTGAATATGAAAAATAAAGCAGATTCCCTCATTTTTGAGCTACTTTATTATTTTACTACAAAGTTCAGTTTAAGAGTACATTAATACCTGCTGCTTAGTTTCCTATAATGAATTCAACAAGAGTGATTCATTGCATTTGAGTTTATTAAAAATGTTTTTGGTACAAACCTGACACTTTGACAATGGGTTGAAAAAGCTTTGAGAGTCATATTACTTCATTTTTGATTAATCCTGTTTACATCACATCACTTTCAAAGACAGTAACTACAATTCAGCCACAATTTCAAATATATTTACTACAAAAATACTGTACTCTCTGTTCCGTTTACTTCATATTTCTTTTTCCAGATGCATTAAAAGCAGATATTTACAAACATGAATTTGATTTTTCTATTACATCTGTGTCACAAGTAGTGGATTAAGATCCAGCTGTACAACAATATAATTTTATTTGTATGTAGTGTTTCTGTGTATAACGTACAAAACAGCTACTTAAAACCCTGAATAACTTGTTTAAACAAAGGTTAGCAGAAAGAGGTTTATTGAGGATAAAATTACACATTTTATGTTTTATCTATTCAAGCATCACTCAAACCTTGTAATGTTTTACATATGGTATGGATGCATGAACCACAGCACAAATTTTATCAACAAAAAAAAAAAAACACTTCCACACAAAGGAGATGTCCATCACATCATCAGTCTGTTTCACACCGAGATTCATCCGTTTCAAACAAAGACACCGCTGCAAACCTGTAGCGTAGGTCCCATTACTCGAACCCTCTCACCCACAGCAACAGAATAATATCCAGAATCGACACTGCAGAGCTGCTGATCGTAGATGTAAGGGCACTTGAGGTTGAGGAAAGCTACAAATAGGGCCTGTGAGCAGGTCCATCTTCAGAGCACCACTTCCTACCATCAGCTCATAAGACTGACTGAGAACAGTGAGGTGTCCTCAACACACAAAAAGGTTTCCACCTCTTTTTAGTGGGAAAATTGTAACAGGGAGAGCAAATAGTAAGTGGGCAACAACAGCTGGTGTTTGCTGACAGAAAGGGAGTGATCCGTCAGCCAGAGCTCTCATCAGATCTGTGTGAATCGGGTCAGAGGTCAGGGCCACGTCACATGCTGAATCTTTTTCTTAACCTCTGGAGACTTCAGAGGAACCTGATGTGACAGCAGATGAAACACCAACAGGCATGAATAGTGGTTATTTAAAGGTTCATTATATATATGACTGTGTTAAGGATTCAGTGGCATATTGATTTTAATCATTAGAGATGGAAAGTGTGACCAAAACAGCGTGGTATAAAATTACTGTATCATGCATGAGTTGGTGTTAAACATATTTTCCGCTGATTAAAAGAAGCGAAAAAACACAACAGAAGTCATTCCAGGTTAATGTTATTTATCCGACATGTCAATTTCGGTGACTACATGCTTGTGTTGTACAATTCTTCTCTCTTTAAGAGATCTCTAGGTGACAGCTTATGAGCATTTATAGCTTTCAAAACTAAAGTATCTCTAGACAACAGACACGGCTCCTTTTTTAATTATTTTTTCACATGCATGTATTATTGATAAACTGAGGTTATAGAATGTCCACCTCGAATTACACAATGTGCTCAGTTTAAGTAGCACAGAACAATATTCATTGATACACACATTTGTTTTAAGTTACACAGTAAATTTACACCCAAGACATAACTGAACAAATGGAATAACCACCTACCGAGCTGTTTGCTTCTCGTTTGAGGTTTGCGTCGTCTGTGCTGCGATCAGTGGACGAAGAAGAGGTGTTGCCTGACAGCCTGCGAATGGGATTAGACAGAGCTGCAGCTGGAGGAGGTTTTAACCGGTCAGTAGTTCCAGATAATATTGTGGCTCCCTCTGGTTTCTTTACTTTAAGCGGGCCAGAGCGAGAGGAACTGCCATCAAACACGATCAGCGGCCTTTTCCTATTATGGTCGCTACTGGAAAAGGAAATAGTGACAACAGAGTTAAATATTTTTCCAAGAACATGCTGACTCATGTAAGGGCTCTATTTTCATGCAGGTGTGCATCACGAAGTGCACCTTTTGCCCCTCACAAGTTATATATTCCAGCTGTATTCATTTTGTAGTTTTTACTTTTGCCTGCGTGTTTGCAACAATCAATGTGCATATAGTCACACTACACGCAGAGCTGTTAGCAAGATCATAGAACGCTAGTTTATTTTAATCAAACAAACATTTCTCGCTCCTGCTGTGTGTGTGGCAAAAAAACCAAGACCTCACAGGTGCATGCTGGTCCTCTGCTGGCCTGCCTAGCTATATACACCTGCGTGGTCGTGTTACGCACACTGGCCATTTACTACATTCTATTGGATAACTAAAATAGTAAAGGGCAAAAACAACCAAATCTAAATCAACAAATGGCTCCTACAGCAATTGTAGAGGTTTGCAAGCACATGCAGAGGATGGAGAAACATACTGCAAGAAGCCTGTAGTCTACTTCAGTATTAGAAATAGAGTGATGAGCTAACATCTAATGGAATCTGCAATAGTCTATAAATAATAATGGTTTTAAAGGGAGAATGTGTTGCACTGCCATTGAGCTTTTAAGACATGTACTGCAGTCCAGTAAACTGTTGAAGTTCCTCATGTAGACATTTGCATGTCTGATTATAAGTACAACAGCCAAAGCTAAGCCCAGTAACTAAAAAGCAAACACCCACTGCTGCAAAAAGACCAGTAGCTGTAGTAGCTACAGCTATGCAGGATCATAACATTAGTGAAATACCTGCATATGTTTGCCATCTACTGACACCGTGAGATAGAGAGAAGTAGAGGATAAGAGTCGGAGTACAGACTCCTTGGAGACAGGAAGTGGGTGTTTACTTTCAGACTAAATGTCCACTCCAATCGGTCTAATGACTAATGGAAAGAAACTGTGTGTGAATCTACTTCAGTTAGTACTGGGGCATACGTTAAACCAGGTAGCACCATAGCTGTGCCTTCAACAGTGGGCACTGATTAACAGTTTGGAAATTGTTCCCCGTGTTATAGACCAGATTCAGGTTCCCAACCCTGGTCCTTAAGGACCACTGTCCTGCTTGTTTTTCAACTATAGTTGGAGCAGGGCAATGGTGTGAAGGGGTGAACCACTGTTAAAGACTATTTGTTTCCATTTTGAAACACTAGTATGCCGAATTAAATGTTAGCAGCTCACGTTTACCACCTGCTATTGTATGTACATACACTGATGAGTTAATTACTGCAACACTGACAAAAATCCTGATGCTTCACAGGCACTTTCTGACTAGCTGAGGCTATTTACTGTAAATTGAACCATTTGAACCATAGCATTGATACTGAAGGCTCTATGTGCAGTTAAACTTTACGGTCAGACCTGTGACCGGCCGGTGTCTGTCTCCCCCGGGTCCTCTCCACTCTCCTGCCCCAGCGGCTGTCGGGTAAAGTCCTCTGCGGCAGCGGGATGACATACCGGAGGTAGAGCTCCGTGAGTCGGTCCCGACTCACACAGTCTGTGGTATTGACATTTTTCTGATTCAGACATAAAGAGCTGTTATCCCACCTTGCTAAGTACGACCAACATTTATCACCGTCTGGTGTAACGTTACAAACTGCAGCCAATGAAGCTGCCCTTACTAACAGGCAGCCGATATGCTAGCACGGAAATGGATTCTTCAGCTTCCTCTACACCGATAACTTTATAACGTCTCAGTACAAACACTCACCTGGTTTAAAATTAGCTGCATAAACTCTTGAGACAACAGCTCAGGATGCAGTAAAAGATCCACATCTGAGGTACAAACAGACTTTCCATCTTGTCCCGTGGAGGCCGCCATATTTGCTGTTCACGTTTTCCCGACATGCCCCGCGTCAACTTAGTAGTAACATCCCAGCAGTCTGTGAACATGGGTGAGGGAGGAACAAGGTTGTTCCTATAGATCTGGTTCCGTAACAAATAAGAAATAACATATATTCCCATGGACGGATGGACCCCCCAGTAAAGACAGGTAAAAACCCACCCAGGCTGTGATCTAATAACCAATACTTTATTGAGTTTATTGAACTCCATCTATGTATAATCTGATCTTGTATAATCTGATTTTTGAAAGTTTTTTGTGCTGCATGACACTGCCAGCCAGGACAAACTGTGAGAAACATTGCTTTATTTAAAACATGGATATAAAGGAGGTAAATGTAAGATGACAGGCATTGTGTATATGAAGCATTTGATAAGGTGGCTTGTAAAAAAAACCCGCAAAAAATGGCCAAAGAGTTAATATGTTAGGGCAGCACTACATTTGAATGTTACTGGTTGTTTGTAAAATTGTTCTGTGTTAATTGGAGTCATGCCTCAGTAGTTTGAGATTACTGTGTCAAACTGTAGATTTCCAAGTATATTAAATAAAATAAGTGTCTTCAGTTTGTGGAATCTTATCTGAATCAGTCACATGCTTCTTCGCCTCAGGCCTGCCAGTGATCAAAACAGGAAGACCTTTTTATAGTCCCATATTAAAGACTCAATACTGATAATCCTGACCTAGTACAGGTTGAATCTGTAGTGGGAATGTATTGCAGTTCAGAGGAGGTGTTGTCACAACCTTACATCGGAGGCAGAAATGTTCCCTCTCCTGATGTTTTGAGTAATTACATTAGGACAAGGATGTGATGTAGAGAAGTACATGATGTAGAGTAGAAGTAAAGACGAGATAGGAATTAATCATACTCTCTTTCTTTAGTACTTACAAACTAAAAAATAACTTAAATTAACTAAAATGAAATTTCTCACACATTATTGCCAATTAATTTCCCTTTTAGATAAAAATCATGGAGTGCAGAATATTTATCTGAGAAGCAGCAGGTGAGGAGGAGGAGGAGGAGAGACAACAGTGACCTACTTGCAAATTACAGCACCTTTCATGAAAGAACCTAATTACCATAATTTGTTTTTCCTTTTTCTCTGAGAATTCTCAGAGAGCCTACCGCTCTTATTGGTGAGAGAAGCAATTTGCCTGGCAGCTAACAGCTAATAGATGTCTCTATTATCCCAGCAACACAGCAACATTTCTAATATGATCCTGTCAACTTTAGATGCTTTTTGTTCAAGCACTTCATTTCATCAATATGTGTTCATTTCAAAACTAGATTTATTTATGTGGTTTCATCATTCACAGCTCAATAACGGACCTACTTTTTTGTTGACATGGTTGTTTCAACTGACAAAAGGTTTTATTTCCGTTTTTCTTTTTTAAAAAAGCTGTCAAACGTTCCTCTGAGAACATTGAGTTGTATGTTTGCTTTTTTTTTTTCTTCTTGTGAAACTCGTCACATAACCAACAACCAAATCATCAACACCACCACCGCTACTCAAAGACTGATACTGAGTTTACAATCTGAGGCGACAAAATAACACTGGTGAAACACGTCAGGGACAATTATGAAACAGAGAAGTAAAATTAAGTTAAGTCGGCCAGTATACAGAAAAACATGCCCTCGTAACTGGGTCCATTCAGTAGCTACAGTATTCCTCATTCCTCAGCAGATGGAGTTATAACGATAGTGTAGCTGCGTATATTTCCATATCGACATCTCATCCATGTTGCCTTAAAAGTTGAGATTAAAAGTTAATTCTTGTGTTGAGTTTATTTAGTCAACTATCTGTAACCTTCATTTTACGATGAAATGATGTGACCCCTTGTTGCAATATTAACCGGATAAATTATAAGTTAAAAAGAGATGACAGCTGCAAGTTTGTGTTGTTTCACACAGCGGACTGAGTCTCACCGCACACGTAAATGTTGCTGGGCCTCACTCTTCTGTGGCTCCTGCCTGGTACTCTGGGACACAGCCTACAGCTTTTGGGAATGAACTCCTGACAGGCCTCCCTGAACTTTCTGATCCTCCAGCAGTAGATGACAGGATTAAAGACTGTCTTCAGGTAGCTGAGCCACAGAGCGCCTATGCTGATCGGGTAGAAAGCCGAGCTGTAGTAGAACTGCCGGCTGAACACGGCCAGCAGGCTCACCACAGTGTGCGGCAACCAGCAAACAGAGAACCCGACAAAGAGGATGAGGATCGTAGTGAACGCTCGGGTTTTGAAGCTCATGTCCACCTTAATTTGAGGAGGGCGCTGGAGCCCAGTAAGTCTCATTTTGCTGACTTGATTGAGGGCTGGCAGGCAGGAATGCTCACTGCTGTGATTGTGGATACGCAGGGTGTTGCGACGTACCGTGTTGAGGATGCACATGTAGGAGTACAGCATGACAGCAAATGGTACAAAGAATACGGCTACAGCTAACAGCACTGTGTACCCACGGTCTGCTAGAGAATCGCTATACCCCAGCACACACAACGGCGCCCAGGCACCACCTGCTGCCCCTGTCCTCCACCCAACTACGGATGGCAGGGACACACACAGGCTCAACACCCATGAACCTCCAATCAGCAGTTTAGCTCTGTGTGGGGTCAGCTTGTCCTGCCGCTGCACAATGATAAGGAATCGGTCCACGCTGATTATGAGGAGAATGGACACCCCCTCCAGGACAAACAGCCAGTAGAGCATGATGGAGGCTCTGCAGAACCCACTCCCAAAACTCCAGTCGGCAGTGCCCACAGTAACCGCAGTGAAGGGCATGCAGAGCAGCGACAGCATTATGTCTGAAAAGGCCAATGTGGCGAGGAGGAGATTGATAGCAGAACGCATGGAAGGTTTCTGGTAAACAATCAGACACACAATGGCGTTGCCAAGGAAACCAATAGTAATCATGAAGATCATTATGGCTGCTAGGGTCACACGCAGAGTCACGGGTATGAGAGGAGTCGCAGCTTCCGTCGAGAGGCTCTGAGCTGGTTTCTCCACATTGTCTGGCTCCATGAAGTCGCACTCCTCCAGCAGGCTTTCATTACAAAAAGCCATTGCAGCTATTAACAGGGAATATCAGCCTCAAAGAAGCTGAACGTGGCTGTGCATTATTGTGGTGCACCCGTCAGGTTATCTTCCAGCAGTTGGTCGTCCACAGCGATATCTGAGATAGAGACAACAGAATATCCAAATAAGCAACTTTCACTAATAAATTGCGAAATAGCAAAGGAAAGGATGCTTCAGAAGGTGCGTGCTCCATGATTTAAACAGCTGTTGACAGGAAATAAGATTAATAAGATAGATGTGAAGCAGCAAGAGCACACGACACACGATAAACATAAAGCACAGGATAAAGCCACGGACACACCACGGTGAGAGATACAGTCAAGCAGGACAGAAATACTTTGCTCACTGGCCTGAATGATTAATAGGCCAGCTACAGCGCTTCACACATGAATACAAATACTCACCCATGCTACGTCCGTCATGTCTTCCTTCAGCCTAGAAGCAGCTCATTCTGGCGGATTGCTTCAGTCTTCTGACAAGGTTGCAAACGTTGACAAAATACAGAGGCATCCTCAGGACACACAGACAGGACACGTCTGTTGCTATGGTTTCCACCACCCTCTCCTAGTGGTGGGACAGTGCAAGTGTTGTGTTCTGACATCAAGTCTCAGATGCTGTCCACACTGATGGATTTGCATTGGGGAGCTGGGGGAGAAAGAGACTAGTTTAAAGTATTGATCATCCATGTCTACAGTCCTGTGGAGGTTTACCAGTTTGACATAACAGGTATTTTAACTACAGACATTTTAACTTAAGGAAAAGCAGGTAAAAACAACGACAAAGACACTGGAGTCCTAATTACTGTAACATATGGTATTAAAATCAAACAAATATATTATTGAAAATATGTAAAATGTTGCATCGGTATCTAATGATTGATGTAAACAGGTAAAAGGAAATGATCCATCAGCAGCTGTAGTCACATTCTTGCACAAAACCCCACTGAAGTGTGTAGCTGAATGTTGCCAAGGTAACAAGGTCACAAGCTCCATGGCAACAAGAGGTCCATAGTCTCATCCCTGTATCCCTGTGTCTATGACATGGAATAAAGGCATTAAACGTACAAAATACCAGGTAAAACATTTTAAATCTCAAACAAAAATAAACATAAAAATAAGGAAATTAAACTTGTGCTAGTGGCCTACATCATGGTGTGTAGTAGCTGATATGGTAGCTAAAAATAAAATATGACTTTTGTTCATTCACATGAAACCTTCCTTGTCAACAGGTCGGGTTGCCAACATTTGTTTTTGTTCACCTGTGAACTTCTGTTGTGTTTGTATCGGATTCTCACATCACAGTGTGTATCCCCACATGCCACTATATCAATATGTCAATAAATATCAATAAGCTACAGAACTAAATCAAGGGGGCGTCTGTGTGCTGATGGTGAAGTTGTACAGAACATCAGCAGGCAGTAGCATGTCAGTCATCAGTGTGAGCTTCACATTACCCAGCACTGACAAACCACTCTGAATCAGGATCTTGGCCTCACGCCTGCATAGACCCGTGGCTGCTCAGTTCAATAAAAACAGGTGGCTCTGTGCACCTGCAGTATCTGGACCGTATCTCGCCATCACTGAGTCTGCACATCGCGTTATGTCTCCAACATCTGCGCATTTTAGGCTGCGCTCCCTCACCTCAACCTCAATCCTCCACCTGTTCGCATCGCTCCTAAAGGAAAACGCGTGCGTGTAAAATCCTTACTAACCACCAGAGACAAATCGAGTAACATTCCTCAAAGCACTGATTACGGCATTAAAGCAACACTCCCCACACCCTTTGAGCATTAGGTGAGCCTACCTCGAGGGTTGCGTTGGAGAGCAGGCTCCATGCTCGTCTCCTCTCGATGACTGTGGTTGTCTTCCTCTGCACGACAAGGTTTTCCTAAAATGTCCCGCTCTGAGCATCTCGCTGCTGTATCGATTCCCATCGAGCCGCCTGCGGTCGATGCTGACGCCAGAAAATCAAATGATCGCTGACGTGAAGAGGCAGCGTGAACTATGAATGTATAGTCTACATGATGTCATCATTATGGAGCCAGAATAGTAAAATATCTGCACTATGTAAATCGCAACTGCAGCTCACTGTGAATATGCCATTTATTTCTCTTCCCCAAACCACTGGGGCTGCACAACCACTGTTGTTTGGATTGTTGAGTTGATTATTTACTTCTTTCCTATAAAAGAGACATTTACATATAAAAAGTTATGGTGTTATTTTTGAGCAGTATCTGGCTTTTTGTGATCTGGGTGCTGATAAGTCTTACCAATAGAAAACAAAGTCATATTTATGATGTTTATTTAAACAAAAAAATACAAAGTCGGGTCACACTCTCGTTGTGGAATTCAATAATAAAATTATAATATTTTACATTTTCTCACATTTAATATATGTATGAATTAGTAAAGAATATGCATTAGGTATTGGGTCCAGGAGATGGCAGCATAGTACATTATATCCACTTGGGCTTCAGTTCGGGAGGTAAATGAGCTGTTATGTATTGGCATTTCAGATTCAGATTTATTTGTCACATGCACATGTGTACTTTGTCATACACAGTACGATATGCAGTGAAATGCTGCACGCATAGGTTTAAGTTTTCTTATTCAAAAGTATTGTGGTGTCTTTTTTAGAACATAAAACAGCTATGAGTTGTTTTCTTGTCGTTTTTTTTCTAGATTATTTACTAGTCACACTGAATAGAGATATAAAAACACAATGCAGGGATATTTCTCAACCTGTAATTTAACTGCAATACATTTATAGAAAAAAATCAGTTATTTTAGCAATCTTCACACACGTACAATCACGTTCCCTCACTTAACATGCAGACTGAGATTCTTTTCATAGGCATGCTTGTCTAAATTGGCATCGTGCCCATGTGTTGAACATGCCCCTCAAACGAGTTCCACTCCACCGGTCTGACAGTTGCATGCTTGTCACGTTCAATGGCACCCACACAACAAACTTACCGTAGTGAGAGAATTCATTTCCCCGTCCATTATTCCACAGATGTTTGCTTTAATTCCCTCCTGATGGAGGGACTTTGGTACTTTATCTTTAACAAAAAAAGCAAACACGGGAAAAGTCAAAAATGTTCAGAATATTCAGGTGAGAGGAGGAAACCCACACAAGCACCTGGAATTGACTTCAGACAGACCATTGCTTTTGACACCAGGTAAGATTCGTGTGATTTATGTTTAGGATAAGTTTGGATTCACACTGAAGAAACCATAATGTGTTAATCCGGGTTAGAGTTTTGTGGTTAACCAGTCACCACAATCTGAAAATAATTAACACCAGACAGTGAAGTCTGATAATGTGCAAACAACAGTGAACTGTTGCTAATCTTAAACCGTGCTGTTATGTTCTTTTGAATAGGTGCAGGTGTGTGTCTGTTGTGCACGCTTGTGCCTGAACTGTGACACACAAACAACAAGCATTAAAGAAAGGATTATCAATCAATAATTGCTTTATGTAAAGTACTTCTGAGCAAGGCAATTATGGCTAATTATATTAGCAGTTATTATAGGAGGAGGTAATAACATCCTTACACTCTTAGAAAGAATGTGTTAAAAAATAACACAACTTATGTGTTAAACATTTTTTACACATTTTGTGTCAATTTTA
>JAUMTR010000013.1:6397661-6459599 GCA_032270685.1 Microctenopoma stevenorrisi | reverse complement strand
ACTTTGTCAACTTTCATCAACCTTTTGTCCATTTTGCAGCTTTGTGCAAACTTTTTACAGTTGTCAACTTTTATCTTCGTCAATACTCGGTAAATCCTGCTCTCTGGTCGGGGAGATGGGTCTAAGGTTCAGTGGCGCAAGGTGGCAGGCACCTTCAAAGTTTCCCCAGGAACTTTCTAGTATGAACATGTTGTTGACATGTGCACGGTTCCTTCAGCCTCATCAGGGATTGAAAGTTGACCTGGAGTTAACAATGATTAAATAGAACAATGTGCAAAAACTGCTGTTTATAACCACAAGGTCACTGCTTCTGTACCTCCTGCCAATATTCAGCTAAGACATAAGCGTGTTGACACGTTCGTGTGACATGATGTGTTTCACATTGTTTAACATTAAAGGACACAAGTTACTCCAGTGAGCACAGAAACAATTCCACTCTGCTGCCAGAGCTACCAACAATAAATGTGTCTGACTTGTTTTTTTTAGGAGTGGATGAGAAAGTACCTACCAGAAAAAATGCATACACTGTACTGTAATAAAAAGTGTAACATCCGCAGTGATACGTCAACCTCGCTGCAGCTGTTACACTCTTCTGTGAGTGTTGTCAGCGGCTTCAGTGCCAGTGGACTGTTTCACGTCCCTCCAAGTTTCACTGCAACTACAGCTTCACCT
Organism: Microctenopoma stevenorrisi; assembly: GCA_032270685.1. Classification (NCBI taxonomy): domain Eukaryota; kingdom Metazoa; phylum Chordata; class Actinopteri; order Anabantiformes; family Anabantidae; genus Microctenopoma; species Microctenopoma stevenorrisi. The sequence goes on along the minus strand of JAUMTR010000013.1, from coordinate 6,458,927 downwards.
GTGCCCTTTCACCTCGTTATTATAAATGAGACTTCGAACTTGTAACAGCAGCTTTTGTACAGCATGTATACAACTCTGCATGCTCATATCATTGTGCATTGTGCCTATCGGAACGAATCAGAGACAGACAGTAGAAGAGACAGACTGTTTTTTGGAGAGTCCTGAGCTTGCTGCCTAAGTGCCAAACCCATCATCTGTGGCAAAAGATCCGCTGCCTTGTGTCACTCCATCTCGCTGTCACCTTGGCAACCGCTGCCGAGATGAACTGCCAGCTGGGAGAGCCAACCTCTGCTGGCTGCCACAGGATGTATGCTGCTGGACTGACAAATATCACACAAAAATTTAGACTGAAGAACCAGAGTGAGCTTTTTCAAGGTGGATTCAGTCGGTTTTTACAGGGTCAACGTAGCTTCACACAAGCAGGAGGAATTAATAACTGAGTGCGTGAAAGACACAGTGATAACATAATGATGCTGCAACATATCTTAATCTCAATCATTGCTGAATCAGCAGATTAGTGTTTCAATTAGTTTTGTGTATAAAATGTGAGAATATAGTGAAATTCCTCTCCCACAGCATGAGGAAAAAGCTTGGCTAAATGTTGATAGTTTTAATTTAGTCAGGGGTCCAATTCTCAATACATGAATTCATCAAATGACAGTTTGCCATCATATGGAAATGGAAACATCAGATCCATCGCTGTGACAATCTGGACGCAGCAACAGACTGGCATTTGATCTGTGATTTAAAAAGCTGCCAAGCAATTTACCGATCAACTAATTACTTGTTTTTTGTTACCTGTTCTTTCAACTCTACTATTAAGAAGACAGCATGCACAGAACTTCACTAATATTAAAACTGTTTATTTAACTGTACATGTATGGCTTCTTAATGCAACTTGTCTTTTGCTTGATGCTTCTTGTGAAAGACAATGTACTATACTGCATGTTCGATAGTTCACTGCAAATGTGTGAGCTCATTTTATAGACAAGAGTCTGCGTGTGTGAGTGTACGTGTGTAGGAACATTTATAATGATGGCAATCTTAACACAATTTTCCCTTATGTCAGATTTATTAAATAATTAGTATATTCAATTAAAATAATACAGTGGAAAAAATAAATAGTCAAATCATCACACAAGTATATAGCACACTTAAATGTACATAAATGTAAAGGCATGTTTGCTAGTTAAAAGAGAAGCTTCCTGTGAGGAAAAACACATACTGAAACTGGTTTTGCTCCTTGACTTAAACTTTGTCACAACATAAATCCACTGACACACAACACAAGAGTAAGAAACATGTTTAAAACAAGATAAGTTATTCAAAAGCACATTAGATCAATGTCCCTCACTCAGTAAAAACACAGACACAGCCCAGTCTCGCCTGTGAGACATCGAAACCTGCAGCATTACAAGGGAACTTTTATTTATACAGTACAGAGAAATAGAAAGATCCCCTCCTGCTTGACCTACTTGGCTTTAAAATCTCTGAAAATGTTTTTCGGGAGAAAGTAATGTCCTGCTGAACAACCTTTAAATTGTTTATATTCAGTTTTTAGTCAAGCCTTTATTTTTTTGTCCCAAAGGCTCGTTCATAGTGCAGAAAAGGAGGATGCATAAGTAGGTTTAAGGTTGTCCTGCTCAAAAAACACACATAAGATAAGATTATTTTGGACCAACGGAAATACTGTAAGAAAAGTTAACCAAGTGGGCTAACTAGTCAGTCGGAGACATGTTTCTCCAACTCTCTATGCAAACACTCAACGCTGTGCACAGTTATTGTCCATCATCATTAAGTTGGACATAGGTCACAAGTTATTTTCACGTGTCGCTGTACATCCTCTTGCAGTCTATGGAGGGTGACGGCGTGTCAGGACCCATGCTGCCCACCTGTGAATATGCGTCCTCCGGGGTTCGCGGGAGCCCAGGCGGCGTCATGCGCTTTTCTTTCTGCCTGCGGTTGCAGAACCAGACCCTGACCACCTCCTTCTCCAGCTGTAGCGTGTCCGCAAGAGAGTTGATCTCCTGTGCGGACGGCTTGGGGCACTTTAGGAAGTGGCTCTCCAGTGCGCCTTTTACGCTCACCTCGATTGACGTGCGCTTTTTCCTCTTTCTGCCCTGGGTGGCGATCTTATCGATGCTGGTCGGACTCCCTGTGGTGGAATCGGCCTCCTCTAGCCATTTGTTTAGCAGCGGCTTCAGTTTGCACATGTTCTTAAAGCTGAGTTGGAGCGCCTCAAACCTGCAGATGGTGGTCTGTGAAAATACGTTGCCATACAGGGTGCCCAAAGCCAAGCCCACGTCTGCCTGTGTGAAGCCAAGCTTGATCCGCCGCTGTTTGAACTGTTTTGCGAAATGCTCCAAGTCATCAGAGGTCGGAGTGTCCTCATCGGAGTGCGGCTCGTGACTAGCAGTGTGAGACTGGTGATGGTGCGCGTGGTTATTGTGGTGGTGATGGTGATGATGGTGATTACCGTGGTCCAGCTCCGGGGACTCTCTGCGCACCAGCCCTGGGTGCATGAGGCTCTGTCCTGTGTGCGAACTCAGCATCCCGTTGACTGTAAACCCGCCTGACTGGGAGTAAACGAGGGATTGTTGCTGCTGCCCGTCTGGGAGGCTGATGTGCGTTGCGGAGGTGCCTCCCCAATTTCCCGGGTGCGTCTGATGCGATCCCAGATGTGGGGACCTGTGGTGCAGAGCAGAGCCTGAGTGGAGGTCATCCCTGCCAACATTTCTCTTCACCTCCTGTTGTTGGGAGGTGGGGGGCCACGGGGAGCCGGCCTCAGCTGCTGCCACCGCGGCTGCGGCTGCTGCGGCTGCTGCATGAGGCAACGATGTCACCCACTGGTGGGCATGGCTCAGCATGTGCCCGCCGTTGCTCGCCACCATTGCTCCCTGCATGAAGTCACTCTGCACCATTTTAACTGAATGGTCCCCTCTGTACCCACTGGAGACCGTGGTGCTGCCCGGCTGCATGCCACCACCCCTTCGATCAGAGTGAAGGACCGGGCCGGATAAAATCCTGCTACTGGTTAAGTATGGACTCGAGGTGGCTGTTGCCATCCCCCAAAGCATATATCTTGATGTGTATTTCTCTCCTGGTGTTAGGCTTAAGTCCCAATATATAATATTCTAATCCATAAATAAATTCAATGGAAATGCGCACGAAGGAAATGTTTGCACAATTGGTCAAAAAGTGCAAAATCAATCCATTGAGGCTTAGGTGATAATTTTATTTACACCAACTTGTTAAGAGCTGTGTGGCTAAAAACACGTTGCTACGAATTCCTGTTCATCCAAACGATAGTTTTCAAAACTTTTCTCTGTCCCACGAGCTCCGCCGTGCGTAATCCACAGATCTGATGCAATAGAAAAACACCCGTGATCCGCGCCAGGAGCGACCATTCACTTGGAACGCGTTCCTATGATATCAACGCTTTGAACCCTAATATATGGACAAAAACTTCTGCGGTCCTCTTAGTCGTTTCGCCCACTCCATCTGCTCCATCCGGTGCGTCCTTTGTGGAGCGAAGCAGACGAGCATGTGTTTACGTTCTGCTAAAGCTGCATATTCCTCTCCCATCTCCATCCAATTACAACTGGAAGGCTGTGCAGAGCCCCCGCTGATTGGACGCACAGCTAGAGAGGAGTTGTGTGTGAGCCATAATCGAGCCTCGGGTGCACAAAGTTCTTGCTGCAGGATAAAAACTAGGAAGCATTATTATTATTGTTGCTATTATTGTTATTATTACTTTTGTGGTTAAGATAGTTGCCAGTTTTTGGCCGATTCTAGGATTATAGAGAATGTAAAGTCAGTTATGTCAGAACATATAATATATAGTTGTGACTTATATGTTTTACTATAACACAGTACAGCGAGTCCCGTGTCAAGGATATTCAAGTCTGCTTTGGATACACAGGGGGGCATGTACGCCTCCTGCATCCTAATGCGCTCTCCTTTTCATATTGTAAAGGAAAGGCCACAGTGTCGCCACGCGCGGAGCTGGCGCTCGCTGAAGGTGCATAAAACCAGTCAGCAGTTGGATTTTTCCAACCTCAAAAACAAACTTGTTCCCCCGTGGGATGTGTTCATGAATGGTGTGTTTAAAAAACGCGCACTGGAGAATTTTGAGATCCGTGTGTGTCTCTGTTTTTGGGACCTTAAAGAAAGTGAAGCATCATGGGGCGCACGAAGTTTTGTGACTGCAGGAGAGATCCAGGCCCAGTCTGACAAAGTGTAGTCATTTAGGTTTTCAGCAGCTTCGTCTTGGATTTAATCTAAAAGTAAACAAAGGACAACACTGTATTTCTATAACCTGCAACATAAAATGAGCCATTTGTGCTTCAGTTCCACTTATCCTCATTATGTGTTTTATGTTATTTGTTTCAAATTACATCTATATTTATCCACTTTTATCTGAAAATGAGCAAATAGCCATAGAACAATGTAAATATGTAATCCTATATATTTATTTTCACTACTGGTGAAGTCTCCTGAGTATAGCTTCAAATTAATTTCACAGTACATTAAAGGTCACAATAAGTCTATGGACTAATACAGTGCAGTTTAGGCTTCAACTGTTTCAAAAACATTTTAATTTTTATTTTGAAATATTTAGTCTCACACTTTACAAAATTACCATGGAAACTATTTCGGTAGCTCTGCATCCCTTCAAAAGAGTCCAGTGACCTTTTTATGGGAGACACTCGTTCATCTGAAGAGAGCACAGTGGCATACTCACTCACACAACTGAGCTCAGTTCTAAAAAGAATTACAATTGGTATCAGACAAAAAATTACATAACACGGCAGTGAATAATATGCTATGTTAAATTGAATTCAAGGTTTAACCTCTGAGTCCATTTTAATGACAAATCAAATCCTCTAATGTCAAACACCGACTGGAATTGTCACTTACTTTATAACTTAGTTCATTTTATAATAAAATAGTATTGTAAAGGATTTATACATAGTTATATATAGTTTATATATAGTTAACAATTTTTTAACAATTATAGCTAAAGTATTTTAGGCCATCAATAAGAGCAAATATAGGTTGTAAGAATTTGAAAAATTACTACTGGTGTATGCTGTATCTTCAATCAGCATGACACTTGGATTTTTAGAACCTTCAAATCCAAATATTTAGTTTAGGCTATAGTTTTTATTAAGGACTGTTTTTCACACAACAATTTTCGCAACTCTTTCTGAATAATACAGCAAAATGAAGCTCATGAGCAATGTATTCTATATCATAACATAGATAATCAGATCATATCTCATATTAAAATGGTTGTTAAAAAAGTAAAAAACGTTGTTTTTGTGCTCTATTTTGGCCTCGTACTCTGCCTTTTTGAGGTCACTAATTCCATCCTTGCCAAATACATCTGTATATGCATTACTGTTGAATGAAACAAAGTAAAAACACACGAACACAGTGGAGTGTTTCAAACGTTTCAAGCCTAACAGCACAATGTAGAGAGAACCAGACGACTCAGGGAATGCAGTAATGTTTTTCATGTGTTGTGCTGGTTGTGTCACAGCACTGGGTCCTCTATTTGTTATTCATGAAGGAAGCTGGGTGAAGAGGCCTTCTTATGATGCACGTTTTTCTCTCCACTCGCTCCCTCCCTCTCTCGATGTTTAGCTGCTCCACAACTGAGCAAATAATCTGTTTTAGTTGTAGCGAATACTGCAATTACTGCAGCATAATGAGCATGACACCATCAGCTAATTGACATTATTGTTTCATTTAGATCATCTTTAAATCATTTCTACATAGACTTCCTCTCTCTGGCTCTCTCTTTCTCTCGTCCTCACTCTCAGTCTTCCACTCCTCGCCCTCTGTTGAGTCTTCAATATGCAGATCGTCCATTTCTGCCCTCAGGCTATTTTCTTTGGTAGACTTTTGAAATATGCAAATGCTTCCAATGAAAATTGTGAAGAAGAAAAGAAAAAACCTTCATCTGGGCTGCAGGAGTTTTCCATTCAAAGAAACAGATGCTTTTCTCTTGTTTAGGCTCTTGTTCTAGTTCTGTTTGCTTTGTCAGTCAAGGGTCTATCTAATTAAAAAGACAGAGAAACACAAACAAGGCAGACAGAATTAAAATTAAGTTGTGGGGATGACTGTTGCTGTTGCTGGAATCACCACAGTTATTAGAATTATGAGTTTTTCTGCATGACTTCATGCTGTATATCTGCTATATTTAATATGATGTTACATACATTATTGTTTTCACACCGCAGATGCCATATCACCAAACATATCTTCGACTTCCTCTGCTGTGACCCACACATTGTGGTAGTTACAGCACAAACTGTAGTGAACTGTGCGCAACACCGCTGAGAGAACAGAACTTATCTTTCTGGCTTTCATCCCTTCACTCTTTTTGTTTCACCTCTTCAGCATCATACTGTGGTTCTGATCATGAGTGTGTTTGACCTTCAGCTCTCCCTGAGTCAGAGGGATCCTTCACAGCATGAGTCTCTACCCACAACCTCCTGCTGGGTGTTTAAATCAGAAGCAGAGGCAGCCACGGGGACGAGACGGGAGAAGGAGAAAGAAAGTGAGGAAGCCCGGGTACAGAGAGACTGGAAAACTGAGGATATGGAAGGAAAGTATAAGGAAATACTCCACGAATATCTATTTTATTTATCTATTTTAAAAGTAACCCATTGTATTCAGTTTTAAAGGCGAATGGCATCTCTTCTCAGGTTTGCACATATGTCTTAATACACTGTGATCTGACATCTTAAATTCCTCTTCATTTAATAACCAAGTTTAGCGATGACTCACTGGGTATTAAAAATTCAAAGGGACAGCTTTCAATTTCTAAACTTTACTTGATGTGGTGGAATTACCTATAGCAGAGTGAGCGTAGAAGGAAGGGACACGAACGGGGGATTTTGTGTTTACCACACTGGAACAATTGTCAATTACAAACCCCTGCTGTGACTTAAATGATAACACCCAATGGACAGATGCTCTGGTTAAACACTGTTGTGGGCTGGTCCATCGTGTATGAATAGGAGGACGTTAATGTGTGAAAATTACATTCATTAATCCCAAAGGATAATTTCAATAGGGCCAAAGTGACAAGCAACCGCAGAGAGAATGCAGCAGCGAAATCGTACAAAGACACCACTCATCTCTCTTTCCATGTGTGTGTGCCTGTGTGTTTTGGGATGGGGTTTGTGTGTGTATCCAGGTGCTTGCAGGTGTGTACAGGGGCTTAGATTTACTTGCTTCTAAGTGTCTGGATGCATTAACATAATGGTGAAAGATGTTCTTGGAATGATGGCATGGAAGTCTATAATTAATATTTATGCTAAACCAAACATGGGAAAGCAACATCTGGACCATCATAGAAGAAAAATGGAGGAAATTCAGAAAGGAAGAGACTCATAAGGTTTAGTGCGTCACAGCATTTATATATCTGCAAAAGCCTTTGAGTTTTTAATTTCCTCTTAGCTTTTATTAAGGCTCATGACCAGAAATAGAAATAAAAAAATACATGTGGTGGTTGTGTTTGTGTCTTCGTACACTGGCATCTTAAGAGTTTTTATCTGCATTCTGTCTCTGAAGTTTCCCGGCCATCCTGCAAATACGACCGAAAACAGCACGATAGAAATTTAGTCAGGAAATACCTGCATTTCTGCAGCCTGTGGCTACAGACAACTGCAGCCCTGTACCCCGGCCCAGTCAGTGAACCAAGTCAAACATCGAGTGTCCCTGAAGGGCCGCTATGGCAGACTCTGTCTGGCCCTGAGCCTTTTATGAATGGACAGATTTCTCCGAGGTCCACATAGTCATAATGGTTCTCTGTAGTTAAGATAATTTCTCAGGAGGATTTGAAGGAAAAGTGGGAAGTATCAGATATTAAATTACTTGATACTAGTGCCAGAATAGTTTATGTCATTTGGATTCATGGTCCTGTGATGCTGTTACACCGTGTTTAGGTAGATCACGATCATAAAAATCAACCTTGAGTGACTAAGAACAAATATTAAATATTATTTAGGCAACTTTAAAACAGCATGTTTAGATGTTACAGTGAATGTAAAAGTACCAAATTACCAGTAAATTAAAAAAGATTGGTGAATATCTTAACGACAGCAGGTTAGGATGTCGTGCAGCTTTAGAAAAAACACTTATTCACTGCACAGTGAGCAGAGTTCCACATCAGTGCACGTTTCAAAAGTTAGAACCTCCAGCACATGTTCAAATACTTTTTTTAGTTTAGGAACTTTCTGCTAAAGTGACACATTGTGTTTTTGTGAAAAACGACATGGAGACAAGTTCAGTGCTGATTAGATGGCAGGTAGATTTTGTTGTGGATGGGTTTTTAAGCACACATTTGTGGTACAGCAGCACAACTGTGAGGCTGTATAAATATATATATATATATATATATATATATATCCTATTGGACTTATTATGGCCACCTTCATATAATTATACTGGTGACATTTAATGAGTTGTACTTTGACACTAAACGGTAAGATGCATCGTATGTCTTAATGTTTATGAAATAGTTTGTTAATACTGTGTAGATTTTAACGACCCAAATATTAAGATTAACATGTTGTAACACCTTTTTGTCAAAATAACTATTTTAAGGACAAATAAGTTAACTTCACATACAGTGTTCTCAGTTGGAAAAGGTTTTGTTTAGTAACGCTGAATCAGAATCGGTACTGTCTGTGTGAACACACAGAATTCACATTGATGTTTAGGGACCAATTAAGTAAATGTAAGCATGTATTCAAATCGTACTGTAAATGTATGAACCAGCCTATGTCGTGAGGAACGATGCCCTATTGCAGCACAGATGCACATTTCACATTGTACAAACTTTGCAGCTGTGGTTTTATCACAGTACTTGCAGACATTCCACGATTCCATAAATTTCAAACATCCTCACACAGACGGAGGAACAGTGGAACCACGGAGCACAACCTTAGCTTAGAACAAGGGTTTGTTAGTTACAGCGTTTGACTTCCCGTCCCCGGGGACATGTCCTGCAGACCCAGCAGCCCACCTTGTGCCATCAAACTGGCCTGAAGTGTGATCACCACACGAGCAAGATCAGAGACGACCTTGGCATGCACGCAGTGAAAATACAACGTACTTCAGCGCCTCTCTTTGATGTGCATTATCAAAGACCTTTTTCCTCCTCTCCTCCCTGGACCAAAGGCTACTATTGTTTTTGTTGTTGTTATTGATATTGTTTTCCACCCTTATATCACAAAGCAGTCTGACCATGACTCTGATGCTAATGTGGAGGTGGAGAGGGTGTTTTAATGAGCTGCACGGTAGATCAGAGGGGCTCAGGGGGGTTACGGAAAGGGAGTAGGTAGCACTGAACATCAAAACACAGCTAGTACTCCAGCTTCTGCTCTGCACCAGCCTTGACCTTTCAACACTAACTAACAGATGCACGGAGGAAATTATGAATTTCCACTGCAAATAAAAATACACATTCAAAACCAACTGGAAATGTGTTGAAAATGAAAGAACAACTGTAAGTGGGAGCTTTTATTTTTCCCAATCAAAAGCTATTGCTGCCTGGAACAGCACAGAAAAATCTTCTAATGTTAATGGCACATCTGCAGTGGAATGGCTCAGGAGTGCAAAGTATGTCATGAGTGTCTCCACATGCAGAGGCAAGCGGTTGTTGAGATTACACCCGTATTCACGTCAGGCACCAAAATGGAAATGGTAACGCTTATTTTCTATCCAAATGATCAAAACAACAACAACAACTGTGTAAACAAAGCGATGATGGGGTTAGATTTGGGCCCTGGATAAAAAAGACTTTACTGTCGATCCCTAAAGTTCGAAATGATCTAAAACAATCATCTCGTTAAAGTTCCACATTTTCGAAGATTTTCAAAGATTTGTGTGACTTTTTTTCCTGTTCCTTTGGGGTGCCAAACTCTTCACAATAGACCCAAGCAATAACTGGTGCATTAGCAGGGGAACCGTGGGGCCTCCCACAAAACCGAGGTTACTGCTCCAAACCAGGAAATTCAACAGGAAACTCATCGCAACGCTGGTGTTCTGTTTACAGTCAGTCGGAGGAGCAGTTTCTTTGTCATGGCAAAAGCTAATTCTGAAGCTAAGTACTGAACCGTTCTGCAGAAGAACCGTACAGAAATAAATTGGTTTGTTTTTCCTGCCTACTCTGTCAGCTGTTAAGAAAAGAACGAGTCTGGAGTCAAATGTTAATACACATTTAATACATTTTCCTAATAAACCTATAAACTGAGACTAGCAGCTACATAAAAATGCAATTATACAGTTTCAGTAAATTTAATAATTTGATAAATAAGTGATGAATTTGTGTTAATTAATAAAACCCTTTTGTGTGATGTAAATTAAGGCAGATGTGTAATTTGATAGTGAAACCAAAGTGTGTCTGTTACTGCTAAGTCAGTGTCGCATCAGGGACACGATATGCTTCATGAGAGAGAGAGAGAGAGAGAGAGAGGGAGAGAGAGATAGAAGGCTGCCGTTGACGGGGGATTATGTTTAAGTTATGTTGCTGTGTTTTGAAGAATAAAGAGTTTTTGGAGCGACGACCCATAAAGTTCATTACCTTCGTTAACGTTCATTACCGGTGCGTTATGTTGTTGTTACCATTATGAGTGACAAGCAAAATGTACTTATATTTTCACAGTAATTTATGTTTTAAAGCAACATGTTGCATTATAATGTTGCTTTGGTTTATACAATACTATTCATATGTGGTTAGAGTGCATCTAAAAACAGATTTACAAAAGAGGGGGGAGGGGTGCTGAAAATTCCAGCCACCACTGATACTTATTTCAAATGAGACAAGTAAACACTGTGACCTGATCTGTCCACTCTTTCCATCTGATGCATATACAGCTATCCGGTTAGTCTGATGGAAAATATGAAGGGAATTTATATATAGTCTTAGAGTCTCAAAACCAGGTGAGAGTTCAGTGCAGAGAGCAAAGTGTATTCGAACATGGCAGATGGGAGGAAGGAAAAGAATAGACCTGTTTACCTTTCCTCCCCTCCTAGGTGGAGGGGGATTCATTAGGCGCTGTGTAAATCAATCTGCTTCTCCTTAAAGGTCTGTCAATTTATCCCTGATGTCTGGCAGCATGACACCGCTCACTGGATATTTAACTTGAAAGCCAATTAATCATCATGATTAATTCACTCACAAACCACATGGAACTGTTTGACTTTACCTTGTGGAATAAGAGATGGATTCCTCCAGACTTTAAAAGAGGGAGGAAAGAAAAGGGCTGAACGTCTCACTGCTCCATTCACTCTTCATCAGTCCCTCAGTTGCACAGTTTCACCTGGAGCTCGACGCTCCAAATGCTAAAACTCCTTCACAAACACGCCTGTGCTCTTAAACACACACTTCCCTGGTCCGAGCTGCTTGCATACCTGAATATAATAACCACTTTGCTAATTCTTTTTCCATGTGTTCCTTCTATTGCTCAATGAAAATGAGCAATCGCACATAAGGAAAGCATAGTGTGAATAGGTATTCCATCCTGCACCTCATCATTATCGTCTCAGCTCAGGTAATGGAAATGACCTAAACTGTGTACAGAAAAAGGAGGTCCTGCTATCTGCAAAGGAAAAGATGATTTCCCTGCTCCTCCATCATCTTTACATTTCCTGCTAATTCACAGAAGCGTGGCAGAATTCAATCCCTGCTTTAGCCTATACTTAGGTTCACGTTGTATGGTGCTAAAGTGGTAATGTGTCATTTTACAGTCAAACTGGAGATACCACAACAACGACAGCAAAAAGAAAAATAAAACCCTGATTTAAAGGAGGGTTTGCCCTCTCCTGTATCCTTCAATGGGATTGGCCCCGGCTGGCTCAACGGAATCATGAAGTCAAAGGCTGAATGATTCATGACAGAAATTAGCTGACTGATTATTTCCTGTTCCAGGCACTGTTGGAGCTGCATGTTCTGAGGACATGGGCAGTAGATCAACTGATCAATCACATCCCTCCTGACAATAGCGATCCTTCTAGAACACTCTCCTTAGTTGCTGACCAATCAGTTTTAAAACTTTGTTTTCAGTCTAGCTTATCTCACTTTTGACTATAAATATGTGTGTGCTCAAGCTGCCTGCGAGCAGACACTGACAGACCTTGAGACTGTAAGCTTGTGTGCTCCCTTGTCGGCAAGAATAAATTCTATACCTTTGGACTCAGATGATCATCTCCAGTGCATTTATTTAACTATCGAGAATATTTCTAACAGCAGCAAATTATCATTGTCATTTTAATGTAAAGGCTGACACCTCTGCTTCCAGACTGAGCACATTTCACTCTCTGTACGTCCCCATCAAAGGCAATGACGTCTTTGTGTGCCTGAGCATCTGTTATAGCAAATGTCACAGCTGTATACGCCTGAAATACAGATGTTGCTTTCACTGAGCACGTTTCTAACCACCCTCTTACAGCTAGGATGCACCTGCAGGAGATGTATCATTTAATACAAAATAACCCTAACTATATTGTTACCATATTATAAAATAAGTTGAGCGACTTCCTTGTGTCTCTAAACCAACAGAACCGAAAGCTATGACCTCCTCTACAACACAAAGGCAACAAAACAAACTAGTTGATAAGTTATATTAAAAATATTTTTAATGAACTGATTCAACTCACTTTACAGAGAACAACAACACGCACATGCATGCGCACATCCAACCTCCTGCTGAGCCAAACTCCCCACAAAACTGTCCACCATGGAAGCTCCGGCCTCTATTTGAAGAATGGGACATGAAAGCAACTGCAGACCCTCCACATGGGTTTGTATCGGATCTTAATTAAAAAGCCTTGCATATTATTTGCTGTAACAAAGGAAAATTTGGGGGTTCATTTAAATCCAATTAGGCCTGTGCCGATGCCTCAGGAGATGAGAGAGTAATCACTGTTTGAACATGAAGGTCTTTGTTCCGGGCTCCAGTAGATTGATAAAGGCAATAAGCACACAATGTGAAGTGACTGGAGATGGGACGAGGCTGTGAACTTATAGTATGAAGACTTAAACACACCAGGGCCACGTAACAAGACAATTAGCAGTATGGAAATTGTCCCTTGTTTGGTTCAGAAAGAACATGTAATTGAGCCCATTGTGCTGCAGGTGTTACTTGAAAAGATCAGTTGAGTTAATTGCATCAGTCATTATTCCCTTATACCACACGCAGGGAGCCATAGCATAATCAAAGTGTTAGTGTATCATTTCAAAATAAATTCCCTCTTGTAATGTAGCTATCATCCATTTTTTTCCTCACTGATTCAACCATTATTAAAGTCCTTATTGACGTATGACAGGCTCAGCTGGTGCCTCCAATTGGACGACGTGGGTGGTGGTAGTGATCAATAGCCCACATAACCACACACACACACACACACACACACACACACACACACGATGTATATGTATACACACAGAGACAGAAAATGACCATGACCTGTCACCTTTAACTTTACCAGTGGTTTATTGATTGTGCTTGACTGACCAAGTCTGGTTTCAGAATGCAACGTAACATGCACAATTCATTTTCTGGCAAAATGTGATCGCTGTAAATCATCACAGTTGAATTCATCATTAATTCACCCATTAGAAGCAATTAGAAATTCTTACCAAACACATAGTAACTCAAACTAAATTGTGTCTTTACTGTATATCTAAACGTCGGGTTAGTTAAGACACATCAATCTGATTCATTGATCAAATATAATACTAATAGAAATGTTTATTTAAAAATACCAATACAAAAGATATGAGACAGATTTGAGGGATCTGTGTCTCATGGCTGATACATCTACTGTGTCATTTTTTATCATTTTATAGATTTGTATGTATGATATACACTGAATTTTTTGTGTATTTGGAGCATTTGGGTCAACGTTTGGTAGTTTGGTTGTGGTTTTGAATTATTTCTGGCATAATTTTGAGTTTTATTGTGACATTCAGTAAAGTAAAATATTGCTGAATTACTGTGTGTTGGAGAGTTTACCACAGGTACATGTAATTAAATACAGTACGTGATCAATAAAACAGCTAGTTTCCTTACAATAGTTTCTATATTATATTTTCTGCACTCTCGCTCTCTCTTTTCCTTTCAGCTCTCCGACTGGGATCACAACTTCCAGGTGAAGTTGCATTCAGGTTCTTATTTTTACACCGTCTTTTCTCTTTCAGGAGATTTCCCTTTGGCTCCACGTAGTTTCTCTACCTCAAAGGGGGACACCATGACACTCTCCTCGGGTCACATCTGGGGACACTGTTAAGGCCAAAGGCCACAAGAAAAAGGTTAAAGGTCAGTTTTCTGGCTTTAGGCCAAGTTTAAGGTGGCAGAGGTCAGTGTCTGAGTTGACAGTCTCATCCTGCCCTTGGCCTTGAGCTGATCAATAAGGGTTCTGCTTGTCTCAGCCAAATGATCAATGAGATGCTCAGATTTAGCCTGGTCACACACACGTTTCACTACCCCCCCTACCCAATTCCATTCACATACTTTATTTGTAGGGTTTACAATCTTACACATTCTATAAATATACACAGAATAATGGAGAAAACCCAACCGTTCCACTTGAGCCAGCACTAGGTAACAGTGGAGAGGAAAAACTCCTTTTAACGGAGGAAAACCTCCAGCAGAACCAGGCTCAGGGTGAGAGGTCATTTGCCTCGACTGGGGTTAAAGGACAAAGGAGAGAGGAAAGAACAACATAGACCAACACAACAACAACAAGCAGCAGATGAGGCACTGGACAGGGCGGCTGGACCAGCAACTACAACTCCAAAGTCAGGAATACCTGAGAAAAGATACAGAGAGAGAGAGGAAGGGAGGATGAAGCACAACTAGCAGAGTAAGAAGAAACACGGTTATTAACATGCTACAATGGCATAAAAGTGGACAGAGAGAGAGAAAGGAGGAGAGGAGCTCAGAGTGGAATGTCCCCCAGCAGACTAGAGTTGGTTCCACAGGAGAGGAGCTTGATAACTAAAGGTTCTGTCTCCTAGAACACATTAGGAAACTCTAGGAACCACAAGTAGACCAGCACTCTGAGAGAGAAGTGCTCCGTTGGAAGAAGGAGGTCCTTAAGATATGTTGGGGCCTGATCATTTAGTGCTTTATACGTGAGGTGAAGGGTTTTAAAGTCATTCTGCATTAACTGGAGGCTTGTGAGGGAGTTATTGCGACATACAATTAGAAAATAATTACATGAAATGCATGGACTAGTTTTATCAGCGTCAATTTAAGATAGGATGTTTCTAATTTTAGCAATATTACTAAGGTGGAAAAAGGACGTTCTAGATATTTCTTTTATGTAGGAACTAAATGATATATCTCCAAGATTCCTCACAGCAGTACATGAGGCCAATGCAAAGTCATCTAGTGTAGTAGTCTTCTTTTCTCTGTCTTTACATTTATTGTTCTTCTCCTAGGTTTTTAATGCAGAGGTCAGTGTGTGGTTTGTTACTATGTTCCTTGATAGATGTCTGCAAAAACGGCATCTAATTACAATCACATTGATGATTTCCATTATTCTGATGATGCAGGAAAAGTGTCTATCACTATATCAAGCATAGATGTCCCGGCTCTGTTCCGTCTTTGCTTTATCAACTGTATTTGAATTTCATTTTCTACCTAAACGTTCGAAGTGTTTTAGAACTGGGTGAGAACACTCACTTTTTCCCCAGTTACGTAATTTCCATGTTACAGTGATCTTGAACATATTGTTATTGTTAAATGTTTGTTTAGTTGTAGAGGACTGGCGGCCGTTTGTGATTATGAAAACAATGTCTCTTCGCATATTTCCCGTCTGCCTTTCTACTGTCACTATCAAATCAAGGCTAAAGTGCCTCCAAAAAGATTCTTAAACAAATTCACCTTTAATTTGTGACTCAGAAAGCCCTAGGTTTGCTTGTGTTTATAAGTATTATTATTATATTTTGTTTCTGTTACCACCAAAATGGATTAAATTAACTTAAAATCACTTGCCTGCTTTAGAATTCAAATTGTGTGTACCTGTGTGGAAAACGGTTCCACCTACAGTGAGGCTGAGCCAGAGTGAAGAGGGTATTTAAGCAGTGTCACTTGTTTCCTAAATTAATTCAAATCAGTCAGTGCCCAATCTTTTGCTTAAAGTTTAGCTTTAGTATTGTTTTAATGTTTTTGAAAACCTACATCATTTTCCTGTGATTTCTTGTTCCTATTAGCACTTCTCACTCTCACTGTTTGTTGCTGCTACCCTCAACCTCTATCTTCTTTTCTCTGTGACATGGGGCATTTAGGCAAACTGAAGCTATGTTGTTTGAACAGTGTCTCCTATTAGATGGCCCTTTCTTTATATTCACACATGGTGCATTTCCAGTCCCAGAGCAATTATACACATGACTACACTTGGAGCTAAAGGAACAGGCTGAATCTTTATCACCAGCCAAAGAGCAGCAGCACCGTGACTTCTGCTGAGCAGCCTGCCTTCTGTGCCCGTGTCTCCATACCCAGTTAACGAAGAGGGGATATTGTTTTGTTCTAATCAAATGACCAGTATTCAGACAAGAAAAGTTAACATAGAACTCAATTAGCATTTTGTTAGTTTTTACAAAAGCACTCTACTGAAATCTGAGATAGTTATTCACTCAAACCAAGACAGATTTTATATAGCATCCCAACATCAAATTGGGACAACCCAAAGTGAAACTGTGACTTGGTGAATTTATGCACCCAACAAACAATCTTAATTTAAAAAAACATGTATGTGCTTTCAAATTAACCAGGATGTTAATGAGTGGTATCCCAATAAGGAAAATGTGACCATTCATGCTATAGAATAAGTAAAACCTCCTTTTAAAAATGTCCTTTTCTGATGTTTCCAGGTCTGAGGAGCGTCAGAAAATCTGGCAGCAGCTTAGATGAAGACAGTACGTTTGAAGCTGAGGAAAGATGTTTGAACCTCCACTCTCCCCTTAGTGTTTCAGTCTGGAGTGTGTATGGAAAGGCATGTCATGTATTATTTAGAGTCAGATTTGCCTTTGTGCTTGATCAGATGTTGATTGAGAGAGACTGGCTGAGTTTCCTTTAGTAAGAATATGACTGTCTGCACAGCAATGAAGGTGAACATTTAACCTCCAGACAGCATTTGGTCAATACTTGCAATCTCTGAATAGAAAATGCTGGAAATGCATCACTCTCCTCTGGTGTCACTGTCTACACTAGATACATAACTAGAATAGAATACATTATAAATATTATGTTCATATGCATTACTTATCAGACAGCCGTGGGATAACCTGCAGTCCTTGTGGAGTTGTTTAAAATACTAATAGACTCGAGCACAGGAATACTGGTAATGTGTCAGGACCACAGGGAGCTGTGTTTTAGCCAGGCCCTAATTAAAGTAAGAAACTCCAAGCGGTGTACTCCTCTGCTGTTCAGCAAACGAGCCATAGCTGATATGCTCTTTAAGTCATTAGCAGCTCTGATTCGTAGCCACAGTACCTTGTTAACAGAACAGGGGCTCATAATCCCAAGACAGGACGCTCCAGTGCTTGCAGAGCAGTTCTTCTAGTTAAAGTGAAAAGCTAGTAGCATTTATAAAGTGTGTAATTGCTGTGTCAGGCAAAAGTAGAATGTGTGCATGTGTGGATTATACAATACCTCAATAAAACATTGAGAAAACAAAGAGAAAAAGGATAATAAGCAAGTTTTAAATTTCAGTTCAGATTTTATAAATCTTAACGACTTCTATGTAGACCTTCACTAAACACGAATCTACCAAGAACATTCAAATTGTGAATGTGTACAATTTAAAAACAACAACGTATAGTGAATCTGTTTAGTCAAACCTCTAAGCTTTGCTACAATTTTATCGACCTATGGTCAGGTTTACAATGAAAATAGGAAAATTAAGCTTTGTGTTTCTGAAATGATCCTTTCCCATCCACACAATGTCTGATATGAGGTATTACTCTGTTTAAGCTTATCTTTCGGACGGGACAATCAAGAGGGACCTTTCTGTGAGGCTGAGGTTTGTACATCACAGCTCAGAGCTACACCAGTGCGTGTCCAGCCAGCATCACAGAAATGCAGAGCTAAACCAATAAATCTCCACCTCTCTCTTCATATTGTGAATTAAGTCTTTTTGCACTTAACTTTTCCTTTATTTGGGCAATTCAATTACATTGGTATTTACAGTATTTGTAAGTGTCCTTTGCTGTTTCAGTTATATTTCTAGGCAACATCTGCTGCCTGTCTCAGAGAATCAGCTGAATCTGCAGACATTGCTCTCAACAAATTAATTGATTTTAATAAGATACGTACATTAGGATGGGAGCCCGGTGTTTTTCATGGCCATAGGTTGTTTCATTTCCTTTTCAGAGTAACTCACAGACAATCAGTGGGCCATGAATAAGTGAATAGACACATGCTGCCATTTTAAACAGGCTGCATTTAAATAACAAATCTGAGCAAAAAAGCAAGTTAACCTTCAAGCTATGGAGTACATTGATTCAGAGTTAAATATGCATTCAGAAGATTTATTGTCCTGTGCTGATGTGTCTGTGAGGTTTAGACGAGCGCCACCAAAAAACTTTTTCACCCACTCTGTCTTGTCAACAATCAGATCTACAATCAAGATAATCCATCACCATGGCACATGGTGGAAAACAGATATTAAACTCACTCTGAGTAAATGTATTCCCAGGAACTGAAATGAAAATAAAATGCTGCTTAAGCATTTAGTGAAGGTTAAAAAAGGAGAAGGCTGCAGGTTCAGCCTTGACAATCCAAATAAATATTCATTCATACTGGACTTTAACTACAACCAGATGCACAGTTTAGTTACAGAAACTAGTCACACAAGTGTATACGTTTGTCTAAAAAGATGGAATGTCGTAATGGAGAATGACATCCAAATGATTACAGTACAAAAACAGGAGAATCTGAAACTTTTAATGATGTCAGCTTGTTTATCCATTGTGCACGGATTTCAAAAATCTGACAATCACTACAACAATAAATTTCAGACAAAGCTGTATTTTGTTCACTCTAAAATAAAGTAAGATTTAAAAAACCAAAGGGAGCATGTTCAGAGGGCAAATGGAAAAGGCAGGAAAAACAAGGAACAAGAGAAAAGCCCCAAAAGGATGAAGAATAAACATTTGTTCATGTCTCATACATAAAAATTTGGCTATATAAGTCTCGGGCAAAAAGTGTTGAGTTGAGCTTGATTTCGATGTTTTCTCTGGCTGCCACTAATACAGACGTTTTCACACAGATGTTGTCAAGTTATACAAACATTAAACAACTGTTACATTTTAAAATTGTCTTCAGAAGTTTACCTCGACAGGGTGTAAACATCACATCGCGCCGGAACACTTCATTAAATCTTTATTAATTCTATTCTTTCATGTGAGCTAGCAGATACACAAACACCGTCAGTCCAACAGTTGGCAGAATAATCACGAACATGTCAGAGTTCCTGTAAAGATTTAATTTAAAACACACATTCGAACCTTCACATCATTTATCAAAATGAGGAAGAAAACTTCTCACAGAAGGGAAAAAGACATTTTATGGACTGATGTTAGTGGGTGTGGACCTAGAGAGTAACTGATTTAATTAGACATCGCCACCAGACTCATAAGCTACATATTGGTTTAGATAGATAGATTTTGCTTGGTACATTTTGGGGCTGTGGTCTGGAGGGTCAGTTTTTTCACTGCTGCTTTGAAAAACAGCCGCAATTAAGCTACATAAAATGAAACTGCATGACAGAAATCAACATAAATGTTATTCAGGGCTCACAGCAGTGTTTAAGAATAATAAAGGGACGGATTCGTGTAAAGCTACAACTGTCCCACTCATTTTTTCATAATTCAATAATAAAATCGATTCCCCTTTGTCCATTTTCAAATAGCACACTTTCAAGATTTGTTGAGTACAACTAACTGAAAACGGTACAAATGAAAAAATGAGCTGCAGCTGTTCAGATGCTAAAACTAAAAAATATATTGTTGTTGATGAGTCCAGCTTTGTGTTACTATTATGTTACTTTAGCACTATACCTTAGTGTTTGTTAAGTCATGTTATTAGGTGAGAAAACGTAATGTTTAAACTTCATGTTTTTTAAATGTGCGCAGGTTAGATTTATTAGTATGTAAATCTTGAACATCATCACACAAATCATCATCAGTGTGTGCACTTGTGGCTTGCAGAAAATGGTACTTGTGATTATTCATGTAATTCAGAGGAGTGATTAAATATTCTTTTTACCCTCAGAGCAGCGAAACAAATGAACCACGACTACGTCCTAACAGGGGTTGACAGAGCTTTTAGATAATGTTTATTTATCAACGGTAACATTTACCAGCCCCCGTATAGTCGTGCTGGCATGTGACTTGCACTGCCTGAAGCACGGCGCTGTCTCCTCAGCTGACATTTCCTTTCTACTTTGTAAAACTTTGCAGAACTTTGCAGACTGTTTACCGTGTCTTCTTTCTTCTTCTGTTCATCTTCACATACAAACAAAGAAGAAAACGAGAGAGGACATAAAGGAAAAAAAAGGAGACGCAGTGAAGCAATTCTACATACACGCAAACAGGACAATGTGAAGGACACATGAGAAGCGAAGAGTCAAATTCTACATTTGTAGCTGAAGGTTTGAATCATCACAGTGATAAACAACTCAGCATGTGTTGCAAATATAAGATAGAACAGCAGTTATATAGTTGAGGACAGAATACAAAAGATATATGTTAAGAAACCAAAAGTATAAAAGCAAGACAAATCGCAATTCAAATGTATGAATTAATAAATGAATATATGAACATATTCATTTATCATCTGCATGGAGATACATTATTCACTGCTCTCTCCTTTCCCCAACATTCAAGTCAGGGATATCATTATACTTCAATTAATACATACATATAAAGTGTACTTTTACCATTGCAAAACCGAACACTGCTCTCGCCACACACAAGATTTTACTTTCAAGGAATGTCAGCCCTACTTGGGGTCAAAGGTATAATTTTGCAAGTTGAAACCAGTATAAAAGCGCAGCAGCTGCTACAGGATAAGGGCACACATGAAGTCTGTTGGTTGTAGGGCTGAAGAAAAACAACAATACTTTTGTTTAACCCCAAAGTGGATTGTTTGCCGTGTTAGCTCCTGCGAAACAATCGATGGAAATCAGCAGGTAAGTGTCTGAATAAACGGTTTCTGCATTGTTCCTGAATTTGACGTTGACTTTCTGTTCCTGGATCAGATGTTCTGTATGCTACTTGTATAATGCAAATGTATAATTAAACGTATAGTAGAGTATAGTTTTACAGTAGAGTCACAGTTTGATGTAGAACAAGATAACGTTAAAGTATGTTTTATTTTGTTGCTTAAGCTTTTTTTACTTGTTTCCCTAACATTTTAAGGTATTTCCTCTCTTAATCAGAACCATATTACTGCAGTACACATAACTTCAAGCCACTGAAAGATTTCTACTTCTTGTCAGTGCTGTTCTGTGCACCAGGAGTCTTGTGTTGTTCTAACTTTGCTGAGACATAACCATCCAGACAATGTTACTCTAATGTCTGAACAGATGCAGTTCAAGTGTTAATAATAGGGCCCTGTTTGTTTTACTTTCATTTTAATATATAATACGTAATTTTCATAAATGTTACTCTAATGAAGTGATGTTACTCTTATGAATAAACATGAAGAGCGGAACAAGGAGAGTAGAAATCATTTGAATAGTTACATTAGAATTGTATATTTGATTCTATTAAATATGGTAAACAATGCTCGTGCCGGTTTATTTATTTACATGCTGACATCTTTAAGACTCACAAATATGACAATGCCCTCTCGTAAAATGCCATTAATAAACATGTGTAACATTAAAACAGACTGGGGAATTGTGGTTCACCAGAATGGAACAGCAAATATTTTTATTTTACCGCTGAGACACGAAGACGTTTAAAGGAGCATGAACTGAAACTGTGAGCAAGGACATGGAGGAGACTTCTTTGTGTCTTTAAAATTCAGTAGTTAATTCAAGTTATCAGTTTGTGTCATTTTTATACTGTAAGTAGATTAATATTATGTATGTATGACTTGCTATAATTTATGTTGGAGGTAACAAAATTTTCCTGTTTGGGAAATAAAGGGAGAGAGAAGAAGGAAAACAACTCCTGAAAAAATATTTTGTTATATTTTATATTTTAGGTTCAAATGTTTGTTACAAATATGGTTTGGAAAAATGTTGTTGCTTTAATCAAGTAGAGAAATGAAGTGACTAAAAAGAGCAGATAAGTAGTGTTTTTAGATTTGAAGAATCGAGCCACAATTTTGTGACAATTAATGATTAATAAAATATAATGCAAGAGTATATGTATTAAAAAGCAATAATACAAATTTTAGCATTTTAGCAAGTCATTAAAGGTGGCGATAGACTTCCTGCAGAGAACAGGACAGATGAAGCCTGCCTTATCATCACCTTGTGTTAAAACACTGAATTGGAAATCATATGCAAACGGTACATTTGAATATTCATGACTGAATCCATCGGCTGTTTGTACTGTAGCATTAATTAGTTGCTCGAGGGGAAGCTAAACCTAAATAAGGAGCTGAAGCGCTCGATCCTGAAACACGGCAAACCCAAAGAACGAATTAAAAAGTGAGAAATTCATGACAAGTGGGTGGTAACGCGGTATGGATCTTTCAAACAGCATGAGATGACAGCACCATAATATCTTACTCATTTATTTAACAATTAACTAAGACCTACAAGAATGTTTTAAGTGAAAACAGTAGAAAAGCAGCTGAAATAGTCACTGATAGGTAACCCAAACTTCTCTTCGTTTAGGATTTGTGGATATATACGTCCCATTAAAAATGTATGAATATTCAAAAGGGTAGATGGTTGAAGAGTCCCAATCATCTCCTACACAGTTGATCTGGCAGATAAAAGAGGGCCGCTGAGAGGAGTTTCACTGTGAAAGACATTAGCATGCCTTTGAAACAAGAGACCTTGAGTATGAACAAGGGCTATCCATACACACTTTGGAATGTAATTTATATGCACAAACTGAGGTGTGAGGCCAGACGATGTTAGAGGGGCAGAAGGGATCCACTCAGTACAGGTGTCGCTTTCCCTGGCCAACATTGTAATAACCATTTTTATACTGCCTGTGCCTCTTTACACATCAGTGAGCTCCTCTGAACTTACAGACTTTATTGAAACAATCCCACTGCTGAGAAGATAACATGAGGTTTATAGATAATTGGATGCTCTGCTGGTACTTTTATTATATTTCCTCAATGATCTTGAAAGAATGTGTTGCTGCATCAAAGAGATTTTGTCTAATGTTTCGAGCTGAGCAACAATAAAAGTGTTGATTTTCAACTGTTTGAAGACCTGAGTTACTTTAGTGCCACTGCCACCGATGACCTATGTACTCAACTCTCTGAATTATGCATGGTGATTGTACGACGTGGTCCTCTGAATTGTAAATTTTCACAATTATACAGGCCATTGTCTATTCATTATTTCAAACAAATGGGAAATTATGTAAAACTATCTCTAAAGAGGAAAGCAGCGTGTAATATGACTTGCCATATTGTTCATGCAATTCAAATACTTTGCTTTTTCTGAGAGTTGAAAGTAATCAGATTGAAATGAAATCTGACTTGCATGTCATGTGGGATTATGATACATTTGGAAGATAAGCTTTGAAAACTACACTACGTGCGAGGTGAGAGCACTCAGGCAAAGAGTGTTTTCCAATTAACTTAAACCTCCCTCAAGGTTAAATATACAAGAGTTGACTGAGAGTCGAACTTACAGTATCTTCTTTTCTCCACCAAGCGAAGTGCAGGATGTCCTGCAGTGTTTCTCAGCATCTTTCTTCACCTTGTTTTCTGCTCGTAAAAAACACGCATTGTTCACAAACACGACAAAATTATATCTTTCAAATTTTCTATTTCAAATTTTCAAAATATATATTTTCCCCCCTTTAAACCACACGAGCCATTAGTTTCAAATATATATTTTAACCTCTGTGCGCGTACTTAACAACACTCAACCTCAGACTCAGAAGCAAAACGTTTTCGTTGTCAGGACTAGACTTAATAAAGCTGTCAGGGCCTCAAAACTGTTGAATCACTTTTTCCTCAGTTACATTTATGCTATTCACCACTAGCAGGAACTAGCAGGAACGTCAGGTTGTGCTAAATTCACTTTCTTATAACTTAAATTTAAAAAACAAATATGTTGTAATATAGTAAATTTAATTTGGCAGATTTGTCAGGATAATTTAACTGAATCTCTGAAGTTATTTATGAATGCAGTGATTTTTCCTCATAGCACATACTGTCTGACCCGTTGGTCTCAGACATGTGACACACATTCTTAGCCTGTCAGGATGCAAGCCCTAAAGCTTTTAGATATTTGCTCAGAAAATATCTCCAAGTTGGTTTAATCTGATTACAGATGCAGATGCCATAGTAGTGGTTAGGATGTTTAATGGTTTCATTGGCTGAAGATGAAAAAAACCAGGCACCCTTTCAACATTCAACTAAAATTTCAACAACATGTGATATTTTGGCCTGGAATTTAAAAATGTGGGTAGTCGAGAAATACAAGTGTTAATATGATATTTTATGTATTTTTGTCCTGTTTTTATTATTATTTGATGTTTTTCCAAAAGAAACTTACTTTGCCTACAACGTGCCCGTTTAGTCTTTTCTCAAGTGTGAACATTCAGTGTTGTTCTGCTTTTTGAACATTCTTGTAATGTTTTCATTAGGCTTTTGTTCGTTCGGTTACATGTCATTACATGGATTTTGCATGTGCATTTTTTATATTTTGGTATTTTAAAGATGGCCACAGACTTAACCTAAACATTTTCTTTTTGGTTAAATCTGATACAGTTGGATATTATTAAACGTGTATTTCTGCAATAGGTGGTGTTTTCTCATACGTCCTGTTCTCAAGTTTCTCTCAACTCAGAAATGTCTTTCGCTGGTTGTTTCTTGACTTTGCAACATTTGACCATCATTGAATGTGAAACGTCCAGAGCTAAGATGTGGAAAGTTGAAACCTCTAGTGCACAAAAAAATAAGATTAAAACACGGAAGATTTTAGAAAAAATAGTTTTTATATTTTAAAAATAAATATGAATATACAAACATGAAATAAATAAATATGACCTTTGTGGCCTCTTTCATTTTTTTTTTTTTTATTTATGTTTTTGTACTGAAGTCTTTTTTCTGGTCACATTATGTAATAACCTTTTAATGACCTGCGCAGAGGCCACAGCTTCACGTTCCTCTTCCTTCTCCCCCTCTGGAAGTCTTACCCTGCCTCATCCCCTATTCTCCTCCTCACCTCCTGCTGCACTCCATCCCTCTGCTGAGCACAGGTATTTGTTTAGGAATCTCTCGGTGGAAATTATACTCCATCTCCGGCGCTCCCTATCAACACACAATTATCATGGGCAATCATGCAGAACAGTGCTGAATTCAGCTGGGACTCCCACTCTGATGGCATTACTGAGGCCTGATGGCATGGCTGTGGCTTGTTCTGGGGGTAGCTTGCTCCACACCTCCGCTGAACCTCTCTTTCTTTCACCCGTTTCTGTCTCCTTCTGACACAAACACACTTTAACTTGGTTACAGACAGTGAAACGATAACTTCTTTTAATCTTATTAGGATTTCATTCAAACCAGGAAGTCAGCCAGATATGGAATATCTCTCCTACTGGAGACTTGGCTGAAAGGACAAGACAGGACAATTCCTATGATCTTATCTTAAAATGTATTTGCATTTCCCAGCCTCTGTGGCCTCTGCTTGGGGTCTGCAGTGGATCAGCTCTGTGTAGCTGTAGTGTGATGTAGCCACTGTCTCAGTGTGTCTGAACACAGACTGTTTGATTTTGAACATTCAAAAACTGGGAAGTGTGAATCTCCATCATATGAGTCTTCGGTGGAGGCAAAGTCAATCTCACAAAGTAATCAATGCCGTACATTGTGTGACTCTATCCTGCATTCTAAGGTAAAACTCAGATGCGGTTTCTTATTTATGATAAGTATATTATAAATCTTGAAAGGCACAGAGTTGATACAGACACATGGGAATGGACCTGAGTCCATTCAGATCCTGATCAAATGCTCCATTCATGAGTGAAATTACCATCCGTCTGTCAGCCAAGGTGTGAATTCTTTCATCTACAGATCCTACCTCTGAAGTTGTGATTAAATGCATACGGCCACATACACTCCGCATAGACTCGAGATAAGCAAAATGGGATTTCTGCCTTTCAGGTTTAGAGGGATGCATAAAACAAGTGAGGTATCAGTGCCATCTTGTGGTATATTGTTTGTACTTCTGTACTTGAAATCCTTTTGATTATTGTTGGCTGTATATTTTTTATCATATGTCTAGACAAGGTCCTTAAAGTAAGATGTTACTCATGATGTTACATTGACCGAACGTTCATTTTAGCAAAATTTCACTTGTCATTTTCTCACACATGTATGATTTATTTTGCATTTTAAAAAACTAATTTCAACAGATATCTGTAAAATGATATTGTTGATTTTGAGGAGAGATACCCAGCACAATCTTTTGGAAATCATGATTTCAAGAGCAAAGAACCCCTTTCACAATTCTTTGACTTTATTACAATCATATCATTATTTATTTTAGACACCAAAACTTATTTTCAATGAGTCATTTCGTTGGCAAACAACAGACCATCAGCTGATGGTGAAACATGTTCAACACAACAACGTGAACCTAAAACTGTTACTTAAAAGCAACAACAAAAGGTCAACATCCAATTAGAAACAGAATAGCATGTGTTAAACCAATGAACTGTTTAAACTATAACACTTAGCATAATAATGAATACTTTATTGACCCCCTTGGGGAAATTGTTGTTTGGACAGCTGCTAGACCTGTGTCAGTGCTACTACGGGGTATCAGTGTCTTGACCAAGGACACCTCAACAATAAACAATATATTCAGGCTATGTACAGACATGTTAAAGTTATACTGCAGAAAAAGCACAAAATATCAAATATCATGCACCGAGTGAAGCACGAAGATTTGACACAGGACTGTAGTATTTGTCTTATTGTCGACAAACCAACAATTAATTCACTCTACACACAAATATTATCATCAGAGAAAGTCTTATATGTCCCACTCTTCTAAGCCATATATCTCCAACGAGCTCCTACACGAGCATTTTACTTCATACTAAGTTAGTGCACATCAAAGTTATTGAACCTTACCAACATTAATATTCTATTAAAGTATGTTTGCATTTGATTTTTAAATATTTGTATTTTTGGAACGGAGTAATATATAATAAGAGATTAATGAACTGTTTTGTTTTTTCTTGGTCTTGGGATTAGATGGCGAAAACAAGTAAATATACGAATATACGAATATGATCAGCCTTATTCATGTCTAATTTACCACAGTAAAGGCTGTGTCCAGTGTCCTTTCCAAATATACTGACTCTCATTACTGTACATAAAGAATAACAGTGAGCATTCCCGTGCAAACAAACACAATTGTTTTAAGTGACAAACTTCTTTCTCACTATTTAATATTTAAAAACAGACATTTAAAACCAACAACATACAACATTTGAATACAATTGCAATGCAGCACAGACATTTATGTTATATGTGATCAAGTATGGTGAGAATTCCTCATACACAGTACATCGACTAGTACACACAGATTGCACAGAACAGGACATGAAGCAGCTCGTTTGTCTGTAGTGCAGCGTGATTATAACAACATATCTGAGCTTAGCAATGGCTGCAATACTTTTAGTGTCCACGTCTATCAGATCAATTACACCGCAAAGCTGCCAAAACAGAGTCCTGCTTTTACAAGCCAGACAAAATGGGATAATACGAAAGATCTGCTGGTAAAAAAATTTAAAACATCTTAAGCTATTAACCTTTAAGTTGTTTGTCAAAGTCATTGGCAGTGAATCTGGATGGCCCGACCGATGACGAGGAAAAGAAGGCCAGCCAGAAGGCAGAAGAAGATGCCAACAGGGGCAAACATGAAGGACAGCCCGTAGCTGAGAGACAGCTCGAAGTTTTCACACACTGTTGAGCGCTGGGCGATGTAGTCATCCACTACACCCAACACCTGCACCCACAATACGTACATCACTACCACACACAGCAGAAAAAGACCTGGTGCAAAGAAAGGCAAGACAAACAGAGAAGAGACTGTGATGAGCAACATTTACCATTACATTATTAAGTTTATTTAAGTATATTTAAAATAGCATTTAAAAAAGTTTGTGTCTCAAAAATATATTATATATATATATACATTAAATTAATTCTGATGTTTAAAATTCTTCAGTTCAGTAATTTGTCTGACAATTTCCAATTTTTTACTTGTGTAAATAAAACGTTGTGCTTTAAATAAAGTATACAACAAAGTACAAATATTCACTTTACATAGCGGCATTTAGTCATTTTGAATCCTCACCTGATGCGAGGAAAAGGCCACCACCTGCTTTATACAGTCTGTGGCTTTCGAATGGGGCAGCACAGATGATGAAGAACCCACCGAGCACCACAGCAGCCACACCAATAAGCATAAAGATGCTCCAGAAACCTCTGTAGACTGGACAAGAGCAAAATGAACCATTTATTTTCAAAGCCATTAGGTTACAGAAGCAGGAAAAAGTGCACAGAGACTTACTTATAGCTGAATCATACTCTGTGGCATTGTGGGTCTGATGAGACACAGGGAAGGGGAAGAGGTAGGCATGCATGCACTCTTTGGAGTGTGGCTGATTTGCTAGAGGAAGAAAGAATAAGTCAACTTGCAGAAAAGAAACAAAAATTATAATGTTACAACTAAACAAAAAGAATTGAGAATTGTTTTGAAAATCATTGAGAGAATATGTATTTATATGTAACTTAGTTTTTAACTTCTCAGTTTTCTCTCTAGAGAATAAGAGATGGACAGGATTGTTCCACTTTTTAACTTTTTTGCTATGTTTATGTTCTTTCTCTACTGTGACATGTGAAATACCACAGACCCTCACAAGGTCTGCAGCGCTGGAGGCTGTTTTTGAGAGTGAACCACCATTGTCCCCATTAGAAAATAGACGACACATTATCACATGACAAAGGACCAGAATAACATCACATGGCAGATCCTCGAGTTGACTTCTCCCACCATGGCATCACTGAATTTTATAGTCTGAATATCAGCAAATAAAAAAACAAAAAAAAAACTTCCGTAAAGTGCAGTCATGCGACTCCATGGAAACGTAGGTTTGTAGGAGAAAACAAATGTTTTACCTTCATGGTTTAAACCCTAATGTTGTAAAATGTGTCTCTTTAAGAGACAAAAAACATATTCACAGTATGACTGCTTATTATAATTAAGTGTTTAAGCGTTTGTTTTAGGAGTCTGCTCCAGAAAATGACATTTTAATGTTACATAACATTATATGAGATTAAAGTTAAGATACATTCTGCAAAGGCAGTAACAGTAACAACAAACACACTGTGTATAATATTGTATGATTGTATGAAGTTGACATTCTCACACACATACTGAAAACTATGTGACTCATATCAAGGTTCTTCATATAATAATACCAATGTTGAAATTATACAATCAAAAGAAAAGAAACAAAGCATTTCTAATAAACTTTTTGATTAATATTGAAACACACAGCATTATCAACTGGAATTTAATAATGCGTCTCACTTACTGAACCAGAGCCTCCACAACAGGTTATCATCGCGCCTATTGTCTCGAAAGCTACACCTCCAGAAAAATCCCTCATGATACAGAGTAACATCACTACTTTTATCCTGCACTCTGACATCTCCAGGCTGGAAAACGAAAGAAAGAAAGAAAGAAGGAAAGAAAGAAAGAATTACGACATTATACCAAATATAAATGGACTACACAAATCAACACAAGTCTGCAGTTTAGAGCACAAGCATAATACATTCAGTGTTTTCTGTAGGTGTAATTACAGTTTTTGCGAGCAGTCTCGAGATCCTATGAGGCAGGTGCACAATGTGTCAGCACAATGCTACAGAGCAGCTGCTAAGATGAGTCAAAGGTTGAGCTGAGTGAGCACCTCCAACTTTACATAGGTTTGGTTTGGCACCAAGTATGTTCCCATTCAGGAAACTGTGACCATTAGTGGTCACTATTTTTGCACGTGAGAACAAAAACACAACCTAAATTGTCTGTAGCACCATCCATAAAATGCTTGCCAGAGAAACTAGCAGATGCTGCAGTGTCTGAGAAACCCAGCCGTTCATGTGCCATAGAGTCAGGGTTAATCCACTCAGGTTTGTGTTGGACAGAATTACATGAACACACAACAACAACAACAACATAACACATTAAAATAATAGATAAATAACTATACTTTAGAATTCATCGTGCTGAGGTCTCATTGCTTTGCTATGCACTGTATAGAGCTAGCACCACTTTGGTTTTATTATGCTGATATCATGTCTCGATCCCAGGATCAGCGCCCACTATGAAAAGCTAAGTATGTTCTAGTCTGTGATATTTAATACAGTACCATACCACTGGGACTACTGGTATTTGTATTTCTATCATAGGAGCTCACATACAAGCATAGCTGCACACACGCTACATTAAACAGTGTCTGATTACACCCTGCGGGGATGCCGCTGCCCTGCAATGTATTCACTGAGAGAATGATTGAAGCAACTGTTTAAAAAGCAGAAGGCGCAATTTTAATTATAGTTTAAAGATAAACCTTTTTCATTTAAATTGTAGTAATTTACTATTCATTGATATTCATTATTTAAAGTTTAAATACAATGTTAAACAATTTAATTAAATTTGAAATTTGGTTTTATGTTACTGTAGACATGATATTGTAAAATGATATTTGAGTTCTATCTCCTGAGTCTCCTTAATCTACTGAGGCTTTGAGTGCGACACTCACCCCCACAGTCACACTGGCCGAGCCAAGAGAATCGCCAAAGTTTTGGGAGCAACTCTCGGAGGCCAGTAGCCAGTAATCAGTTCCAAACGAGAGGAAGATGAAGACAGCTGCCAACGCCCCAAAGAGCCCCGCAAAAAACAATGCCACACTAAGCTTCATGGTCCAGGATTGACCAAAACTCTGCCCAGAGTCTGACCTTCCCCTCCAACTACAGTGAGCACAAAGAAACTCCTCTTGCACAGATAGTTCCACCAAGTAAGATGAGTTGTTACTCTGTCTTTGTTATGTTGGGTTACTGGAGCTTAAATCTTCTTGTGTTCCTCTATCTATGTCACTGGAAGACAAGTGTGCGCATGACTTTTTTGGAGCCTCCACTAAGAGCTATTGCCAAACCCACCCCACCCCGCCCAACCCCAAGGCCTATTTTTGGGGTCAGTTTGACAGGGGGCTGTGTGACTGGGTGAGTGGCGCGGTTTGATAGTGTGAAGGGAGGGGATCATTGCAGAAATAACCAAGAGCAACGGGACACCCAGCTTCTGCATGGCAATGTCAAGGCAGGGTGAGACTGAGAAGAGACTTACCCACAACACTGTGTCCAAAGACTCTGCTTAACCAGGACAACACACAAATATACTAGTATCATTAGTCAGGATAGTCCTGGATAGTTAGGATAGTCCTGGTCCTCACAGCAAATGTTTAAAAAACTCATAAAACACATTTCACGGAGCAAACAAAATATAGGTTTTTAATTAGTACTTTAGTATCACAGATACATGTTTTACTGTACATGAATAAGTGTATCAGTTTAAAATGTTTTGCAGAATCTGTTATTTTTATGCTCATGACAGCAAAAGCTATTTTTTGTCAATACAATTCAGCTTGTTTCACAAAAATGTGTTTTATTGTTATTGTGTTTTTCTACATCTCGTGGTGTGTTGACGGACACGTTTATTAGCAGTTAAGATGAATATGTAGCACTGAACCTATATGTAGACTCTGGCTAATTTACACACTGATGTGACTCAGATCACGCTCCAAACGCATCTGTAGTGTGTGTGTGTGTGTGTGTGTGTGTGTGTTCTAATTAAGAAATATTTTCTATGAACTGAATAAAGAGCAAAAATATTTTCTGTTACATTTGGATTTTGTAAGAAAGTAACTATTCTTTCCAATCCACCACTTTAGTTTGAATCCAAACTAAGTTTGGTGTCCAATCAAACGTTAAAATAAATCTAGCTTTATTATGCTCATCATCAGTCACTAATCTGATCTACCTTTAGACCCTTGACTCAGATAAGGAACTCCCAGCACCACACATCTACTTTATTATTTTAATCACGTTACTTGGTTATAGATGTTTGATAGAACTTTGTCACTATCAGGCTATTATTAAGTGCAGTTTATATTATTTAAGTTGCAATGTCTTTCACTTTGTATAGTTAATATACAAAGTAAATTGTATTCTCCCTGTTATCTGGAATTAACTCTTCCCAATTTACTCTATGACAGAACCCCAGCTTTTTATGTATATTTTTGGCAAAAGAAAAAAAAGTTTTCTTCTGTGAAAATAAAATTGAATTGCTACTAAATTTGAAATTGTTTACAGGTTACTCTAAACATCAAACTGTCTACACCTCAACAGATAATCACCAGACTGTGTGGATTATGGACATAATATTCTAACAATCTATCATTTATTCACATATACAGTTATTTTTACATTGCTGCCCTTAAGCAACTAAAATAAATGTTACATATGTTCTTAATGCTGTTTAGCCTGATTTGGATGCCACGCTGTCCAGCAGCTGGTGCAGGAGTTTCAGCTCTGTACAAATGCAAGTAGCTTTTGATCAAAATTCACTAAATACTTAATGAAGGACTGCCACTAAATTATATATAATTATAATACATACATTCATGTGTGTATATATATGTAAAATTTGTGATCATTTTAATTTAAAATATTGAGTTTAGATCTTTGTCTTTTTATCTGTTTTTTCCTTTTATTTTACACGTATGTTACAGAAACAGACTAAATCATATTTAGACATTTATTGCATTCCAGCATAAACATATACTATAACATAAAATAATTATGGTTAAAGAGTATAAGTATGGTAGTAAAATAAGAACATCTAGAGGTGTTGTATTGTCTCTTCTTTTTATGACTTTGAGTATAATAGTCGGGGGGAAATATATTGTGCACAGGTTTTACTTTTAATGTCAATAAAATTCACAAACATTGGTTCATCATGGTGTACCTGTCAACGAATGAGAATTTACCGATACAGGGCTGTGACGCACTGTGACGTCTGAGGGCGATACCATCTGTCAGAGGAGCCGGAGGGGGGGTCAAATCCAGAAATACGGCGATTAAACGCCCGAGAAATGAACTGGGTCCTAAATAGACAACACTTTCGCACCAATTCACGTTCCACACTTTTTAATCCTTTTTATTCGTTACACCTTTCACATTTCCGCGGACGGTGTTACTCCAGCGGCTCTTCGTCGCCCTCTCGCCCGTGAGACGAACGCCGTGACGGCGAAGTGTTCGCTGTTTGGATCGTCTGTGGAGCGAAGGAGCGCTTCCGCCTCGGCTGCAGCGCAGCTGTCACACCGGGAGGATGAACAACCAGAAACGTAGCACTTTCTTCCAGAAACCAAGAGGACGGAGGAGGATCATACGATGCATCTATGTGGTGGGCTTCATGGTGAGTAGGTAACGCAGACCGACGCTGCTTGTTTCAGGGGTGTGATCCAGCTGTTCGGTGTCATGTGCTCGTGCTTTCATAACTCAAAGGTATGGTGTTTGGCAATTATACAAATATTAGTCACCCAGTATAAACACAGAAAACACAGACACAGGGCCACTGAGATTTTATAAAAATAGTTTTCTTCTTGAAGATTGATTTATCTGAAATGTATCTGAAAGTACATTACTACTCAGGCACATAATTTAATGTCCATATAGATTAGTCTTGGTGTTTGGGGCTAGTCTACTAAAATGTATCCTATGTCAGGTTGTTCTGACACTAAGTGTACTGAGGGTCACCACTTCAAAGCATCGCTGTCAGTAAAATATGTTGCAGAGTACAGGTTTGCTTCAAGGTAAAGACGTGGCGCAATCTCATGCTAAAAGTTGACTTAAATACAAAACAGTCCACACAACTTCTACTTGAAGGTGCCTGAAAGAAAGAATGCATGCAGCTCACGGGGGCTGCTGCTGGGACAGTGATGCTACTGAAAGTTAATCAGTTAAACACTGTATGAGTTACATGATGACTTCAATAAGGAGTTTGGCAAAGATGCTCTGCTCTCCTCACAGTAGAAAAACAGGATGAGCTTTAATTTTCTGTGGTTCTGCAACTATGCACAGACTCAGTGTAAGTCCTGCTCCTGATTTTCATGTTTTGTTTAGGACCTGTTTGGAGTGAGCATGATCATCCCACTGCTCAGCCATCACGTGAAAGCACTCGGAGCCAGTCCCACCGTGGCTGGGATAGTAGGTAAAACAGAGTCATTTATTTAAGTTACGTAGCAGCAGATTAAGGTTTCACACTTAAGTGATACACTGTAATACCAGATTCGGACTTAGACTCTGTAATATCCTACTGGATCTGGAAGAGAGTATATTAGCCATAACGAAGCACCACCTCATATTAATGTTTCCAATGTAAACATCAATCATGTAATGATAAGACATTCACTCAATAACTACGTTTAAGTATCTTTAGTTGTTTAAGTTTATTTTAATATGTCGAATTAAGCCACAGTGTGTTGTGCTGTAACCATAGTTGTATTTGTTGTTGTAAAAATTTGTTGTTTGGACATAGAAATTAAGTCCATGTTAGAGTAGTGTTAAAAGACTGAAATCCTTTTTTGTTAGTATCATCTTAGCATAAGCATATTAGGGTTTTATTTATATGAACACGTGTCTCTCAAGTGCTGTATATTACAAATATGCATCAAAACAACATTTTAAATTGTTGCAGGATCTACATACGGGATCTTACAGCTCTTCTCAAGCACAATAGTTGTAAGTATAGACATGGCTTCCCTCTGTCTCTAACCCTCTTTTCAGTCCCTCCCACTTGACAAAGCGTGCTCACAGTTAGTGTCATCTCTGGTATTTCATGGAAACAATAAACACTGCCTGTTTTAGGTTGATGTGCTAACACAATACACGTAGTCGTAACGCATTCAAACATACAAGCCAGTTATCTACAGATCTACTAATTATAAATAGTTTTTTTACTAAATAATTAGTTATTTACTTGTTAACACCTTTAGACACTATGGAAATGTGACATTAATGATAGTATTATAAAATGTCAAAGATTAGATTTCTCAAGACAGTTTGAGAAAAATTGTACAGTACTCTATAATAAGCACTGGATGCAGTATTCTCAGTTTTCAATTTTTCTTTGTCCTGCTGCCCACAGCACTTAAATTGGTTTCATTCTCAGGGATCACGCTACAAATTAAACAGATAGGGAGTCATCTGTTGGTTCCTGTGTGCAGACTGACTGAATCCTGGCAAACGAAGGGATACGTGAACAGCTGGGTCTCTATGATAATCCCACTGGGCTACAACCAGACCACAGCAAACTCAATTGCTCCAAATTTCATTATTTCATTAGTTCTGCATGTACGTGTCTTTCTGTGGCTGTGTGGGCAAATTTTAGTCTGATACCAGCATTGTGGGGACATTTTTGCTGGTCCTCACAGGCTTTTGTGACGGTTACACTTTGTTTTAGAGCATGTGTTGGGACACCCCTCGAAACGACTGATTCCAGTGGACAAGAATGTAAGAAAGACTTGTATAACAACCTGGGCTGCTTGGCTGGGAGGAAATGCAGGTTTTGAGGATTTGTGCTTCATACTTTTTTCAGTCATTTGATCTTTCAGAAGATCTCCGCATACTTTCAACACAAGCTTGTTTCTAAACACAATTTACTATTCATCTTTGTGTCCAAGTGATCTTCGTTGGGATCTGTTATCAGTCTTTATATTAGTGTGTTATAATGCAACGCTTTGCAGAGGCTTATCTCTGAACAACCTTTAGAGAAAGTTTAAAGACATGGTTTTCTGTGTGTAATTTGCAGGGCAGCTGGAGCGATGTGGTGGGACGGCAGTACTCTCTGCTGACATGTCTGCTGCTGAGTGCTTTAGGTTATGGCCTGCTGGGGATGTCCACCAGCATCGCTTTATTTGTCCTTGCACGCATACCAGTGGGTAAGTTGGACCTCATTTTCCGCTCCTGGGGGGAAAAATAAGTATGACTAATGGTTTGATAATTAATAATAAGTACATTTTCTTAATCCTAATTCTTTATATAGTGCATTGTGCCACCAGATAGAGTGTACAAACAAGCATTCAACAACTTATTCCCACCTCGTTCTCTGTCTCAGGGCTCTTTAAGCACTCCCTGTCCATCTGCAGAGCCCTGCTGTCTGATCTGGTGTCAGAGTCAGAACGTCCTCTGGTAATGGGACACTTCAATGCAGCCTCTAGTGTTGGTTTCATCCTGGGTCCTGTGGTGGGTGGCTACTTCACTGAGCATGACGGAGGCTTTTATACCTCCTCTTTTACCTGTGCAGCAATCTTCATCGTTAATGCAGGTGGGTAAAGAAATGGGTTGAAGTAGGTGCTTTTATACTTACATGCATTCAAAATAAATACTTTTTCATTCCAGGGCTGGTATGGATGCTGCCATGGAGCGAAACAATTCACTGCATTGATACTAATAGCAGCAATAACACAAGTAAACATTGTGATGACGACCACTGTAGGAAGTCTGTACACAATGGCTCTCGTGCAAATAGTTACCACCCAATGCAGGCAGTCGACACTGAACCAAGCTCAGAAGCTTTAAGGAAGCACCAAGGTGGACTCGGATGGAGGGAGGTGTCTTTGCTCCAGCCTGCCTGGAGACAGCTATCCTCTGTGGGCTCCAGAATCCACATGGTAGCCTCCTCTGACATGTGGGACCTCTTCTTGGTCCGACTTCTGATGGCCATAGCCATCATGCTCTACTACAGTAACTTCTCTCTGGCGATGGAGGAGCGTTTCTCACTTAAACCAAAGGTGACGGGTTATCTGATCAGCTACAGCAGCACCTTAGGGGCCCTAGCTGGGTTCCTGGTGGGGCCAGTAACAACGCTTTATAGAAACAATATGCCTTCTCTGCTGCTTCACTCCACAGTGCTCACCTGCTCCCTTATTTTCCTCTATGCTGCTGCACCCAGCGTCTGGCAGGTCCTACTGTCCTCCACCTTCTTTGCCATTTCCACCACTATTGGGCGAATGTGTATCACAGACCTGGAGCTGCAGAGGGGAGGGGTCCAAGCCAGTGGGACTCTAATTGGAGCTGGGCAATCGGTCACTGCTGTGGGTCGCGTGGTGGCTCCTCTCCTTTCTGGGCTGGCTCAGGAGTTCAGCCCTTGTGGTCCTGCTAGTCTGGGTGTGGTCCTGGCTCTAGCAGCTGCAGGTTTACTACTCATCCGAATTCCCAAGTGGAACAGGAAAAGGGCGACAAAACCAGCTAGAGTAACCGAATGAAGTAAAAACAATACATATGCACAACACAGAAGTGCTCTTATTTGTAAGAGGACAGCTGTAAAAGACTCGTAGTGGGAACGATGTAGTCCACTAAAATGGCTCATCAGTACCAGCACTGCAGTCCTTCAGGAGAGTCAGGGGTGGAAGATCTAATCTCACACCTGTGCTGAAGCTTGATCCGACCGATGGTGGACATGTACTGGTACAGAAATTATGACGGAAACAGTTGACATGATTCTGAGTAGTATGTAGGCTGATGATGCACTACATGCCTAAAGAACCTTTACTGCTTCACCACAATACGAGTGGAAGGCGATACAACTAGACAAAACTGTGGAGAAACCCATCAGCTGCACTAACAGTTACCTCAATAGCAAAATAGTTCCCACTGTGGTATAAAAGCAAGAAAACTAGATTGAATAAATGTTTGCACTAGTTTTTGACTGTTGAATTTCAGAGTTTAGCAGACTTAATTGTTTTTACAAAAAGACTCATTAAAAGTTCAGTTTCAAATGAATTCTCAGCACCACTTTGTATAGAAACACCATTTGGACCACAGGGAAAGAGGAATACATTTATGTTTAAAAAGCTTCATGTTTAAAAAGATTCATCCCAAAATAGGTCACAATGAATCAACAACCATTTTTTTAGTTTGAGTCTATGGTACTTGTAGTTCGACAATACTGTGGTGCATGTTATACTCAGCTCTTATGCCACATTGTACACATGTCTAATCTTCTTCCTCCTCGGACGCTGCCTCAGTGTCACTTTAAGTCCAGTGGAGTGGTCTAAAAGCCTTCTGAAACCATTGTGCATGTAGATATTTAGTCATTGCTAATACATCTTTACAGGTTTCCAATGAGGCCTGAGCAGGCATTTTGGGGTCAAGTTGTCCCTAGGTTGAGCATGCCAGGTTGTAGACGGAGATAAAGGCTGCTGCTCCCCCTCGCTTGCTTCATGATTCACATTTCTAGGGTTATCAGGAATGTAGTTGAAGTTGCAACGAGCAGGGATGTGGGAATTGTAAGAGGAGTTTGCTCTTGACATCCCACGTTCCATCTTGTTGATTTCACCTCTGGTTTTATCCAGAGCAACAACAGAGGGAGATTTCACTGTGTCCGGCCTGCGTAGATGCGTCTTGGTTCTGAAGGACGAGTGTGCTGACTGCCTAGGCCAAGAAGGTCTGGACGGGCAGTTCATCTCCGACATGGTTTCTAGATTATGTGGGAAAGAAGAGAGCACATCAGGATCACCAAAAAAATAGAAATATGCATTGTGAGGAAAACATAAATGCCAGTATTACATTCTGTGGAAAACTCTCCATGACTCTCTATTAGGGCTATAGAAGAACCTGGAAGGCTTTAGGAGGTAGTCTGTAGAAACTATTAGTAACATTAGCATCATCACAACAATGCTGCTAAATCCCTGGACTCTTAGGTTTGAATGTGTTACTCAATGTAAAGATTCCATGACGGTGAAACATTTTATCCCAGAATACACCATCTCTAATGTGTCATACAGTGTTGAACAACCACCAACAAGCGCAAAGAGTCTAAAGTAGGTAAAAGGTCTTTACCTGAATGTCTCGGTCTCCTATGAACATATTTTGAGTCCAGGCTCTTACCAGCAGGAAGAGAGAAGCACTTTTGAGATTTGGGCACCACCTGACAACATCGTGGGAGCAGAACCAAGACATAATTTGCTACTCGTGTTGTTCCATTTAACTCTCAATTACTCTCTGTACTTCTAACTAAGAGTCTGAGCAAAGAGCTATGACAGTTCATGACTTAAAGTCAGTACAAGATCATTTATTTTCTTCCTGCTTACCGATTCCTGAAAGCTGCCAGATCGGCGGCTGCGGTGGATGCTTGCATGGCGTCTGATCAGTATCTCTTTGGTGTGACTTTCACTGGGCACGGCATGTTTTTTTGTGAATTCAGTCATCTAAATAAAGAAGATCACAAAGCTGCAAGGTACAACATACGGCAGACAACTGAAACAACCTTCCCAGTCAATCCCACAGAAGTTTACGTGTAATCTTACAAGTGACCACAATGCATTTACCTTCAGGCCAACAACCTCTGACTGAGGTTGGAGGTTGAGACAGATATTTAAAATGCTTTGAGAAACTCTGGGAGCCACAGCCCAAACCAGTTTCTCCTTTTTGTTCCACATAACAACCATTACCACATTTGAGACTGTAGTTGTACCAGAAAGATTTCATATCAGCAAAATTCTAACTATTTTGCAAGAGGCCAACATGACAAATTTTCAGTTTTAAAAAAGGAAAAAATCTGTCCTGTTGTTGAATACTGTGAAATGCGTAATGCACAACGCCCACTGCTGTTTAATGCAATAAACTCTAATGTGACAGGCTCATGTGACAAATTTGCCTTTTGAACTGCTCAAACAAAGTTCCTGTAAAAATTATGAGATAATTCATTCAACCTCAAATATTTGAAAAACAGAAGCAGATGCTCCCCATTAACTAGATGTTTTTCCCCCTGATATGTAAAACTACAGCTATGAGTTTTTGCATTTTCCCTTTTTTTGTAGTGGTAACTGAGGCATCAGTGAAGGAACAAATACAGAATAAAACAGAAATCCTGTCAGCAAAGTGTTTAAAGGTCCACAACTGACATATTGTTATGTATGACATTAGATTGTTAAGAGTGATTCAACAGTATAAGGTGTGATTGTTAGATGAATAATGCAGTGGCAAATAAGAAATATCTACAAAACCTATATTCATGTTTGACAAGCGGCTGTTATTTGTCCTTATTATTAAACATCTCACCGGTTCCCTGATCTTGTACATGTTCTTGTATAGGATGTCATGCATATTCTTCAGGTCAGATTCCAGAAATAACTTCTTGGGTTTAACAAAGTTCTTCCTTTTCTTACTAAAAAAAGAACAAAAAACAAATATTAAAAAAAACCCTCCTGTTTAGAGTAGCACAGAGACATTATGAAGGCCTCCTACCACAGAGAGATGATGGATGGAGCAGCACTGATATCTCCAGACACCATGTCCAGGATTTCAACGGCGTTCTGCAGCTCAAGCTTCTTGTATAATGACACAATACTGGACTCGGCTTGGCTGTCTCGGATCAGGATCTTCCGCAGGAACTGATTGTTGAACTTCAGGAACCTGAAATTGATAGAAAGGTTTATATTATTTTTACTCCACCACAAACCAGAGCAAAATATTGTACTTTTGCTCGACTACATATATTTTAACATCGTCAGTTACTAGTCACTGCAGTAATAGATTCTTAAAAATAATATTTTCAGTATATTTATTAGTAAAATGTATCATGGATTAACTTCCTGTTACTATGTAAGGTGTTGAAATCAGATCCACCTTCACCAACAGTCTGTAGGTATCGGCACACTTTATTGTCACCTTTGAGAATGTTGTTGAACAAATAAGGACTAAACTTCTACATCTATGTTTTTTTCTTTAAAACCCTGACAACTTAAAACAAAAGAGGCTGTTACAGCCACGCTCACAGCATCTATTGTCTGGTCAAGTCAAAATGCTTATTTTTTAGCCTGAGATAAAAAAAAACATGGAGCCTGGTACCTGGAAATTAGTGAGCATCGTCAGAAAAGGCGTCAAGGAATGAACAAAAACAGATTGGAGCTTTAGGCAGAAATGCAGCAGTGCTGATGGTGAACGATAAACACAAAGTGTGTGCATTACTCTTTGCTGTCATCGCTTTCATTCAGGCCCATCATGAACAATTACACTGTTTTTTTAGTAGCGGTTTCAAATAGAAGAAGCAGCCTGCAGGTGGCAATATTTGATAACTGACTGACAATAAATTATACGGCGCTGGCTTTTTGTTAAGCACAATGAGCAAGGAAAGGTTCTTACTTGTCTTTCCAGTAGAAGTGGCCCCACTGTCCACAGATGTCCTCTATGCCTGCTACACTGTGCTCCATGAGCTAAGAGCAAGGTGAGAGCAGTTAACACCCTTTCCAAAAATATACTGTCCACTAAATGTACAATAATCACAAGGTGTGTCATACACGGCAGTGAATCTCCATGTTGATGTTGTCAGAATTGCGTCTGGCTCTGCGAACATTGATTGCCTCGATCAGAGGTCGAATACTGATGCCCTGTGAAGATTAACAACAGTAAGTTTGAGTAAACCTTCCTTAAATGAGTGATTAGTAGTTTACGTAAACTAGCAAGTCATATCAGAACGTTATGTGGAAGGAAGATACAAATAAAGGGACCAGTTCAGAGCTGGATAACAATAGATGCCTTGCATTGCTTTGCAATGCAGGCACCAATCATATGGTGTAATTTCAACTGCACCAGTGAAAAATGTAACATGAGTATGAAAATAATGGTACGTTCTTACCTGACAAAACACAGTGAAGAGGATTATGACAATGGTGGCCGTAACAAAGAGCTGTCTGCAGCCAATGCTATGAGGAAGAGTAAAGGCCAAGGCAAATGAAACTGCACCTCGGAGTCCACCGTAGGCCAGAGCAAACTG
Organism: Microctenopoma stevenorrisi; assembly: GCA_032270685.1. Classification (NCBI taxonomy): domain Eukaryota; kingdom Metazoa; phylum Chordata; class Actinopteri; order Anabantiformes; family Anabantidae; genus Microctenopoma; species Microctenopoma stevenorrisi. The sequence goes on along the minus strand of JAUMTR010000013.1, from coordinate 6,416,837 downwards.
ATCTTGGAAGTTAAATGTTACGATTCGGAAACGGTTAATGATCTGAGTCAGAAACAAGACACCTGGGAGGGAGTAACAGAAGAAAATGAGTTTGTATTATTAGTAGAGTTTAATCCTGCATCAAGGTCGACAGTGAGGAGTTAAAAACAATAAAACGCTGCTTACCCAGACTTCTCCATAGGAAGGCAAACAGCAGTGTGAACAGGATGTAACCCCAGTTCCACTCATGTTCTGTTGTTACAGTGACAACGCCGAGAAAAAAGAAGATGAGGGTCTCTGAGATGGAGCCAAACATTTTGATCGTGTGGCGGATGGTTGTGCAGGAACGCTGGGAAACATTTTCCTCCACACAGTATTTCATAGTGATGGCGCAGACCACAATGCTGCAAAAAAACATTATCACCATTTTTATTCTGCTTAATTCTTACAGCATTGAAAATGTTTGGATTGTAAATCTACTCACGCCATGATGGAAGACATTGCAAAGAGCTCAGCCACCAGATAGCAAATGTAGCTGTACATGAATACGACGAGGGGCTCGATTTCTCTGACCTTGGCGGTGAATCGTGTGGTGAAGGCAGCCACAAAGCCAAAGAGAACGCCAGAGGCCATGCCACCAAAACTGACTAGGAAGAACCTCAGCACCCCAATGAAGAAATCCACAGACTCGACCACCGGCATTTTTGCCATTGAGGTCAAGATATTGTACAACACCTGAAGGTGCAGAAACACATACACAATTCAATGAGCAAACATACATAATTAATTGAGCACATTCAGAAAAGCAAGAGATTTGTAGAATTATGGAAACGTAAGATGTTTTAAACCCTTTTTTTAAATGACAAGCTAAGTGATATTCTACATTTTTCTAATATCATGTCACAGAGCTCTATACATTAAAAACATTTAAATGAGCTACACTGTTACAGGTAATATGTAATAAGTTTGGTAAATTTAGTTTATTTTCTTTTTTAAACATACACTATGGTTCATAGTTAATCTGTTTTGAAAATGCGACTGCCAGCATTATTCTGTAACAGTGTTCTTCTTCTTCAGGGATCTCAGAGGTAGTCATCAAATCACAGACGTTGCCACGAAACTGAGTGGTACTTTTTAACATACTAAAACATAATAGTCTTTGATAAGACAATAACACTTCTTTTACTTTCATTTTCTTGTGATTAGTATTTCTACACTGGATAACCTGGTCAAGGGTGCGCTCCAGTTTTTAGTGGTACAATCCAGCTGTTTGGATAAAGTTCACAAAGACACAATGACGTCTATACGGGTTGTTATTTCAGTCTCTTGGGAAAATGTCTTCGCTTTCTGCATCTTCTGCTATACACTTAACACAATGTTCATCGCACCAAAGCTCAGACCAGGTTAGTTTCAGTGGGTGGACAATGCTTGAGCACAATAGGAAGACGATAAGGGGTGAAATTTGAGTGTGTTCTCTTTCAGTCAAGTTTCAGAAGATGTGAGTCTGTGTTACCTCTTCCCATGAATTCAAATGCAGCAGGCACATCAGAAACTGTTTGAGCAACATCATTATCAAAGGTACATACTAACTCTAGATTGTGGACACGTCGGTATGAAATATCTAACAACAGTCCCCGACTTCCTTGTTCTGTGCCATTATTCCTACTGTCTCTTATATAAGTGGCATCTGATCACTCTTTGCTTGAGGCCTAGGATCTGTATTGGCTGCAACCAGGACACTTCTCAAAAAATAATAAGAAAAGATTTAGTGATGTTGATGTAGCAAAATGATTATTTGTGTAAATATGTGTTTCAGTGAGAACCTTATGTAAAAATGGCTTCTATAGAAAACCATAGCTAATAAAACTAAATGAAAAGAACATATAAGCCTATCAGACTAAATGTGTTTGTTAATTTTCTCTAATCAAATCAGTGCAACGCCCACTCACCACAGTGACAACATCACTGAAGAGGCATTCCCCAAACATTGTGATGTAGAGCTGCTCGTTGACGGACACGTCTTCAAACACGGTCAGTACGGCCACAGGGTCCACGGCCGAGATGATGGTGGCAAACAACAGGTTTTCCTGCAGAGTGATGCCCTGCACACCGAAAGCTTCAATCTGGCATATGGCAAACAGAGACAAGCCTGTGCCGATGATGTTCCACAGAGTCCCCAGTACTGCAAACCACAAGACCTGCACACAGAGAGCAATGTGAAATTGTGTTTGTGGTAAAAACAAGATGAATCTTTTATGGAGGGAAAGAGACTGGTGTGTGACAAACCGTGCCAATGTTTTCAAAAAACGGCCTGGTGGGAATAAAGTAGCCTGATTCTAGGACAATGGGGGGAAGCATGTAGAGGAAGAAGACACTGCTAGTGAGCACAGCTGGAGGCTCCTGGTGGACCAGGTATATTATTCCACCAACAATCAGACCAATGCTGATCTGAAGACAGGACTCTGGAATCCACATGGTGATCTTATGGTATATATTAAAACCTGAGGAAAGACATGACTTTAGTTCAAAAGAAGAAGAAGCACTATCTTTTGTCTTCAAGCGGGTTACCTGTAACCTGTATCATATCCTGTACGGTCACAGAAATCAATCACAGTTTTGTTGGTACATACCAATCTTTGCAAACGAGGCAACGACAATCCAAAGAGTGATCTCAAAGGGAATCTGTATTCTTTGATAATTCATTGTAAACAATGGTAGGTGTACTTCTCCTCCTTCTTGACTGGGGTCATCAGCGGGATTAATTGGGGGTCCAACAGTGACATCGCCAGGTGGGTTGGAAGAGATTTCTCCTCTGCAGCCACGCAGAAAATGTAAAACTGTGAAAATAATAAATACAGAAACTCCTCTGCTGCTACCTAAATCCATTTCCACACCGTTTCCATGCAGTAATCCAAATTGATATGAAGAGAGAATGAGATGCATTCTCTCCATGCAGTTTCACAAAGAAAGATGAAGTCAGTTAAAAACTTTATCGTCCAAAAGTTAAAACCACCACTTCCTCCCGTGTTCTCGCTCCACCGCCTCCCAGTGACTCTTCAACAATGAGTCAGTCTCGTTCAATCCACTCACCTGTAGTTTCACCTGCAGCTAATCCACGGGTTTATGTGCGGGCGTGGGCAGATGCCCTGCGACCACTAGGGGTCGCTAAGAAACTGTTTCAGTGCCAAAATATTTCAGTAGAACTACATTTAATTCATTTCTTTTTGTAATCATCCATAGTATTTATGCTTGTTTGTTTGATCACATGTAAGTTTCGGTATGTTTCTATGGGTAATGCGTTTAAAATGATTGGATTATTATAAGATATTAAAGGTTTCAGAGCGCGTCCGACAGGTTTGCTGGGATCCCAGCTGACGTCACGTCAGGTGTGCGAGTGTCATCTAAAAGGACTGAATCTGACGAAGAAGAAAACGAGGAAGAAAATGTGCACAAGGTAAAGGCACAGAAATGCATGTTTTTTAATTCACGTCTCAGCTTTTTGTACTGTCAACAACTATCTCTCAGACTAGTCTATATAATACATTTCGTAAGACGAGACTTTGCAAGCAATAGATATAATTTGAACATTTGCTTAGGAATTGACCTGGTATTTTAAAAACTGTGTTTTGAAGGCACCTCTGCACCACCCTGACTCCATGATCCGCATTACCAAGGACACGAACAAGCAGCTTTCATATGATGGCACCACTGCTGACTTTTCCTCCCAAAGAGCCACGAAGCAGAGGTTTTAACAAGCAAACACTACACATGTGTGTGTTTGTTTTACCCGTGTTGTTATGCGCAATTCATGGTTACATAGTACAATAAGCTATTAAGTTTTCTGTTCATGCTGTTATGAAGTTTGCACATTCAGATTTTTTTACATTCAGTGGTGTTTCATTTATTTTCTTTTTATGTAGGTGGAGGTGGGAGGCAAATGTTATGTTAGGTTTTGTGATGAAGAAGGTTCATTTAAATATTTGGTGGGTAACTGGGTCACTGACAGCCTTCCTGTAGTTTCAGGTAAAACGATACCACTTGTCCACAAAGGCAGTTTCAGGCAAGTATGCCTGGCTGCGGAAATCGGAACGTGGCGGGATCGGATTATGGTTTCAGGAGATGTCATACACTGGTATGGTCACTGTGAATAATAAAATATAAACTGTGCTGAAAGCTGAAACTGTGGGGGCGCTAAGTTTGCTGTTAAACTGTTGGGTGTAGAAGATAATAATGACGCCCCTGAATATCTAGCAAGTAAGAGTCCAATGTGACAAACTATTTACTATTTCAAACATGAAGTGACCGTAGTCAAACCGATTTTTTATACACGTGAGTTTAATTTTAATAGCTAAACCCAGACCTGTTGAAAGCCATTATCCACAAATGTAGAGAACCTAAGGTGGTGTATCTCCCCAGAAATGACCAGCCTACAAATACTTACCCCAAGAGCGGAGTGACTACTCATCCAAGAGGTCACAAAAGAACCGAGAAGAACATCTAAGGAACTGCAGGCCTCATTTTCCTCAGCAACAAACACCACCTCCAAGGTGTTTGTGACTCAAAAAATAGAAAAAGACTGGACAAAAGTGGTGTGAGAAAAGAGTTCCAAAACAAAAAGTTTTTTCTGTGAAGAATGGTGGTGGTAGTGTGATAGTCTGGGTCTGACTTGCAGGACAATATGCTGTGATTGATGGTGCCATAAATTCTGCTGAAGGACAAAATGCACCGACAGATCCATCTCCGAATGTCTTAAAAATGTCATTTACATGTACGAAATGGAGGACCTAAATGCAAACCAGGGACAAGAGAGGGTTCAAACAAAGGAACTTTATTGTAAATTAACACAGAAAGAAATGTGGAACAGACAAACACTCTTAGGCAGAGGCAAAACTGGCAATACAGGAAACAACAGAGGGACAAAGAGAGGGTGAAAGACAGAAGGGAGAAATAAGAAACTGAACCCAAAGCCATCTTATATGAAAGGAGCGGCGTATGGCGACTGGTAGCATGATGAGTTGAGTATGAACTGACAAAGGAAAGGAGGAAGTGCAGAGGCTTAAATAGTGAGAGGGCTGATTGATAATGAGGCACACCTGCAAATAATGAGGGAGTGAAAGTGGAGAGAGAGGGGAGTGGTTAAGGTGAGGGAGGAACAAAGGACACATGAGGGCTGGAGGAGAACATGACACTGACAAAAAACAACAAAATGAAGGTGGCGTGGCCAAGTCAAAGCCCAGACTTGAATCCAATTGAGATGCTGTGGCATGATCTGGAAATGATGATTCATGCACAAAATCCCTCCAGTGTGGCTGAATTAAAACAATTCTGCAAAGAAGAGTGGACCAAAACTTTTCCACAGCTACGTGAAAGACTCCTTGCATGTTCTCACAAACGCTTGATTTCAGTTGTTGTTGTTGCTGTCCAGCGTGGCCCAAACAGCCATTAAGTTTAGGGGGCAATTACTTTTTCACAATGGGGCGTGTAAGTTTGGTTAGTTTTCTTTCCTTAATGAATAAAATCCTCACTTAAAAGGAAAGTTAAGTTATAAAAATGTAAATTCTCCCAAAACTGCTAAATAAAAGTTTAGTTTAAAATTAGTTTATTACTATTAGTTTTATTATTTCTAAGTTTTGGAAATATTATAATGTATATTGTATATACATTGTTAATGTATTTAGAGCAGATCTACCCATGCTTCAAACATCCAAATACAATAGTGCACTTGATATCTGGTGGCACAATAAAGCCAGTCTCCGCAGACCACGCGGGCAGCGCCCCCTACTGGACAGAATACGTTCCGGGGAGGTATTACGTCTCGGATGTGTCACAGGGAGTCAGGGCGAGTCTTTACTGCAGACATCGTCGAGTATGCAACCAGGATGCGCATCAATATGAAAATAAAACCACCTCATTTCCCATAACGGTATGATATGTTTTATTTTCTAAGCTTGTTTTCTGATTTCACGTGTTATCACCTGCTGGTTGCTCGATGTTTGTTGTCTGTGGTTGATGCTGTCGCTAAGAGAGAGCAGCACCTCGCAGCTGGACCAGAATAAGACATATTTACAACCATAGCGAGATCTCAAATGTCGAATCAGCTGTTTGTCTTTTTGTACGTGGCCGGTTTTCTAATTGTGCTAAACAAAATGTACACCCTGTAGCACCACGAGGCAGATTCAGTGAATGTGCGGTTATCATGACGCAATATTTGTTATTGCTTATATGTAAATACAACATTATTGCCCCGTGCTGCTATAAATAGCTCTGCACTGTCTCATGATTTTCATCCACGCAGCCTGTTAAACAGACAGGGATGACACATAGTTTCATCCACAGGAGGCCGAGACGTGAAGGATGTAGGATTATGAATGTGTTAACATACTTGTTTGTTTTTTTCTGATACATTTACCATGTAGTACCGGATACGTGGACGTCACGCCACCGCAGGCCTTTCTAGATTCTCCCATCGGTGCGTAAAGGATTAGATTTTACATTTTCCATAACATACAGGGAAATAAAAGTCACTGAGCTCCTCTGTGCTGGTTTGTGCATTGTGATGCATATTCTTTAGTCATAGTTCAGACTCATTAACCTGCCCCTCTACACAGTGTTGCGTTGAGTGAAGGCCTGTATTTTCCTTATGACATTTCAGGATCTATTTACAGTTTAAGTATATATATATTCTCATGACCCGCTGCTGTTGGGGAGACTTGAACCTTAATATGATGTTACTTTTGTATGTGGATTTATATGTTCTCTACCTGAGAGTAAACTCGTTTGCATATCGCCCTCCGCTTTGAAGAATGGGATCACAAAAATCCATTTAAGTACCAGTCTTCTGGTTCCAGATGGTTACAACACACGTCCCGTGAGCTGAGCTCAGATCCAGCAAGGGATCAATAGATGGAAATCAAGAATATCAGAGGGATGAGGGTAAAGAAAGAACAAGGGAGATGACAGAGCAGAATGAAGGAGTCACGAGTCAATTGGGAGTCATTTAAAGTCGAGAGGAGGGGATGGGATAAAGTAGAGGACATCTGAGACAGTGGTGTTGCAGCCGGTGCTGACGGCATCTGCAGGGGGCCCAGCTGTGTGCAGCCAGCCTGGCTATCTGGGTCATCTCTGTCTCCATCCTGTCCCTCGGGACCAGGAACCACCTGAATCTACTTTCCAACACTTTCTTTCTGGCTACACATTAAACGTCGTCACCGTCTTTGTTCACAGATAGTGAACAAAACACGAGTCCTCCTCAGTTTTGTATTATTAGCTCTATGGTTTTATGCCAGTGTACTATGAGAATGTATTTTATATAAATGTAATCTGAAAATGATTCCAATAGCTGACCAGGGCATGTTTTTTGGGAATTTTTAGATCAACTATATCACCCATTCATAAGTAAAATGATATATAGATAAGTCAGTAATTCAAATAGTTGTTAGTTGCGGTCATACTTAAGACTACTATCATTTTTATCTGTCAGACGTGTTATTGAATAAAATGGCTTCATTTAGCTTGTTTTGCATAATCATATTTAGTTCATAACGATAGAAAACCAGAAGAACCACATTCTGTAACGTGTGTTGTTATGTGAGGAAGTACAACTCCTGGAGGTTTTCTCTCCCGTTAAGCGGAGCACATGTAACTGATTACTGTCGGAGAGATGAAATGATGATGAGCCATGACTCCCCGCGGCTTTGCATCAGATCCAGTATGGGTTTCCTAGAGAGTTTCCCACAGTGCTTCAGGCAGTGAAGATTACAGCATGTTAAAAGACATCTCCCACTGACAGCAGCTCATACGCAGCCTAATGAGGCAGAGCATCCATGCTGTAATTGTCATCTGCTTTGGTCTCACACAACGTTGCCAGAACAGAGATTTAAGGTGGCAGGAACCGTGACACTCACTCTTTTGGGATTTTCTCTGTGACCATGCACGTGGCTTTGGGTGTTGTCATGCCTCACTGAGTGAGGGTGATATCATGTTTTCTTATGATGTCAAAACACCTGTTCTCCTGTTAGTCAGTGCAGAATCAAATATCCGCACGAGGCAGACAAACCATGTGGACAGATACTCCGTCAGTGAACCAGATCTGTGCATATTATGGCTGAAAAGGAAAATTAAGTGATATTTATGGCACCTGATCATTCCAAGCATAGGCAAGTGGACACACACACACACACACACACACATGAAAGAAGCCTATCCCATTCTACTTACTATGTGTTCGCTCTGTGTTGAGCTGTGTGACATATTGTGTTCTCATGTTTTGTGTAGAGAATTACAGTGTAGGTGTGAAAAATCTAGTATTCTTTGCTGTCCTGTCTCAAGGTTCTGACTTACTCGTGTTATATTTAGAGGTGTTTTTGTTAGCTCCTACACATTTCTTCTTAGGCGGCCCGGTAGCTCAGTGGTTAAGGCAGAGGACTAGGCTGCAGAAATAGCAGGATCGATTCCCAGCTGAGTCACCCAGCCCATCGCCCCATACCAGATGTGTCCCTGAGCTAGACACATCCGAAATATGAAGGCAACAGTCACAGATGAGCAATCTCAAGACTCACGACACGTAACTGATATAGAAAACACACACATGCGCGTGTCCGAATCACAGACCTTTGTGTTCATAGCAGCTGTTTTGGTGTAAAACAACCCATACAACTCAACTCATACTGGTTTTTCTCTGGAGATGCTAAACATTGCTTTTGCAATACTGTATGTGCAGTTGTTTGCACATTAACAGCGTTGATCTCCTCACAGTCCTTCATTTATCATGGGTCGTTTTCTGCGCTGATAGCTTCTGCTGCCTTCCTATGGAGAGGTGTCAAGTCAGTCTGGTGCAGCTCACTTCTTCTATCCTACAGCTGTGTGAAAAGTCACACTTTTCCCCCCACTGAAATCGTTCCCACTGCTAATATGAGCGCAGTAATAAAGGGAAAGAAAAAGCACTAACAGGAAATAAAACAGCCCCTCGTTCACTGTTCGTGGCAGCATTAAGAAAAACACAGTTATGCTTCTATTTGTTATTCCTCACTTTAAATTTGTCATATAAATACTGTCATGAGATGCTGAGCATGCATTCATGAAGTAGCCATTAAATGACTGATTATCAGTGGGTTTCTATTTTTGTGGAACTTTTTCAGGGCACAGCTGCCACCTCGATCAAAGAGTGACGTCAGTGTGAAAGATTTGAAGATGTTCAATCTGTTTCTGTGAGTGCAGCAGCTGATGAATTTCTCTTGCTTTGTATTGCTCTTTCAGATTTATCGCTGACAAGCGTGTGACTGCTCAGATCAACGGACAAGGGAAATCAGCGTCCGCGTGTCTCATAGCAACAGACGTGACAGCTGCACCGTGTTGTTTTGCTCTTCAGCCTCTTTTTATTTAAAATCCATCTACTTCTCAGAGGTGAAGCCACCATGGCCGCCAAGGAGCGCAGCCCCCGCCATCGGCCATGGTCAGTGTACCGGGCCAACACGTTTGATCTCTCAGCTGAGATGATGGGGCTGGCCCTCTCAGGTAACTAAGTAACTGCTACCATGGTAACCTGTTTAGTTCATTGATGGTGAAAGATTGGCATTTACAAAGAGCTTCCCCACTCTCATGTCTGCACGTATTCTACAGGCAAAAGTCAGGATCCAGATGAGCCTGTTCTGGAGTTTAGTGTGGGTAAGTCAAGACCCACAAACAGAACCATAGGCTGCACATACTGCACATTACATATAAGTCGAACCGTGTCAACAATAATGCTTCAGATATTTAGCTTTCAGGTTCATACTGTTTCTTATTGACAGACATTTTGGAATTTACACTAATAGAGTTGTTGAGTCTAAGAGCTACTCTGATTTTATTTCTATTCGTTGTATAACCTGGGAGCATTACTGTAAACCACAGCTGCTCATCAGCTACTAACAACTCAGAAATGCTGTTTTAGATTCCTCCCATGGCTGCGGATTAGTGACATCCCACTAGTAAATCACAGTTTGTAAGCTCTTCCTGTGTTTATATGTTGCAGCCTGCAGTGAACTGGTTACTCCCTCTCTGGATCGAAAGCCAACCAGCTTTGTTGCCATCAGCTGCACCACTCCGCCACAGGCCTTCTGGACAAAGCACGCTCAAACTGAAATCATTGAGGTACTGTCATTGTGCTACTTCCTTTCATTCCACGGTCAGACATCAACTTAGTTCATCACTCTCACTCTCTCTGTGCAGGGGACCAGTAACCCAATCTTCCTGAGCAGTATAGCATTCTTTCAGGACTCTATGGTCACTCAGCAAACTCAAGTCAAGCTTTCTGTCTATGATGTGAAGGATCGTGCCCAGGGCACAGTAAGACTTGCATTCTTATTTGTTTAACGTTTACTGTCTGCACCCATCCGCGGGGAATAATCTAAATCCGTTGTGTAACTGCTTTCATGTGACAGATGTACATGCTTGGCTCAGCCATGTTTTCTGTGAAGGAGCTGCTGCAGGACAAACACCACAGACTGCACCTGGCTCTAAGGTAACACGCACACATACAGTACAGCTATTTCCTGTATAAATGACAAGTAGTAATTACTTGCTGAATGTGGGGTTAGGGATGTTCAATTGACTTGATTTCCCTGTGTGTTAGGTCAGCAGAGAATGTGCGTGTGGGCAACATCACTGTCATTGCGTGGCAGATAGAGGAGAAGCGCGAGCAGAGAGCTCCTATTGCGAGGTTACAGAGAGGAGACACCGTTAATGGAAGGGTGAGATCAACAAAATATCAAGATAAAAACTAGTTCTATCATAAAAGTCTCATTATAAAGTACTTGTAATATTAATTTTCATATTTTACTGTTTGTACTGATTCAATCAGGAAAATAATTAAGTGCCGCAGCAATAATTAAAATACTAGTTGTAGCCCTAGAAATCATATTTGACCTCACGTCGCTTTGTCTGTGTTAGTTGGACACAGGTGAATGGTTTTAATGAGCCCAGTCGCTACAAATAAATAATTAGAACAATTCATTTATGTTGTTATTGGGCTGGATTAGATGTGTGACGGTTCAACATTATTGTTTGTCTGTCAGATGATTCTCCCTGTTGATGAAAGTCTGACTGAATCCATGGGCATTAAATCCAAGTCTTCAGCTCTGTGCAAAGATCAGCTGCTGAAGGCTGGTGAGAGTCTATGCATATGAATTAAACATTCACTTCCTGTAATGATGTATGGTTTTGATAGCTTGCTTTGGTGTGGTTCAGTTTTCGGCGGCGTCATGTCACGGACGTATCGTTTCCCCACCACTGATGGTAACCACCTTCGGATCCTGGAGCAGATGGCAGAGAGTGTGCTCTCCTTGCACGTTCCTCGACAGTTTGTCAAACTGCTGCTGGAGGAAGATGCCGTCAGGTAACATTTAATAAGGGTCTTAATGCTCTTGAGCAGCCGTTGTACCGTGGTTCAGTGCTTTAGTAGAGTGTCAGCCACTCGACTCGCTCTGGAACAAGTTACATGCAATATAGTATCTCGTGGACTTTTCCACTTCTCCAAAGCTTTTGTCACATTGCAGAGCACTGCGTGAAAGGTAAAAGGTTTTTGTGTAAAACCTTTCTTCCATGGCTTAGTGGTGGTAGATTGTCCACTGATTGTTTGATCCTGAGCTCTTCCTTTGCCACATAAGAGTTTTCCTAGACACGACAACCAAAATAGTTAATTTCATGTGTGTTAGCAAGTTGAGCTAAATATGAGATACTATAATATTTATAGCATTTTGTGGTGCAAGTGTGTGTTGCATAGTACTTTACTGAACACGCTGCACGATCTTGAATTCCTTTGTGTTTCACAGGATCTGCGAGCTGGAAGAACTAGGGGAGCTGTCTCCGTGTTGGGAAAACCTGAGGAGGAAGATTATCACTCAGTACCAGACCATCATCCTCACCTACCAGGAAACTATAAGTGACCTACACGAGTATAAAGGTAAGAGCAACAAATATTTCATATACCATTTAATACAGTTGGACGTGCATTTTGTATAAAATATATTATTAACAATATTACTTATAATACGAATATATTTGTCCTGCTCTGTGTCGTCCCTCAGGTCCTTCATTTAAGTCTAGCACCCTGAAAGCTGAGAGGAAGCTGGAGTTTATTCCCACTAACCTTCACATCCAGAGAATGAGAGTACAGGGAGAGTCTGGTTATGGTAGGTTATTGTAGACATACGTTTACAGTCCAGATGTTTAACACTGTTTATTCTGCATCTCGTTTTCATTGCTGCCCTACCTATTCTAATCAGATTGGACATATGATGTGGTGACTATTGGAGCTCCTGCAGCACACCATCAAGGCTTTAAGGGCTGTGGCCTCCGAAAACTGCTGCACAAGCTCGATGAAGCCAGGACAAAGTGAGTAGAGCATAGCATGAGCCTAGGAGGCTCAGGTTGATCGGTGGTGTTGGGTTCTTACAAGAGATTAATCTTTGTTCTGATTTGTCTCTGTTTTTTTTGCCTTACTTTATTTAGCACTTATGAGGAGGAGAGGTGAGATCATGTGTCGTGTGTGTGTGTGTGTGTGTGTGTTTGGCATTGCTGCCTGCACTTGTTCCATAATTAAATTTCTGTTTTGTATCTCTGTTAACCTCTCACACATCAACAAACAGCCAAAGCTCTGCTGGCTCTGGCTCTAAAGGAATGGCATTCCAGCCCCAGGATGTCGTGAAAGCAAAGGAGCTGATTGGTCAGATTAACACTCTGAAGACACAGGTGTGTTACTACACTGAACGTCTGTCACGAGCTGCCAAAGAACGCTCAGCCAATGCTCTGGAGAGAACCCTGGCCATCCTAACAGAGAAGGTAGGACAAATGAACTTGTAGTTTCCTCCTCTGTTTACATATGTACAATATAGGCTTTTCTAAAGAAAATGGTCTAATGATCTTAACAAAAAGTGGTTAGCAGTGTTGTCGTGACCTGAACAAATAATATTATAATAATATTTAAATATATTAAAATCTCCTAATAATAAAACAGAGGAAGAGTTGTTGGTGCATTTTATTGCAAACCAGCTCAGAACAAAGCTTCTGGTTTCAGTACTTGTCCAAGGACACTCATAGACATCTGCCAACTGCTCCACCTACTGCACCACTGCCAGTCGTCACAGCTCCTGGACTTTCTTCCTACTTTCTTCCTCCTCTTCTCCTGCAGGCTCGTCAGCTGGTGACTGTGTGTGACTCCAAGCTGCTTTCCTCTGCGATCCTCGCTCTTGCGGCTGCCTGCCCAGAGATTACTCAACAAGGCACTCCCTCCCCATCCTCGTCTTCCCTTTCACCGTCCTCTCGTTCCCCATCCCGTTCCCCCTCTCGGCACCGCACCTCTCCGTCCCGTGCTGCTATCTCACCTTCTCGCCACGCAGCTTCTCCAGAGGGCAACGAAATGGGTAAAAACAAGCGTGCTTCCTTGCAAGCAGATTTACATGAGGAGGAGTGGGTAAGATACATTCTGATCTACCTCTTTTATGTCCTGTTGTCTGTCTCTCTTTACTAACTTCATTAGCAATGTGTGTTTGTAGGAGAAGGTATGGCTAAATGTTGATAAGAGCCTGGAGTGTGTGATTCAGAAGGTCGACAGGTTGCTACAGAAAGACAAACTCCAGAGTGACAGTAGTTCTGAGGATGTCTTCCTGCTCGCCGATGAGGAGCCAAGCAAAAATAAGAAAGGTACGTACACAGAAACACACGTGATTAATCTATGTTCAAAGATACGCACATACATACATCATCACCATCATTATCACCACCCATCATGCCTTGTCTATTTCTATTCATATCATATCCATCACCAAATCATCAACCGTCTCCATCATCATCGCCCCCTTACCAGATTCCTGCATGCTTTTCCCGTCCTGTTGATCACATCTGTGGGTTCGTTTTTAGTCAAACTCAAACTGCTTCAGTGTTTCTGGGTGTTCAAATATGAAAAACAAAGTTAGTTAGTTTGTTTTGAAACTTTCTCATGCAGATATCAGCCCAGAAGTAGAAAAGCCATCTCCAGGTAAGGCCAATGTTTCTTTTTTGTTTATAGCCTGAGCTGCTGATCAGTTCATGTTAAAAACATCTTTAATTGTGTTAATAACAAACGCACACAAATAAACTCTTTATTAAACACAGGATTAAAAATTCCAACACTTGGTTAAATATAAAACAGCACAAGTTATACATAAAGCGAGAAATTACTTTGGTGTGGTAACCAAATTACTACCTAATAATATACAGAAATGGTTCATAGAGAGAGAAGCGGGATATAACTTAAGAGGAAGACTACATTTAAAGGGTGTTAGAATAAGTATAAAGAGGAAAATAAATGACGTATTGTGCATTGCCTCCTTTTCCTTATTTACTGAAGAATGTTTTTTTCTTTTTCATTGCTGATTTTGTTAAAAGAAATGTGTACGTTTTGTGTTTTCTATTTGTAGTTTCTCTGTTGATGTTGTTATTATTATTTACTTTATTTTTGTGTTTAGTTTGGCATTATAAAATAAAATTATATGTTAATTATAACATGTATGAAAGGGGTGGGGAAAAATAAGTTTAGACTTCAGCCTACTCTTTTTTAAACAGAGAATTTGCAATGAAAGATTAGTCTGTAAATAATGTTTGTAAAAGTGTGTAAACTGTGGACTGTGTGTGCAGGCAAGTGGAGCGACGCACTGTATCCTCTTCTCACTACACTGACAGACTGTGCATCTCTGATGAGCGACAAAGCAAAGAAGGCCATGGTTTTTCTGCTAATGCAGGACAGCGCCCCCACCATCTGCATGAGCCTCACTCTGCAGTACCGCCGGGATGTTGTCTTCTGCCAGACAGTGCGTACATGTATTTCTCACACACATCGTTTTGGAGAAAACACGTGTTGCTTTACTGATATGTGTTGTGCTGCTTACAGCTGACAGCTCTGATCTGCGGCTTCATTCTCAAACTGAGGAACTCTCTCTGTGACTCGGGCTTCCTGAAGCAGCTACACACCATCGGTTTACTGGTGCAGTACGAGAGCCTGCTCAGCACCTATGGTAACCTTTGTGAAGAGCGTGTATGAATGTTTGCATTGTGCATTTATGAAATTCATCATCACATAGAAAATAGAAAGCTCTAACAAAATGCAGTTTCACAGAAATACATATTTTAAATCATTTAAATTTTTAAATCATGAACCACCAACACAATAATGTATTTGAATTAGAATCAAAGGAGACATTGCTTGATACTGTGTCTAAATCTGAATTACATTCTGCTTGTAGAAGTCAGGATGTTTTAAATAGATCAGAACCAGTAACAGGAAAATGATTTACCATACAACAACATATTACAACAAGGTGAAGGACAGACATGGAATAGCTCATATAAATATTAAGTAAAATATGGGGTGAATTTTACAGAAGGAATATTCGGCAGAAATTATGCCTTTTTATCTGCATCTCTATTAAAACCTACTTTACTGAACCCCTGTGTTGACTGTTTAAAGGGGAAGAACTGGCCATGTTGGAGGATATGAGCGTTGGAGTGCTGGACCTGAGAAACGTCACCTTTAAAGTTACCCAGGCAACTTCGTCTTTCTCCCCGGACATGCTGCCGGTGATCACAGGAAACAGAAGCGGCTTCAATGTCAGGGTCCCATTGCCGGGAGCAATGTTTGACACGCTGCCACGAGAAATCCAAAATGGGATGCTGCTGCGTGTGCAGCCTGTGCTGTTCAACGTAGGGATCAATGAACAGCAGACGCTGGCTGAGAAGTGAGTCACTGAGACTAGAGGTTACATAACGGGTCTTATTTGATAAACGTTTGAACCTTAAATCTTTTGCATCATACTTGTTCCCAGGTTTGGTGACACATCACTACAGGATGTGATCAACATGGAGAGCATGACTCGCCTCAGCTCGTACTACGATCAGTTTAAAGAAGTCCTGCCAGAAGACTGTGAGTCTGTATACGCACAGCAAACTTTTACCATGAAGTTTTTTCATATTTCACACCCCTCCTCAATCATATTTAATTATTTCCTCAGGCCTCCCACGCTCCCGCAGTACCACAAGTCTGCCTGACCTGCTCAAATTGCTGAGCCAGAATGTGAACGGAAAGAAAAACAAGAATGTGGAGATTCTGTGGCAGGCGGCTGAGGTGCACTTGTTTTTCATGTTGTAACATTTAGACCCCAGATTTAAAAGCTTCCACCTATCCTCCTCTAATCTCTTTCTCTAAACCTTAAAGGCATGTCGGCGCCTGAATGGAGTGCGTTTCACCAGCTGTAAGAGCGCCAAAGACCGCACAGCCATGTCTCTGACCTTGGAGCAGTGTCAAATCCTGCAGCAGGAGCATGCTCTGGCTCCACAGGTGTTCTACCAGGCTTTGGACTGTATGCGCAGGTCAGTCAGGTGGCTGCACCAGATTTCATTAGAAGATGAATGTACGTGCCAGAAAAATAAGGTATGATTTCTGTTTTTCCTTAGTGAGGGCTGCAGAAGAGAGAACACCATGAAGAATGTAGGATGTCGCAAGTACGCCTTTAACTCTCTCCAGCTCAAGGCCTTCCCCAAACAATATCGGCCTCCAGAGGGAACATATGGGAAAGTTGAGACTTAGGTGGTCCTCTCTAAATGGAGAAAACCGTAAAACTGATAGGGATAACGTTGATGGCCTCACACAAATATAAACACCAACACAAATTGGAACAGCCCTTTGTTATGTGCTTAGTCACTGTTGATGTACGAGTGCCAGTGCTACTGTAGATTGTTTTCTAGCGGTTCCCCCTCTCCTCTTAGCATTATTAGAACGACACAGTTTTCACAGACATTTCACAGAAAAACCACGAAAGATACATTTCTGTGTTCAATTGTGGCTAATGCAGACACCACTGCTGGCTGCTGTACCATTAGTAGCAACACAAAGCATAAGGGCGCCACATTTGAGTCTGTTTACCATCCCCAGAAATCAGATGTGCAAATATTTCAATGCTTAGAAAGACAGCATGGCACACCTATCTGTTTCTGTTCAGTTGCTTTTACATTTCATTTAATCCAAAGTGACTTATAAGTTACACTTAACGCACACACTGAGCAACTCCATGTTCAGTGTCTTGCTCAAGGACACTGGAACCAGGAATTGAACCACTTACCCTGTGATTCATTGACCACCACTTTTACCATTTATTTTGTGAGATAAAAGTTAAGGCAGGTAATATTCTACAAATTTTTCTTATTGTCAACAAACCGGGAAGCCAAGAAAAGAGAATTGTATTGTAAAATATTTCTTCATTACAGTGAACAAAGTCACTGTAGTTCTCTGTTAATCCCATACATTTTATTTCTATACAATGAAAACTATGCCTCAGCATAAGGCTGTGAAGAAATTCTGAAATATTGATTAAACCCCGTTACATTTTCACATTCACCCTGCAACGCTCACTGATCCATAAACATTGCTCCATAGTCACTAGAAAGGAGGCGCAGCTATAAAATGATGAATAAGTTTTGGTGTCACAAACCCCGATTCTTTCTCCAGAATTTGCCCAAAATCATTTGGAAAGTCTAGAAGAGGTTTAATGTTCATTAGACATGTTCCTAAAATGCAAAGGTATGTGGAACATTTGGGTAATTTTATAAATTCTGGACGATTCAGAGCTGTTTATGTTATTTTCAGTTGATTTGTTGACAATAAAAATATATAAAATAATGCTAGCCTCGTTCTTTAAGGCTGCACCTGGCTGAGTTTATTAGAATTCCACAGTAAATAACAAAGTGAGGAAGAGATCACTAAAATCACCTTATTGGGCAATGCTACAAGAGATCAAGAGATCAAACCTTGTGGTGAAAGCCAGAAAGAAATTATGTTCATCACATTCTTGCTGCTATTTGGAGCTGCCTACGTGTAAAGTTGCCAATTGTAGATTTAAATCCAGAGTATGCAAAACAGAATCAGTTTCATCGACTATTTTTGTCTTTGCCTGTTATGGTGTTTCTCAGGTCCTAAACAAGTCAGTCAACGAGCTTTCTTTCATTTATTTCGGAGTTTTTAAACTCTTCTTTGTTGCCCTTCTGTCTTCTCACCTTTCTTCTTTCATTGCCTAAATATTACCACTCAGTATCTCTTTTATAACAAGCACAGTGCATTTCTCACAATCCTCTCTGGCATTTTTACACTAGTGGCATCTTATCAAATTAAATTTTTGAGGTTTGGGGAGCTGGTTCATGAACAGTGGTCTGTAGAAGTGGTGCATCACATTGTTCTATAGTTACATATCTTCAGATACATGTATTTGTTAGAGAGGTTTCTGCAGGTTTTATGCAGCGCTACAGAGGTGTGATAGCACGGTTTCACAGCACTCGTGATGGAGAAGTTTGTGATCAAAATATTTTTAAAAAGTTTAATTTAACCAGCATGAAGATTAAAAGCTTACATATGTTTATGCTATGACATTTGTATATGATTGCAAAAATATTGCAAAAAGAGCACCCTTCAAACATGTTTTACACTTGGAAATAATGCATATTTCATTATTGTATCAACCATCAATTACACCTCTTCTGTTGTCAATTTAATAATCCCAGAAGAAATGTATGGGCTCCCATGTACCTTACTGTACAAAATTAACAGAGACTGTGTTTTTTATTTTAAAAATGTTATTTTGCTTACAGCTAGGCTACAGTATTTACGTTGATAGAACTGGTTTTGCCAAATGCTGGTTTAGTTTTAACTACTGGTATTGGGTTCATTCTGATCTTGTTACATGCAGAGTTGGGGAGGAGAGTCTGGGTTATGCCTGCTGAAACTGGATAATGATAATAAAAACTCTTCAATAACAAATGCGTATGAGTATGTTAATGAGTTAGGTGGCATGAAAGGGTGTGAACTGAGCTGCAATAATGACCAGTCTCATACACACATACTGCTCCATAGAGAAGTAATAGTTGCTCCATGTCACTTTAAATTACCTCCGTTCAAAAAGCGTGTTTCATTTATCAATCAATGATTTATTTCTAGAGCACAAGTGTTTCCAGTGTTTATGACAACATGTAACCAGTGACACCTGGGTGATTGGCTGTCGGCTCCCGATTGGCGGTCGAGGGTATAAGGAGGTTTGGGTGTCTGTTCATCAGTGTCTTAGGGATCGATTAAAGGGGATGTTTTAATTATATAAAGTAATGGTTTGCATGTTTTTCAGTAACGGCGGCTGTGGACATCGCTGT
>JAUMTR010000013.1:6329772-6397394 GCA_032270685.1 Microctenopoma stevenorrisi | reverse complement strand
CTTAATTACTCTAAGCTGTGGGTATGTTCCTTCCAGTACAGATACAGGATTGAACCACCTGTGTTTCCCTGCTACACAACATATAACCAAATAGAGATAAGTTAAAATGAGTTTTTAAAAGCTGAGACATCGATGGGTGGGTCGAACCGCGGGGAGACAAAGCGGCTCCACCCCTTTTCCCAGAATGCGCTGTTGGGAGGCCAGCTGAGTGTCGCGAGATCTGAGGTCACGTGTTGGTCTGGATGGGTGCGAGAGTTCATTTAAATGGGAAGAAGAGCGTAACACAGAAACAGAACAATCTTAAAGTCAACACGGTAAGCTACAGAAATGCTAGGAGAGGGGAGGGGAGGGGAGGGGAGAGGGATCTGCTGTCTGTGCCCGAGCCGAGCGGCGGGATTTGGGTCCAACGGGAGCGTGTTATCAAAGCGTGGCGGAGACTTTCTGTGTCATCTTACTCCTTCAACGGGAGAACTTGGTCTGTTTAGTTTAGCTTACATATTTTAACTGTATGGCCAGGGAGCCGAACATGCAGATGAAATACAGTTTAATTTAACTGTTGTTTAAATGTTACAGAAGATGGCGAGTTTATTGGTTAACTTCCATCTGATTCACGTGAAACGCGTTAAAATTGTGACGAAACGCTGCCGTCGTTTTATCTTGTTGCTTAAGCTATAAATATGAATACGTCAATAGACATTTGGCTTATCTTACATTTAGACTGTCGGGTCTTACAAATCTAGGACTGTAGGCGGACTGTGTAGGACTAGAAACGTAGCGGACCTTTAGCCCTTTGCGTTAAGGATTTATAATAGTAGTAATGATACCTTAGCAGGTTGTGCAGTTTCTGCACAAATGGCAGGGAACACTGAAACACATTCATCATTAACTTTTGCTTTTTTCTGTGGTGAGTGTTATTAAATAAATACATGTGTTTTTGTGTCAGTGTAACTGTTGTCTGACTTTGTGAGGGAAATGTTATATTCAGGTTACTAATCTCATGCTTGTTTTGCTGTTGTTGGAATAAAGTTGTTTCTTTATAGGTTGCATGATGAGTAAGAAATTGCTGGTGGACGTAGACTGTGGGGTGGATGATGCTCAGGCCATCATGATGGCGCTGGCTGCCCCCAACGCCGAGGTCCTGGGCATAACTTGTGTGCATGGAAACACCACAGTGGAGAACGTGTGCAAAAACGCACTGCGTGTTCTGCAAGCTTGCAATAAACTTGAGGTGTGTGCAGCACTGCTGTGATTTTCTCTCTAGTGTAGTTAATCAATGATACTGTGACCTGACTGATAATTACTGAGTTATACAACAATATCATTGTTTGCTTAAAAGTCTGGTAACAGTTACCTGTGTAAGTCTGTGTCCTTTTTTATTAT
Source organism: Microctenopoma stevenorrisi (assembly GCA_032270685.1). NCBI lineage: Eukaryota > Metazoa > Chordata > Actinopteri > Anabantiformes > Anabantidae > Microctenopoma > Microctenopoma stevenorrisi. Next base: position 6,396,014 of record JAUMTR010000013.1, on the reverse strand, counting down.
TTAAAAATAAAAAGGTGGATATCCATCTCATGATGTCGTTGCAGGTTCAATAACCTTTTCTTAACTTGTTTACTTAAGCACAATATTTATTTTTGCACAATAAATGTCAAAGAAATCAGCATAGAACAGTATCAAACTCTTTAATTCCTCCCCTGCTTCCCTCAGTAAGGGGAGAGGGTTTCAACAACCATAATGATGGATGTTATCATGTTGTTTATGTTTATTGTGCTTTTTTAGTTATTTCTATATTATTTATTGTTGGTGCTATTTATGGTTGTGGGTCTTCTAATTTTTCTATATTGAGAGCGGCTGTATTCATGGCAAACAATTTCCCTCTGGGATTAATAAAGTGTTTTGAATCTTGAATATATATAATACAGTTTATCTAAACGTTACCTATGGCGGCTGTATCATGGTACAGCTATTACTTTGTAATAATGAGTGAACGAGATGATAACATAGTAAATGAAAGTAGTCTCCCAAACTCGACTTACAGGGAGCTAGTGCTGGTTGTCCCCAATGGCTAATACTATGTAATGCATGGTATCTAAACATATTTCTTTAGTATGGAAAGGTGGCTGCTGCAGTGTGTATGTTTTCATCCCCCAGATTCCGGTTTTTAAAGGTGCTTGCACGTCCATACTTGGGAAAACCATTGACGCGGGACATTTCCATGGGCTGGATGGGCTGGGAGATGCCCCTGACCCTCGCGCTCCTGGGTTGGATCTAGTTCAGAGGGAGAGTGCTGTGTCAGCTATGATTAGGATTGTCAATGAAAACCCAGGAGAGGTGAGAGAGGTGACAGAGCTCCATGTGTGTATGTGTGCATCTTACATTTCTTAAATCTGAGTTTATTTCCCAGGTATCTCTGGTTGCCACAGCACCGCTTACAAACCTGGCCCTAGCTGTGAGGATGGACCCATCTCTGCCAAGCAAACTCAGAGGGCTTTACATCATGGGAGGCAACACTGAATGTCAGTAAAACACTGTCGGGATCTGGTTTCTGATGTACAGTAAACACGGGATAGACATGCTGAGCATGTAATCAGTGGTTTTCTTCGCATTTTTTTTCAGCTCGAGGAAACACCACCGTGTGTGCGGAGTTCAATTTTGCTGCTGATCCAGAAGCTGCTTACATTGTACTGAATGACTACCAGTGCCCTATGTTCTTGGCGTGCTGGGAGTTTACCTGCCACAGCAAGCTGCCCTGGGTAAGACTTTCTCCAACAACAGATCTTTATGATTTTACTTACTGCCTGTAATGTGACCGATAATGTTTCAGCCTCCCCGTGTTGACATTTCCCTTGGTGTTGGCAGGAATTTTGTGACACCTGGCTGGCACAGGACACAGAAAAAGCTCGCTTCATGGCACAGATCTTCCGCCACAGCATTGAGGCATCAAAATCTGAGCGCTTTCAGAAAGAGGTAGTCGCTGGCATGGGTTTTATTTCCTGCGACTCGTACGCCATGGCGGCTGCCATAGATGACTCGCTCATCATAGAACGCGATGAGCATGCAGTTAGTGTAGAGCTGTCGGGCACTCACACCAGAGGCATGATGGTTGTAGACACTTTGGGCCTCCTGAACAAGACTCACAAGGCTTTTATCATGAAGAAGGTGGATATGGAGAAGTTCAAGCAGATGATGATGGCTGCTTTGACATAACTGAATGTACTGAGACATGAGTAACCATCTTTTCTGCCTCCATTCATGCTCAGTATTTAGTTTTTTGTAATATAGAATTTAGTTTTTTAATTAATGAATTAACATGCTGGACATAACAAAGTCAAATGACTGTAAACCTTTAACAATTGAACTGTAAAGTCAGTGTTTTGATTTACTACCATGTGTAAAAATTAAGAATCCTTATAAAAACACTCAATTCTCAATTCTGATGTAAAGTCTATTTATTCCATAACACAAAACATACATTTCTCCAAAATAGTACATTTTCTTTAGAACACTTAAAGCTTTACATTAATCTTTTCAGCGCTGCATTTTGCTGATTTGATCGTGAATGTCAGTTCTTTCTTGTTTGGTGGTCCGTTGAATCTCTATTTTCTGACAAATGTCCGTTGGGTGGAGTTTTAAAACTGCACGTACACAGGACCCCTGGTAGTAAATTATCAGGTATTTACAGCTGCTGATCCCATATTCACCCAACCACATGACAACGTTCAGTTGGTTCCTCAATTTCCTTTCCTTCCTCTGAATCTTGACCTTGTGTCCAGCTGTAAATAGAGGATGTACACAGAACAGATTAATATGTGAACTCTACATATTTGTACACATGATACAACCTAAACTCCTCTAAAATTGTCATTGTCTGTTTATTGGGAAAATAGAGACATCAGAAAAGTAAAAGGTAAAATTACCTCCGACTTACCATTGACCTTTTGCACTCAAAGAATGACGTCTGCAGGGCTTTGCAGTGGCCCTCTTTCAAACACTCACTGGGCAGCTTCCCCTCCTGACAAGTTAAGAGACAAGTCACAATTCAGTGAGTCCTTTCAATAAGTAAATAGCTTTTTGTCTACTGCAAACTTTATCACTGGTTTCCACCCCTGCATCAGCACGGGACTCACTCTGTTTTACAGAAGACACACAGCCTGCAGATTTTCTTCAGGGGACAAAGACTAGATTATCACACAGGCTTTAATAGTTAATACTTTTCATGTAGTATATAGTTATTTTTCTCCAAATAAATCCGAATCAGCTTTAATCGGCAAGTATGCTGCACATACAAGGAATTTGCTTCTGGTTGTTTGTGGCTTTTCTAGGACAGTACATATGTGTGAAAAACAATAAATTAAAGACTCATTACAGACAATAAGTTAAGTTAACAAGACAGTGCGAGTGTGTGTGCGCATCAGAAAACTAACTCACATGTAATTGTGTGATAATTTCCTACATAAATATAACTACAAAAGGGTTTTACAGGTATAAGTTTCGTTACACTGTGCTGCAACAAGTAAAGAGATACATGATTTTCTTAAACTTATCAGGCCACATATATGACACGAAAGAGTAAAACCATAGGGTTTTCCTCTCTGGAAGCTCAAATAGTCACAACATAAAAGTTCGGTTTCCTAGTGGGAGATTAAACTGAGCTAGCTGCTTTTTCTAACACTAAACTAGTGGTGAGACGTCAGAAAGATTATATCAGCCGGGTTGTCGCTGGGATTGTTGTGAGGTTTTTCAGGCTGGATATTACCTTTAAGCGAGCATATAAGCAAACATTGTGTGTAGTAGACAACATGTGTAGTAGTGCTAGCGACTAACTAGCTGATTGCTAGCTAACTGGTTACAGTTCTGTCCTTGGCCAAACTAGCCTTACAATCTTTGTTGGTTAAGTATATGTGCGTTTCAGTAATTTCCCCGGGATTGTTCGAATTTGCAAAAACGCATTTAAAACATGACATCACATGTTTTTTGTTGTAAACCGACGGGGTCAGAAATGCAGCTTGATGCATTAATATTGAGTCGTAAGTTTCCCGGCGACGTACGTATGTTTAGAAAAATCACACGGTTAATGGAGAGATGAACTGTGTGCTGTAAGTAATAAAGTAAACTGTTTTCCAATATTATTAAAAGGGCAGCATGTATTTTAGATGTTATGACCAGAGGACATTCAGTACTTACCTTAACTACACAGTCGTGCTGGAGTAAACATTCCTTAAAATCTTCTCTTATTCCGGCGCAGGCTTTATTATCAACCTCTTTATCCTCGTAGTATTTCGGCATTGTGTGGAGCTCACTTTTATCTCAGATATTTACCTATTTATAAGCTGGGTAGCACATAAGCTGACAATTTGAAATCGATGTTATGAAAGCTGTTAGCCACCATGTTTCTTACAAGGCATGAAGGGAAAACGGAAGTGCCTATCACACGAGTGCATGCTGGGAAGGTTTGTAGTTTTCACGTGTCTGTTAGCTAAGAGGCTATTCCCGTTTAACTTCTATGTTTACATTTGCGGTGGCTTTAGTTGCTTTCACTCTTCTGAAATGAAATCAGTTGAAGCAGATGGTATGAGTAATGCAAGTAGAACAAAACACAACGCAAAATGGCTATGATTTCTAACAACCTTTTTTTTATCATTTATTTAAAAGAAGTTCATGAAAAATGATGTCAAAATCATCAGAGGCAGGCACATGTACATGATGAAGGCACATGAACTGATGGATGTATGGGATTGCCGAGCAAACTAATAGTTCCTTTCGTTTTTCCGCATCTTAGGGACGATGTTACTGTGCCTACTATTTATATTTTCAGTTTGTAAGTAGATGCTGGACATGGGGTAATTCCTGTTAACAGTACCGAATGTGTCTAAGCATATTCCAAACTCAAGGAGCACAAAGACACTTTCTACCACCATCTCCTGATTAAAAGAAACTGATTCAGATGAGGAAGTTGTACCACCCCGATCAGGGGGTGTTGGAGCCTCCTCTGACAGAAAATAAATAAATAAATGTCCCACTGTCATTTCTGTTCCTCTAAAAGGCACTGCACCATCCTTTTAAAATACTCCCATATACAAAAATAAAATTAGGTTTCACTCAATAGACACAAATCAAAACATGTCAGTGAATTTCAATAGACTACTAGGTGAAGCATCAGACAGTGGGAGAGAGAGAGAAAAATACCAACTGCTGTGCATTTTTCTATTTACATTTACAATCAGTGAAAGCACTAGATGATCTCAGCCTAATCATACCGTAAAGGTGCACCCTGTAATTCTCAGTAGTTTAATTATTCTGTCCAATCAAACATTGATATACGACTGGACAAAAATAACTTTAAAGTGAATCTGCATGAGTCTGTGAAATGAACATCTACTGTGGGTTAAACACAATGACAATGTGGTGGTGGATAAAGAAGTGAAAATGCAGTGCAACTCATTCTATTTAAAATGTTATCTAGTACAAAAAAAATATTAAGCTAGACTTCCAATCATTCATTGGACTGCATGTGTTATTTACGAAACACAGCATTATCATATCCAGCAAAGACTAGACAAACGTGAGAGAGAACGGGCTGGAATGATGTATAAACATTGTCAAATGGCCTGAATTAAGGCACATTTTCCATTTCTGACCCACAGCTACTTTTAAAGATTATATTCACAACTCTCCTGCCAACTAATTTTTAAGCAATAAAATACTCCGTTTTACTCTTAACCTGTCATTTGAGGTAAACAGGAACTAGAACAAATTTAACGGAGCTACTTGTTACTTGCAGACAACGCAATTTCACAAGAAGCTGTTACAATGAAAACAAAACAACAGCAATTTGGAAGAAAAACAAAAAAACAGTACACAAATGAAACAGACTCTGAACTACCATAAACATCTCTTAATAGAATAAAAATATATTTTACCTCTTGTACAAATAAAAGATTTATTTCAAATAAATTAAGTCACCTTCATAGATCGTCATAGCTGTAATAATATATCAATATAACAATATATTCCTTCAGGAAAATGACGCCAAGGCAATGTCTGATTTGTTTACTATAAATGGACACTGAGGTCATACACAGCCTGTCAGACAGGAGGTGAGATAGATATGGTGTCATGGTTCATATTGTCTTGGTGAACTGGGATTATTACCACAGAACGGGGCCAATGGTCAAAGTTGTCGCTGACTGGCTACTGGCAGGATTTTAGAACATTTGGCTCATCCTGAGTTTAAGTTTCAGAACAAGTGAAATATTTGACTTACAATACTTTAGGAGTGAAGAAAACATTTGGGCTGGTGTTGAGAGCTCCTTTATCTCTGCTGAGAACAAAGAACTGGCCATGACAACATTCTTGATCATCATGGGCTTTACTGAGGCGCTAGTGACAGTGCAATGCCCCAGCTCGCCCAACGGTGGCAGCATTGATTAACAGAAGGTTTTGGCAGCATATACACCAGGGGCCAGGGTTACCGCTTTTCCCCAGATGTGATGATTTGTCCTCCCTCATCTGGGCATTTTCTGATTGTTTTCAAAGCTGCTGAACAACATAGTGACTTTGAGAGCCACAGCTGGGAACAAATGTCTGCTCACACTCTGCTGTTGTCCTTTAAACAGTAGTATTCACATTCTCACACATGATTTAAGAGCACAAGAGTGAGGAAGAGATGAAGAAAGAAAGGGAGAAATTGATCAATGAGAAGCAAAATAAGATACGTTTAAACAGCGGGGGGGAAAAAGGTGGCATTCCTCAGACAAGCTCAGATGAGCAACTCTAGTGGACTCTTAGTGGACCATTTCACTATTTTACTGCTGGCTGCTAGGTTCCAAAGGCCCCGCTTTAGAAGTCTAGGAGATTCCGGTCCCCCGTGGGCCATGATTCATGTGCCCCCTTGCAGGACAATCAGCCTGTTATCCTCTTTATATGTATCTGCAAGAAGAAAGAAGAGCATTGCCCATGTTAGTGAATTAAAACAAGGTGTCAGGATGCATCTGGAGCAAGTGGAAATTTTCATGTGACTGAATAAAAGATTATGGCTTTGTTCAAATCAGTACTCAATGAGCTTGCACATGACTTTGACCCCCTTCATATATGTAGCTTGCAAAAGCAGCCAGAACGGTCACGTTTTTAGATATGTCACTGCACATGTGCATATCATTTGTGGTCAGCATTCAGTGTCAGCACCTCACAGCTCAGTCAAAACAAGGAGGTGATAACAACAGTAGCTATGACTTTTGTTTTTTTCTTCTCTCTGTCATCACCCTACATGCAAATGGTCACAAACAAAGCCATTGACTGTGTGCAAGCATAGCTATAGTATATCGCCCATGTTTAAAATTTAACTATAGCACCACTATAGCATGCTTTAGAATTTAGGAGTTTGAGAGGCCTGTAATAGGAGCAGGTACAGTGCGTGACTGGCTTACTTCACTGATGATGGCCCACACAGCTGAGTCTTTGAGAACAGAAAGCCGAAGTGCCACGACAGGATTGAAGGAAGGATCTACAGCCCCCTCTGCCAGACCCTTCTGAAACTGACCTGTGTGAGGTGCACAAACACACACAAGCACATATGAATGTGAATATGAATATGCTGTCATACAGTATTTATAGGGTAAGTACAATAAAACATACACACGTTTGATGTCTGTAACTCCGATCACCATTAGTGGGAGTAAGTGAGTGAGTGAGTGAGTAATCTGGGCACGGTGTTGCAGTGTGTTTGTATGCAGTAACACACATACCAGTAGCACTTACTAATTCTGTAAAATCGGTCCTCTGTTCGTTTGTACTTCTCTTTGGTCTGTAGTCCAGCATCCTAACATAAACACACAGGAAGGCGGAGGGTAGAATAGAGCGTTAGGCAAAATTATTCATTATCATTTGAGAAGCGTTTGAGTAGATTGATAACTCATGTGTTTGTACTGGAAGTGTGGATCAGTGTCAGTAATGTATTGCTTCTGGCATAGCAAACAATTCTGTCACATGCTCACATTCCTGTCAATAATCAATGTGATATGTCCCTAAAAGCAACCACTCAATGTAATCTAATCAGAGGCATTTGCACATCACACCAGATAGAGGTGACAGACTGTGTGTGTGTGTATGTGTGTGTGTGTGCACGCGCAAGAAAGCGGGTGTTTCGCCGCTTCCTTACCCGAGCAGGCAGTATTTCCACTGTAGTGTTTTCAATCTTGTCCCCTGGGTGCTCCTGGTTACCGCTGCGAAATAGAAACCTGCCAATCAAATCAAGAATTTTGGTTTAGATTTTAAAATTTGCATCTATGGTTTCACAGTCACACATCCCAATGACAGCTGCCACATAAATATACAACATGGGTATGTAGAAGCATAGAAGCATGCCTTGTGTTTTATCAAGGTTTGACTGAAAATTGTTGTGCTTCATAGATCTCATATTCAGGTCACAGCTACAGGTTTTAAACAATAAAATATTCAGTCCAATACTTCTGTATTTTTATCCAGGAAAAGCTGCGACATCTCAGTAGATGATTTGTGTATCCAAATCAACCTGTAGTTGCTCTGAAATAGTGTACAGTGTGAAATATTGTTCACTTGTACAGTAAAAAAATTTTACTATGTTTTATCTTTTGCACATTTGTCACATTAAAATGATTCAGATCAAACTATTTTATCATCACACAAAGATAACCTAAGTAAAAAACGCTGTGACAAACCTGCCCTATGTGGAAAAGCATATTTGACGATCTGAATCATTGAAGAATTAATTAATGCAAAAAAAAGCACTGTAGCTTTTGATTTGGGATTAATGGTTGATCGATTCAAACAAGAATTAAATCATCACCTTTGTCTTTCTGTCTGAACCATCTAAGTGAAACTTGCTTTAACCTTTGATTGTGGGTCCTTATATTAAACATTGAACAGGCAGAGAGTTGGAGATAGAGTAAGAATGCAGAGACAGAACAGAGGCAGTGACCGATTATATCTCCTGACCAGATGTTGTCTAATCAGCACAGCAATACAGACTGAGCCAGTGTAATTGGCGTCACTCGAATGCAGACACAAAACACTTCAGAGTCAGACAGTGGAACACTAGATGGCCTCTTTCCCACTGACTTCCACTTACTTGCTGACTGACTGACAGTGTCTCATACTCTTATGCTGTCATAACATTAACTTTACAAGGGGATACAATCACTGCACATCTCCACAAGACCAAATATAAACACCCTTTTTAGGTCTGCTCTGAGCCAAGCCTTCACTCTCGCTATCAGCTCCCTTTATATTCACTGTCTTTTTCCCTTTGTACCCCAGCTCCGCAGAGAGAAGGAAGCTGGCCTGAGAGTGCCATTTTTAGAGCGCTCTCATTAGCTCATTCTGATCCCGGGAGACTCAAGGACACACATGCACACCCGCATGCACACACACACACACACACACACACACACACTCTGAAGATAAATCTGAATTATAATGAAAAAAATAATAATCCAGATAATATTAAATTCATGTTTACCTCTCTATGCTAACAGGTCTGTCAAATTTGAAGAGGATGTAGTCTCCTGCAGTAGGAGTAATGGCCCAGAAGAAGTCCTCTCCTAAGTACGTCTTCTCCAGCGTGTGACCCTGATACACCTAAATGACACAATACACATTTAGTTTCACTTTGATCACTGACAACTTAGGACATAGCAATTTGAATTTCTTCTGCCATACTCTGAGCCACACAACATAACTATATAGTTCTACCTTCATTGAAGTGGAAACCTCAGCAGGCGGGTTGACATGCATCTTGTGGAGCAGTGGCTTCAGGAAGTCTTTATCCTACAGAAACGGGCACAGAGGGAAAGTCAGTGTTTCTACAAAGGAAGTAGCCTTCACTGTATATTGAAACAAACGACTGTGAGAGAGTGAGACGCACTGTGAGTTTTTGGATCTTTCCAGCAAGAGAAGAATGGAGTCCCACGTGTTGGAACAGGGAGGGTCTGAACCGTACACGCAGGCTGGACTTCTGACGTTCACAATGTTTCTGGAAAAGAGGAAAGGTATGAATGAGGTACTCATTCACCTTACACCCCTAATGTGCTCAAATTCATAGATTAACTATTGTGACTACCGCATCTTTCTCTGGATTGCAGACTTTGACCCAAAGAATATGGTCCAACAGCCAGTCAATGGGCTTCTCTTTATAGAACATGAAGATAAACTCAACAATGAGGTTGAGGTCTGGAGCCTGGAACATTTTTCCTGTAGGAAAAAAAGAGGACAAAGACGGGTTTATAAGGTTTATAGGGGTTCATTGATCCTGCACAGCTGTACTCGGCACCATTAACTAATTCTTTGCAACATGATGATAAAAACCTTTTACAGGGCTTTAGAAAGATGTTGTATGCTTCACTTTAAATAAAAAGTATAATAAAATGGAAACAATGTGATAAATAAACCTCTTCCAGTGAAAACTGCAAAAGCCTGCAAAAGATATTCTATTTACTGGAATAAAAATTATTTAAACTGCGTGTACACTTTGATATGAGAGAGACAAATGTCCACAGTAAGTGAAAATAACATTTTTTCTATTACAACATGAACTGTGCAATTTTGGCATAATAAATATATTTTGACAACATAAGGTCAACAACAGTAGAACAGATGATAAAACCAGCTCTATCTACAAAACCCAAACACACTCCGTATGACTAATACTTACAACGACAAGTCAAGCAGAGAACCTTTGCCTTTCATATTTCATCATTGTTATATCAGCCATAATAAACTCTTCTGTAAATCTGAGGCTGTTTACAATTAGAACTGCATCTCTGTCAGATAAATAAATAGTATTTCTGATTAATTAATCACAGATAGAAAAAAACTTACTATGCACACTTAACCTGAACAAAAACAAACAAAAATCTGTTTTACTTGAGAAAATGTTCCATTCATCATTTACTAATTAGTAATGATGTGCCTAATTTGGATTTGCTTATCCCTGCCAGAACACCGTATTACTTTACCATAATGCAATTTCCACAGCCATCAGCATAATTTTCATATTATCTTTACTGGTTGCTCCAGATCTGCCCATGTTGTATTCACTCAGTATAATAATGGCTTGTATAGGGGATTTTAAACCATTTTATAAAAACAATCCAACCAGGAGCGCCTCTGTTCGACTTTGCCCTCGGCTGACTACACTGATCTGTCAGGCTCTTTGTGAATGCAGAGTATTGATCAGGTGCTTAATTGATTGTACCAATAAAACCGAGTTGCGAGAACTCCAGGATCATCCAGTCTTCGGACGAGAGCTGCAAAGCAAAGTTCTTCATTGTGGCAAAGTAGTTGGGCTTGGCCACAATGTCGTCCTCCAGCTAAACAAACACAGGAACAGAAAGTGCAAAATGTAAGATAGAGGAGATCACTTTAACAGAAAAAGTTTGATGATGTAGGGATGGAAGCAGGAAGGAGACTGAGGGAGCTATGTTGACATGAAATGCCATGAAGTAAACTAAACAACACTGGTGAGTACTGCTAAAACTAGCACTATATGTCAGACAGATGATACCTCCTCCCTCCAGGTGAGAGAACGGGAACGACACATGATGCAGAAAACAGAAAAATGGCAGAGTAACACAGTTAAACTCAACTATGCATGTCTGCTGTCAGCATTTTGAATCTGCTCAGAGTAAATTTTATTATAAACATTCACAAATTGGATGCCAAGGTTAGCCAAGAAAACAGATGTGTTTAGCAATATGCTTTACACTGGCGCCACAGAACCATTTTTAAAATGCACTTCAACAAGTCACTATTGGAACATTTATTTATTTGGACATACCTGAACATAATATACTCCTTTGCTTACAGCATACATCATGAGGAAGGAATAGTCCAGATTCTGCTTTGTTCGCCATCTAAATACAGCAGAAATAAACATGAACACCAGTACACACATAAAAGATGAAAGCATTGTAAAGTATTCTCGACTATGGAAAGCATGCCACAAGCACTGCTGCATACTGAAAGAATTTAACGGTACAAATATGGCTGCCATAGATATACTACATTTTACAACAGCAGACATATAGATACAGATATATCTATATCATAGTCTTCTGTGATAGTGTATATACACACACTTCAATAATTGAGAGACCCCAGTGCTGCCTCACATATCGTTTGATCAGAATGATCCGCCCTCGTGCCGTGCTGCTTCAGTACTGTCTCTGTACTACTCAGTGAACGGGCTCCAACACACACACTCACTTTCAACACCCCAGTCAAATGAACAAATGCCACAAAACTGTAGTCCTGCATATAAATGCTCAAAAACTGATCCAGGTGGTTCAGTCTTACTGCACGCTCAGCCAGTTTTGAGGTTATGTAATGATAATAAAGAACTTCCATACTTGGGTGAGTGCATACACAGCTCCACATCTTTCTTCTTCCACATGTCTGAATGCTTCAGCACTTCAACTTACAATAATGACGTTAAACTCACACATTTCAGTTTTACTTTGGCTACGTTTACTTTAATACAGAAATCTATGTGTGAGAAACAAACCTTTTAACACTTAGGGTTTCACAGGAATTATAACTGGACACGAAGCTAGTGACCTCAAACAAAAACATCTGTATCTAGAGACCTATATCTCTGCACTTCAACAAGTCTGCTGATGCTGACAGCTTCATAATTTAGCTTGTTGTGGAGTCTTTCTGCCCTTGGTCTGTTCCAGCAACTGAGATCTGATTCACTTCATCAAATATATACTACTTCTTTCACCTTAAAAAACTGCTTCAGCCGTTTATGATTGGATTCTCACTGAATGATGAAATGTTGTCAAATGAGTTTTAATGCATTTAGTTGAATCCAGACCTTTAGGTTATAAAGATATTGAGCATTTGTATCTCGTGGTGAATCTTGTGGTTATGTTCAGAAAGTATCTGTCTTATATGCTGAGAAGGAAATGTACGCCTACATCCTGAAGAACATTCAAGACTTTGTGTACTGTTATAAAGGGGATTTTACTTGTGTTCCTTAAGCTACAGTTTTCCTAATGGCTGATTTGACACTACATTTCATATCACTGATAGATTTGTCTTTATTCCCCAAACTAAATAGCAACTATCTGAGCCACCTGGGAACCCCTTTGTACATAAATGAACCTTTAAATCACACACAGCTGACCAAGGAACCTTGAGTAGCCAAGTGTCCAATTACCTTCAAGTCCATGAAATCTGGATACTATGTGTAAAACAGATGTATCCCACATACAGTATTTAAAACAGCTTGGTTCTTTAATCATACCCACCAGAAGCATTTGTGTTCACAAACACCTACATACAAACATGCTTGTTCCTCTGGGCCTAGAGGCCATTACCCAAGTACAAGCTAAAAGCAGTCAGCAGAAATGGCACCATAAACAGATTTCTAATGAATCTAGTTGTAGGCTGACTATAAAAGAAGATAAGTGCAGAGGATAATAAGAGTGAGCACTACAGAGAAAAAGAGTAGAAGGTGCTGCTGTTGATGACCTTGATCTGACTTTGAGAAATGCCTGTGAAATGCTAAGTACCAGGCAGCCTACCTAAAAGCTCTCACTTGCTCGCTACCTCCCACTTCCCCCAACCCATCCATCTACTTTTTTCTGCACTCCTCATCACAGCTCTTCTGTATTTCCTTTCTCTCAGGGCTTGTTTCTCCATGATTTCAACAATGATTTTACCACAGTTTGCCTAATTAAAGTAAAAGCATCGAACAAAGATTAGACAGGCGTTATGCCAAAGTAAACTGCTTACTTGACTCTGTCTCTGGAGTCTCCAAAAGTCTCTTTGAGGTTGGTGAGGTCAGGGTAATAAGCAGCTGGTGGAGAGATCACCTCCAGCAATCCTGAACTCAGTTCTGTAGAAAACCTGAGGAAAACAAGTTGACAAGTTGATTTTATTGCCCACACATTTGCAGAGGGTAACACTATCTTTTCATTCAATAATATACTTTATATACTATAATTTCTGTGCCTCTTTTATAAGGCAGATAAGTATACTCACTCTTTCTCGAGGTCGGCAACGACACTGTTAACATAGTCCAGTTCAGTCTGTCGAGAGTAAACCAGGAAGACCATAGACATCAGGAAAAACAGACTTTTTATCACAGTTTTTTCAGTTCATCTTGTTATGACTCCTTCTGTGTGAATATGAGATCTCACCTCCCCAACGAAGACAATAATAACACAGTCAAGTTTCTCCTCTGGTGACAGCTTGTCGATTAGCGAATGCAGTGTCTCTGACAGATAAGACTTCACCTTTCGCTTCACTGTGGGGATCCCCATCACCATGGTAACTGGGAAAAGTTGAGAATATGATGTGAGAACAATAATGTCGAAGCTGTAAGAGTGGTTGTTTAATCAAGCGGATTCTAGGTTAAATAATCTTTGCCATTAGACAACGAAACAAACAAAAATCCATGCACTGACTAACAGATGGCAGTGGGAAGAATGACTGATATGCATTCTGTATTTCCACACTGTATGAGAAATGTTGTTTAGACCAATCTTTTGCTATGTGATGAATTAATTTATCTAATTTATTGTCTTGTTTTACAAAACATCCAATACAATGACCAACTGTATGTAATATATATGTAACAATACTTGCTGGCATGTAGTTAACACAATTCTTACTCCCAGATTAGCAAAATGTTGCTAAACACTTACTGAATTAGTTGACCTAAATCACCTTCAATTAAGTAAAGATATGAATTGCAACAGCACAACACATCGGATAGTACTCTTACAACCTAAAGAAGGAGATGAGATTACAGCTACTCATAGTCTGGTCCAGTAAAACAAAATGTAAAGTGTCAAGTGTCCATCTCCTCATTGCTTTTATTCATGAAACCTGGGGCAGTTACATCTTAACAGATGGCATCTTCTTAGCATGGAGGGATTCTGTTAAAACTACACCAGCATGAAAAAACACAAGACTGTTAGATACTCGGTGGGATACAAGGATCACTTTCCCTGGTGAAAACAGAAGTGAGAGAATGAGAAAGCTGAGTATACAGCAAGCCCACAGTTGTGTGAGGATGAACAGCATCAGCAGACTGGTTATCCGACAGTGAATTCGCTTTTTCCAACCTGTGTGCTCTTCATTTCATGTTTTACTTTGCTTCCTTCCTCACAGTAAACTCACCATTTATAGAAATCAAGATCTAAGATCACAATCTACAGGAGGCAGTTTTGCATATTGCTTTGCATTGAATTTACCCTGCTTTCTCAGAGAAAAGACAAACACACTAAAGTGCTGCCTTAATGGTCGTCAAGGCAGAACTTACCCCGTAGGGATGGTGATAGTTGTGAAATACATGGACTGGGACTAATAGGTGTGTGTGCTTTTATGTGTGGGTATACAATTTAAAAGGGGAAACATGCGAACTGAGAGGTAGTCAGGACACAAGGTACAACAGAAACACAAAACAAACATATGGTGCAGAATGGGTGAGCTGTGTAGCGGACTTGAGAAGTAGCACAATCCTCCAGAGTGATCTGGGCAGCGTGGAGAATCTGTCCCAGCTCTGCATTGTGTTTCTCACACTGGGCTCCATGTCGTATAACGACACCCACCACCACCACCACAGCCACCAAGAAAGTAGGTCGAGGATGAAAGGAGAATGTGGGAGGAAGGAAAAGAGACAGAGAGTGACAGAATAGGGGAGGGTGGCAGACAGGGAATGAGTGATAATGCATGCGAGTGAAGCATGAGCAGGACGGGCGTCAGTCCTGCCCCCCCCCTGTCCCTTGATCAGCCTGCCCGCTTCACTCTGCCATCCTTTCATCTCCTTCAGGGAGAAAAAGCTAAACAATCTACATTTCTGTCCACTTCCCAGTGAAAAGAACTGACTTGCCATGAAAAAGAGCTGGTGTTCATCTGTGTGCATATGCTGCCCAAAATACACCAGCTTAACATGTAGATGTGTTTATTTCCCTGTTCAGAAATCATGGTTGCACATTACTTAGTGTTAAGGTTACAGTCAAAGAAGGAACAGCATTTCAAACAGTACACTTCAGATGGTGTTGAAATTTAAAGGCTGTTTAATATTTCCGTGTATGGGATTTAAGGATATTAAAAAATTAAAAGTGCTTTAGAAACTACGTGTATGTATAGTTATAAGGACTAGTGTAGGAATGGTCACTATCACCCTAAGAGCAGACATTTGATGCTAATATGTAGCTATCACCCAACCAGCTGCTCTGACATGCTGCTCACACGTGGAAAACAGAACCGTGTCATCATCATCAAAAATAATTTGTTTCAGACTGTATCTTCTTGATTCAATTATGTCAGTTAATAAACTGAGATGACGATTGCTGCCCTTCAAAAGTGTTTGATGTATGTGGTAACCCGTGAAGGAACGAAGCAATTAATTATGCACATTCATTAGAAGGTTCATACTACTGTGAATTTACATTTTTTTTGTCATGCCTCTTTGACATAACAGCAGTTTTGCCTTATGTTTGGGGGAGCGCAATTTACAGGGTCTACTGCATGTACACACATGCATTGTGTTGATAGAGTTTAGGCATACATTGTTACTGCACCATGAACTATGTTAGTGCAGCAGCCTAAAAAATGCATTACTGAACATAGAAATTAAAGAACAAACCAACCCAGAAGGAAAAATTTAGACACAGACAGCTTCACAATTTACTACGTTGTTGCACTTAAGTGGTAGACGTAGATCAACTTTACATGCTCTGGCGTGGGTTTGTCTTCGAAAAGACAAGAAAACCAATTTGAAACTAACAACTGCACAGAATACAAAAAGCTCAGACCCCCTGAGCTGTCCACCACAGGACTAAACCAACCACGATACCAGCACATGAAAAAAAACAACACATACTCAGCAAACTAATTCCATTCTGCAAAAGGTCTGGGCACCAGTTGCTGGGCTCTGACCGAACTACAAATCACAAGACACAAATCAACAATCACTGCCCACCAGCAGCAGCGGCGGCGGCAGCACCAGGCTTCTTATGCATCCCAGTGAACACATTTGACAGTAGTTTCTGAAGGAGAGCTGAGGCAATAAGACAATAGGCAGCAACAAACTTAGCATTAACTGAGGCATTCTTTCTAACATTTCTAAAAGAAATCCAAAAAGACAGCTATAATCTTGTCTTCAGAAGACCAGACAAACTGGTAAAGAATAGGAAAGATGGCAACGCTAGGCCTTCTATTTTCCTGTTTCCTGTGGGAATGCTCATTGATCAAACAGGTCACAGGGCCGCAACAAGAAACTCACATTTGTTCTTATCTTGCCCCGCCTTCCTGTCCTCTGTTTTGTCTGGGGCCTCTGCTCCTTCCCCCAGTCATTGTCAATAGGAATGAGGAAACACCATTTGAGCTGTTCGGTGCCCCTGAACTCTCTTGCACCCCATATTCACTCCACACATCACACTCACAATGCCTGATAAGTAATCCTCTTATAGAGAACATGATATAACTGATGTCACAGTCTGCTGCTGCTGCTTGAGTTGTGAAAAGAAAAATTAAACACAATAAAAACAAGTTTAATAGAACATATGAGGAGTCAAACATTTATTTGAACATATCAGAAAAGCTAAATATAGTCAAATAAATTAAGCAAGAGCAAAGTCTTTGTTCAGTGTAACGGAATTATAATTCTTTACAGTTCTGAAGCAAAGACACTTTTGGAAAGCTCAGTACAGAGAAGATACTTGTTGTGGAGTAACCACCTACTAAAAACCTGAGATTTTCTCCCTGATGTTATTAGGATCTCTAGAGACTTTGCCACATTTGCGTAGGAGAGGTATTCATATTGTGGAGAAAACGCCTTAATAAAATCTGGGTTGTTCCCATAGCATCTAATTGTTTAAGTATCTATAAGCTTCTCACCTCCTGTACGGCCAAGACCAACCTGCACGGCCGGGTGCAGGCTGCGCTCATTGTTGAGAAGATGAGGCAGGTGGTGGTAGATATTTGGCACCTGAAGAGGTTTCCTGCTCGCAAGCTCCTTTAGTAGTTTCTGTGTCTCATCTGAAAGCAGACACAGAGGAACAAATTAGGCCAAGCAGCCTTCTCAGTTTCAGCAGATGATGACAGGAGTGAAATTAAGCTATTATATGATGATAAGGTGCTTTAATAAAGCAGCCACAACCACAAACTAACTACTACTGACAATGGTAATATTAACTGGCTATGAAATAAATTGATGAATTCACCTTGTCTTATTCATCGTGTTGAGGTTAATTTAGTTCTACAGTCTGCTGAAGTTTGTTAAAATGAAAGTCTGCAGTCCAGCTTTTTATATTTAGTATAGGCATGATGTATGACAAAATATTCTAAGTAAATCTTAAACTTAAAAAAAATAATGATACTAAAACTCAATTTAAAACTTTAAAATACAAGATTAAAAGAAAAATATTTATGTGTTTGAATCATAATCCTGTGCTAAAGAGCAAAATTCTCCTCTGACTACTGTGTCCAGTAGTCTAAGGGTTCGCTGGACGAGGGGGAAACTGGAATATTACTACTACTCTGAAAAGAACACTGGAAAAAATGAGTTTACTGTTATTTCCATTAAAAATGGCTCTTACACTCTTACACAGGTCCTCCTCTGTGCATTTACCATACAATACCAATTTATTTATATAGCACATTTAACACAGCAGCATGGCTGACCAATTTAAATCTGCTTTGCAGGTGCTTTAAATAAATATGAGCTTGTCTTCTAATAACACTGTTCTAAAATCTAAGTGAGTTAATAAGACCTCCTATGCGAATGTTTGTGTCAGTTACCTGAGAAGTTTGTGAGGGCATCTTTGCTGCTGTTGGTCTCAGCGATGGCGCGTCTGAACTGCTCCAGAATGTTGTTAAGCTCAGACGAGCGCTGCAGCGTCCTGTGCTCTGCCACACGAAGACGCTCTTTCAAGGCATGAAATTCCCGCTGGTAAGCTATCAGCTTCTCTGGAAAACAAATCAAAGCAAAGCAGGATGTATCATTGACATAATGTATGAATGACTTGCTCTCACTATGTTACTTGTGCTACTTTTATGGGATATGGGACAGTTTAAAATCGCATTGTTGGGAGATTCGAAGGGAAGTGCATTTGAGCTAAAGAGCACTTCAAGACATAAGGGAAGGAATAGAGCTTATCTTTCCAGTTTTTCAACCTGGATATACAAGGATTTATTGCACTTGTCACAAACCTACTTTTTAAATCTCACAGCTACTGCAGAACCACATGATGACGCTGCCAAGAATGACTGTCAACACCAACTGTTCATTTAACTGGACTTAATGATACTACTAAAGTTAAGAAACTCAACGTTTGATAAGTGCTTATTAGGAAATGAGAAGTTTAGCAGTTGGGGTGCGAGTATGAAAGTGGAGACGGTGAAACTCAGAAAAGGGAGTAGCTGTGGAGGATATAGTGGTTGATATGACAAGAGCCTGTCTTTATATAAACTGCGTGTGCGTGTACTCTTAGCTAGATTAAATAGCAGCTACCTATCTAAACAACTGTGTTCTTCCTTCATGTTTTGAAAAGCACCCTGACATGTGTTAAGTAAATCTATGTAGCTTTTACTGACTTGCCTTTTGTGTGAGTATTAGTACAGATTTGAATTTGTTGTTTCAAAATTTATGTTACAGGGAGAGTACAAAGCAGAATTCAGGTGTGGTTATCTCTGTGTACTTGATGGGGCTGTGGGTTTGGCCAGTCTCTGATCTTTCTCTGCAGGTACATTTTTGTGCCCTTTGGGGGTGCCCTTAAATACAACAAAACCCAGGCCTGCTTTATCTTCCTCTGTGCATCACTCTCTCTGACTGAGCTATTGTCCATGTAGTCTGCTCTGGCTCCCCTTTTACACAGAACTGTGTTGTTCCACATGAATGTTGATCTTCAAGACAGATGTTTCTATTTGGTCCAAACATCATGAAAAAAGCAGCTTCAAACTAGGACAGACTTTCATCTTTACATCAACCCTTTGATTCTAGGACTGCACGCCTGTTGATATCAAGCTGCACCTGTAGTCCCACTGTGCAAAGCAAAAGACCTGTGGAGCACCAGAGAAAGCGAAAGAGGAAATTCATCATCTTTGCATGTAGCCAGGGTTCGCGTGAACAGGTGTATGAGGATGTGTGCAAATGCTGGTGTTTTCATATGTTCTGATCACATGATCAGTCTGACAGTTGTGGTAAAGGTCAATCTTCTTATACATTTCCAGACATTTTTTACATTTTTGGCCTTATCTGGAAGTTGAGTCATGACACCTGGACCTTTGTGGGCCGACAAAACTATTTGGATTAGTTTTTTTTTGAGATTCAACCTATAGAAGAAAGAATTCAGTTTCCATGACTTCACCTATATGACTGAGATTTTTAACATACAATTAGGCCTTGACTTAAAAAAAGCTTCACCTACAAGTAAACAAGCTGTCTTTAACAAACCATGTGGTATCACTATCAAATTCAAGTAATATATTGAACTGTGGATCTACGACACTGTATATAGTCACTGCACGACTCAATGGGTACATAAAATGCATTAAGCAATTAGAACTACCTGAGGTCTGGAGTACATCCATTCAATCTCATTATTCCTCTCTGCTCTCCAGAAACATGAGTAGTGGGGGAAGGGCTAAGTGGCTTTGCTCTGCTACTGAGCTATAAAATCTCTTTTCTTCTGCTTTTGTTTGCATCTGGCCTTCTTAGCGTTGTCTTTCTAAGCTATCTGGACTTCCATCCTGGCATATTACTCTCCTTCCTCCTGGTTTCAATAAACATATCCTATCCTTTGCTACTAATTTTTTATCTGTATACTGTTAATTTAATTTAAATGTATTAATAAGCTACTTGGGAGAAATAAGGACTCAGATGTATAATGGATATTTAACATCTGGATGTTAAATCAAACACATTCACAGACATACAATACTTCTTGATAGATGTGCTACTCTTGATAAAATGTTACATATTGCAAAGTTCAGGTTCAATCTCATCTACCAAAGTTTAGTTTTGTGATCTGGAGACGCTTTGTTAAATGCTAATGATTGAATAGCTGAAACATAACTGTAACAAATGAACCACTATATAAAGTGAATAAACACCACTCATCAGCCATGAAATAAGTTTTAATTGGCAGTATTATATTTAAAATGGAGTATTAGTCAAAGTCCTGCTCAAAAAAATGAAACGTTGGTGACAAAAGCACATCAACATGTAACTGCAAATGAGAGGTATTATGTTTAAACATGGTCTCTGCTATAACTAATGTTTAAGAGCTTAAAGATTCATCGTCATTACATTATTGTTGTCTTTAACTTGCTGTGTCAGAATGCTTACTCGCTGAGACTTCAGTCTTATGTATGTGAAGTTTGGCTGTCAGTTACGAGTATTGTTTTATCTTACTCGATCAACTCTCAACTAACTGCACTTTACGAGAGGACACTGATGATCATGGTGCTGTGAAATACTTTATAGAAATCCAAACTTAAGTGTTAAGAGTTTAATCAGTGAATCCATAAGCTCATCAAAAATCGTTGCAGTGATCTTGTCCTTGACCTCACTCTTGACTGCTAATGACTGCAGTTTGTGCTGATCAGGGTCTTCTGCCCTTGATTTGCAGTTGTCTGAATGCATACTATCTGCAGTAAATAACATGCAGATGTACTTGCTGAAGTAAATTGTTACTTGTGTAAATCAATTTTCCTGCACATTTTCACATAACTGTCAACAATGACATCTATAGGAATAACCAGGAAATCTGTTCATACTGTATATTCTTTTATTTTGTTAAAACTGTTCACTTTATTAGTGAGCCCTGGTCTAGACTATTCAAAATATTTAGTATTTTGGTGAAAACATAACTCAAACCTCAAGGTGTTTCCCTAACAGCCATAAAATACTGTAACTTGTGCAACATTTGTAATTTCAGGGCGTTACAACAAAAACTGAAAAATCATTCCTTATTCCTCTTTTAAAAATAAGTGGTGAATCATTCTTCGCGAAATACAGGCTCAGCTAAATTTTATTAGGTATTTTAGAAAATTGAGTGTAATTGGTCAGTAAATTCAAATGAGACTCACAATGAGAAAATATATCAAAAACAACAATCACATGAACAGCTGTAAGCTCCTGGCCTACTACCTAAACAAAGAAATATATTTTAAAATCTTTCTAACTGATGAACAACAATAGCATGAAAGATACACCAAAGATTTGCAGAAGGGGCATGTTAGGTAGCCTTCCAAGTAACCACAAGTTTTGCATGTCTGGCACTAACGTATTGAATTCATTAGTTTACAAGTGATTGTAGTGTGTATAGTGCTTTGTCCGAGGGTTTTCTTGTTCAGCTTGCAGCTCTAGATTCCACCTGCCAGAGATCAGGCATGTGCTATGCGTGCGTGCTAAACATGTGTGCATGTATAAAGCCCTGAAGTGATGCTTGCATCTGCTAGCCACAAGTTCTACAATGCAGCTGCTATCTGTGGGCAAGTGTAACAAAGCAACCAGGCTCCCCTCTAGTAAGTAGGGCAGATGGGGAGAAACAAATTTTCAACAAATATGATGAAAACACTAATGGTTACAGCATATTGAGGGTGTTCAGTAAGAGGATATGAAAGCTCGCAGATGCCAAAGATTAATTTTAACACGGCTTATGGACTAAGACAACTGAGCAATAATTTCTCTGTTTAAACAATCGTGCTATAATGTGAAACTCATATCCACTGAACAGATGCTTCTACAAATTAAATAGTTTTGGTTAAACAGCCTCAGGCGTAACTCATTCTCCACTTAAGACTTAAAAATAGCATATAAACACACACAAATAATACTGCACACATAGAGTAGTAGTATTGATTTTGGAGGTGTTTTCCTGAGGAGAACTGCAAGTTGATCCATGAGTAGGCGAACGATATTCCCTAAACAGTTGCAGAAAGAGAAAATGCACACATTTTTTGTGTCATCACGTGCAACTTCATTGTCTGCTACAGATTCTCTTTCATTTTCCCCACTCAACACCTCCACTAGATGCGTGTTTTGCGTGTGTAGTCATTACATGCAACAGTTTCTTGCCAGTCTACGCTCCAAACGCTGTTGTGGCTTTTTAATAAGCCGGTATTGCAGTATAAGAAAAATATACAGCAGTTTCGGTATGAACTGGCATGCGGCATGCAGCACTAGCAATACACCACTACGCTTTAATATCAAAGTAGAAGAAAACAACGCAGGCACATTGACGCCCCTTTGCAGCTTCAACCAAGATTCTTAATTTAACGTCACTGAATCACTTTTTCGCCTGACCTCCACCCACTCTTCTTCTTCTTTTACTGAGCAAGTCAACTCAAGCTCCTGCTGCCTGTGGCAGAGCATGCAGTCTGAAATGAGCTGAAAGCATAGCACCTCTCAGCTGACTGCCAATCCACCTTCAGGAATGTCCCCAATCAATTATGTAATTACATCCATTGAGTTCCAAAGAGTCCATCATATAGTTCATTGTTAGAGGTGAAATAGTTGGCAGAAATTGCAGTTATTTTGATGAATAAATAAAAAAAAATCAATGATTTGAATGTTTAGTTATTTGCAATCAGAAATACTAAACATTGATTGATTTCAGTTTCTCTAAAGTGAATATTTGATGTTTGCTTCTCTTTAAAACAATGAACTGTAAAACATTAGCAAGATATCCAACAGGATAAACTGGGAATTTCATTTCCCCCTAAACAATGACAAGCAGTAACATGGTAAAGATAGAGTAGGCTAATATAAAAGCTAGTGCTAGCATCGGACTCCAAATCAATTCACACTGCTGGACACCGGCTCTGCTTGTCTACCACCTGCTACACTCCACACCGCCCTCCAGGTATTAGTGATTTTAAAATAACAATAAACGAGAGTGAGATTTAAAAGAAAATATCTTGGCACCCAGCAGTTCTGAGTCTTGACTTCACAGGAGGTGTCAACAGGACCATGCCACAAGACAAAAATGTTTGATACGTATAGCTTTAAGTAAGCACAAATTAGAAAAATGCATGGAAGAACTACTTAAATGACATGCACAGTATATATTCCAGTATACAGACAAATCATGCTTTAGTGTGAGTGCGTGTCCATATATATATATATATATATATGCCACATATTCAGCAATCACTATCGCTAAGTTAGTTGTTATTGTAGAATTCTGTCCAGAATCAGAGAGGCAACGCATGCAAATAAATGACTACATAGTAGTTGGATTGAAGGAGTGAGCAGAAGCTTGAGGAGAAGAAGAGCAACCATTGCTTCCTGACAGTAAGTTATTCTGTCCAGAGTAAGAATTGACTATGATAACGGGAGGTGGGTGTATGTGCGTGACTAAACAGGAGAAAAAAAAATGAAGAAAAAATAACTTATCCCACTGTCTCACTACCTTGCCAACACTTTTGCCCTTTTTCTCCATCACACAGCTGACCTCCGGCTCTACTCATCTTCCCTCTTTTAAGATTTGGCCTTTCTACTCTCTTCTTCCTTCCAGGCCACTTAGGAATAGTCTGGCAGACTGCCATGCCACGCAGTGCACACACATTGAATGTATATACGAAAACACAGGCAGACAGTAAAAATGAGAAAACACAACTTGCAAGGCAAAATCTGTCCCACTGTAACTGATCAATCATCTGGCCTTCCACCCTCCTCCTTCTCCTGCTTGCTCATTTACTCCTCACTGCAATCACATGACCTATTTTTAGTCCATTGTGTATGGAATGATGGTATGATGAAAAAACAGGCTTTAGATGCAGCTGGCAAATGTATGAGTTTAAGGAAAGCAAGGAGGATGTCACAGTTGAAATGAAAAACAACTGGAAAAACTGGAACTGGAAAAAACAAACAAAAAAATCTTGGTTACTGTTCACTCGCAGTAAATCTGATGAAACCATAAGCACCTCCGAGCAGTCTTAATCACAGCCTAGAAAGCAAAGAAAGTCTTAACTGCACAAAATGCTTATAACAATATGTCATTTTAGGATATAGTTAATCAGAGAAAAATAACTATAGCAATATAACTAAGCAACAAGAGGTGGAATAATGTGCATTAGTTGTATAACACTGTTTTCCCCACATATGTTTAACAACAAACAAAGCAGCTAATGCATGTTTGCTTCCTCGTCACCATCCTCCATTGCCGGGGGAAGCTATTGTAGATTGTACAGTCTTATCTCATCTCATATCTAAAATGTGCTAATGAAGCGGTACCCCTCCAACATGCTTTTCTTTATTATCCATGTATCAGTTTTAATTATGCACCACATGCATACTTTCCCTACAGCCTTTCTAGTGTTATTAAAACGGTGAACATGCACATGAAAAATATTACTAGTTTTAACACCAATTCTTTTAAATATATTGATAACAAATTGCACATTGAAGTATCCTGCTTCATTGCTGCATCCCACTGGAAAGTAAAGTCCCAGCATTGTTATGAACATTCAAATTGACTCATTAAGAAATAACTACTACTACAGAAATAACCATGAAGAATCCAGAGATCAGTCTCTCACTAGGGGACGGGGCTGACTTCAACAGAGAAGTACACAGTCTGGAGAGTCATTCAACATTGAGTGTTTGGACAGCTGACTGGCACAGCTTTTATTCCCCGCAGTCAAGTGACCAGGAAAAAACAGCTATCGGAAACAAAGACTTAAGCAAAGAAATCGATTTTCCTCCACCCAGTAACCACAGATAATGCCATAATTAAATCATACAACAAAATCATGAGCCTAATATTGTCAGTATTTCCTGTGTAAAACTACTGCAACAATTTTTATAATTTTTCTTTTGCAGGATGACTCAACTGTGGGGATCAAGTAGACTCTAAACACCCACGCGAAACAGCATCAAGAGGAAAAACAGTCTATAAGCACTGACCGAAATGATAAGGGAAATAAAAGAGATTCGTGTTTTAAAAAACTAATACATTGCATTGAAATATCAGGTTTTAATGATTAAATCATTACGTGATTTAGTTAGGAGAGTTAAATGTTGACGTCTGTCACAAAAAGAAAGAAAGCAGCACAGCAGTGAGAGAAGAATTTGTTTCCATGGCCTTCACATAAGTTGATGCTGGCCTCAGTTTGTGGCATAAATCAATGCTCTAGCTTTCACTACAAGGCCAGCTCTTCATTATTGCATACATCCGTTTACTCCCAGTTCACAAATATTTGTCACATTTTGTAGTGCAAATCTAAATAAATATTTAATTAAAAGAATGTTTGCTCAATGACATGTTGCCCAAAAAGTTTTTTTTAGACACCACAGAGGCAGCATTTTGGTCTGAGCTCTGTTGTAATGTATGAGTTAAAGTTCCACTGCATTTGGACAAATTGAAAAATTGATTCCTTATTTTATTTCTATTTGCTTTAGTTTTATTAAGTTGCAGCGTGTTGGGCTTTCTCCCTCACTGTACATTTGACCATATGCTAATGTGATGAAATGTAGAGACCACTGTTAAAATAGGGTATATAAGTTTCCACATTATAGAAAACTAGTACCCTAGGACATTTCTATGAAAGCTGGAGAGAGATGTGGGCCCTCATCGTGTCTTTTCTGACCTTAGACCTGCTGAATTTTAACATGGGCGCAGCGGGCTGAACAGAAAGCATCATCACTTGACCTTTGCTTATCATTAAGCCATGGGCCGGTCACTGCTCGTGAGTGGTGCCACTCTGGGCCTCCATTTCAAGGACTTGCTTCATCAAGCTGATAAACATTAATCACAACTTTAAGCCTTTGCTCGGGATTTATCTAAATTATTTACCCTCAGCTGATAACACACTAAGCATTCAAGATAATAAAAAAAAAGATAGCTGAATAATGTTACCACGCTGTCATCCATCAGCAAGAACAGTCAAATAAACGCAACAAAAGTCGTTTCTTACAACAGCTAACCGTTGTACACAGGAGTATGATTATGTGGAGATGAGACGTTGCCTGTGAATAGCACACAGAAAGCAGATGGGTACGAGGTGAACTGTAACACCTGTCGTGGAGCAGCATCGACATGTGGCTGGACCCACATCAGCACGGTGTCTACCAGCTGGTTGGCCAGGCCTCGCAAGGGTCGCTTCCTCTATAACAAAAAGAAGCTGGGAAGACGACAGAGATGTTCAACCTACCTTTGCCATTCTGCCACGCTGTGTACCAGGACAGGCTGAGGAAGGACGTGAAGAAAATAATCGCAGTGGCCACAGTTCCATTTCTGAGCCTCATCTCATTTCAGCGATGCCTCTCCTCGGCTGGACTGTCGGGGACCCGGGAGCTGCCCTTGCCTCCCTCCCTCCCGCTCTCTCTGCCTTCAGGGTGTTGACACGGGCGTAGGCGAGGGCATATGGGGAAGTCTAATGGTAAAACGCCCGGGTGAGCAGGACTATAAACGTGGATTGTGCTTGGAGAGGAGGTGCTCGGGTGTACCGAGCCTCGGCGCGTCTCTCCTTCTCGTTGTTCGAGGGGATCGTCCTGCGCCGTCCTACACCGATCAGTCACGAGTTACCTGCCTTTCGTAGCAAGACGTCTGGCATGGTCGACTGAGACAGCAGAGGTTAGCTGCCGATACAATCCATTATAATGGTAGAGACAGTCGTTAGCTACAAGTTAGAGGCAGAAGGCATTTCGAGTGTGTGACGGTCAATCCTCCGGGATAGGCTGCTCCGTCTCTGACGGTGTCCGACAGGCTACGCCTCAAACCCCGTTGGTTCCGCTTCAACTGGCAACACAGGCTAAAAACACACCGCTCACTAACCCAGGGTCCTGTTGCTCTAGACACAAACTTTTACCGGTTATGCGACGCGATCGACTTCCTGAGCGACTGCGACACAATGCGAGTTACCTAACGTCCGTTAGCTGACTAGCGCCGCCGTTATGTGTCAACCTGCGGTTGTTAGCGTCCTAAACAAAGCTGGGACTGTTGTCCCTGTTAGTCACACAATAGTTACACACTTAGAGGTCGTACACTTCAGGCAACATAGGCCCTAAAACAAACTAATGGCTACAAACCGCGTTCAAACACCACCGTAAATTTGCAGGGTTCACCTCCCATGTACTACCAAGTCTTCCGGTAAGAATTTTCAAAATAAAATTCAGTTACGTTGCCGTAATTAGTTTAGTAGTTTATTTCTATGTCGCGTAATTATTAGTTTATTTAAAAAACGTTTATAGAAAATGTCACAAAGTTGTGATAAAAAAGGTTCATTATTATTTAAACGGCACACGTAACTTAAATCAAATTAGGAAACTGTCTCACATGAGAGATAAGATGTTGCAAAATTCTAGTCGCGGTGAGCAATGCAGATAATCCTGTGGTCGACTCGTTTCCCCCGAGCAACAGCGACTCTTCTTTCAAGAGTACCGTGTGCGCCATCTACCGCCCACATCTTTGTCTTCAGCTGGATTCCCGTCATGTGTCATCTGTATTCATGGTCTGTCAGTCAAGAGTGTCCATACAGCAACCACTACCTTAAAAATAGTCAGAACTCATCCCAACCATTACAGATGCATTTAAAGACCAAGAACCCTTTTCACGTTTAGTAAGAGTGTCTGTAAAAAATATGATCAACAAATAACAGAAGTAACAAACTGCTGCATGTGCACGAATAAGAAAAAACATTAATATCTAACGTACATACAGCATAAGTTGTGATCCTTAATTTGAGCTGCTGTGTGCACATTCGTCACATAAAAGCAAATAACAAACTTAGCACCACAATTCATTTTTTTCTGGGCCACATAACTTAACAACAAACATAGTTCAATGCAAACCCATAAAATAATGATGAGTATTTAGACATTAAATGGGAGAATTCTGTATACTGCGATGTCTATTCAATATAACTGGTAAATACATTCAATATCAAACACAGAAAATGAATATCTCATCTTATGGGAAATGATGAGCAGAACAAAAAGTAGATGTGAAGATGATTCACTTTTACAAGTTAAAACAGAAACACAGACAAAGATAAATGCTAAAAACATTCTCTGAAAACTGCTGCTTTGGGAATTCTCCTCCCTTGTTACAGTGCCGCGCAGTGCATACAACTGAACTGATCTGTTTTAGTAGGCTGATGTGATGCAGAGGGATGGGTATTCTCAGAAGGGTGTTGCTTTAAAGTAGTCCTCCAATGGAATGACTGATGTGCCTCCTATCCAGTCCTGCAGCCAGACCTGTATCAGCTCCAGCTTCATGAAGAACCATTTGCTTGCCCCTGGCCACTTTGACATTGCGGGATGTCTACAAAAACAAAAGCAACGCATGATCCGACCATCTTTTATTTTGTCCCACTTTCAGAAAGAAGTCGAAATCTATTTATACACTGGTCTAACATCTATAAGGACATTCACCTTGAAAACATTGCCTGCTTTGCAAATGAAAGCTCCTCTGGGGCCACCTCCATCATCTTTCCTGTTACCGTGAGCTGAGCACATCTCCGTATCTCTGGATCATACACCATTTGCCTTGAGGCACAGAAAACCATATTACCACTGTAACATGCACAACTCCTGCTCCTGTAGCTTATGTAGAGACTATGTGCTAAGATAGTTAATGTTTTAAGACCCTCGTGCTTTGCCTTGCATGGTGCAATAAAGAAGTTGTGCATCCAGTTGTGCCTTTGTCCTTGGGACCCCTTAGCAAAGTAATCTGGTTGTGACTTCGGTAGAGCGATAAAACCCTGAAGCCTACCTGCAGAATTCTCCCTCAGCCTCTGAGAGGGAAAGAGATGCATAGGGGTTACTTTTCAGGTCTGACACAGAGTGGTCTATTGGTGTGACATAGAAGTAGATAACTCCAGTGCTGTTATCCAGTGGTCCGTCACTAACTGGAAAGATATTCCCAAAGGGGAGACCTTTGATCTGGACAGAAAAATGAAAATCTTTTTACAGAGCACATTCAGCTGTTACACAAGTATTTTTGGATGAGACCTCCATTACATGTACACATAAGGAATTTTTTTCTATATAGATTTCAGCTTTATCTTTTGGGCAGAGCAGTATTTGCTGTCACTTGAATCTATATAGCTTAGAGAATAAAGATAAATATAGAAACCTGACATTTCTTTCAGTTGATCCCACAGGGGGGGGTCACAGCGTAGGTGTGTTCGGTCAGTCAGAAGCTGCCAGATACTAGGGGTGGGGGGTGGGGGGCGATGTAGCATAGTATCCTGATATCAGCAATAAAATTGTGAAAGTGATAAACCGATGACTTTTCTATTAGATTAAATGTATTTTGACAAGGTTTACCTTCACTGACATTATAATGACACGATAATCGCAATATATCGCATGTAACACTTGAAATATTGCACATTTGAAATCGCAATAATATCCTATCGCGAGTTAAGTATTGCGCAAATGTTTCTTGTGAGTCCCACCTCTGGGTGATACCATACCATAGATGAGAGACAAAGTGAATTGGTGTCTTCCAACTTCTGAATGACTGAACACACCTGAGCTATGTAATCGGCGGTGGCTGCTGAGTAGGAGTCCCGATGCCTTTCATCGTAAAGTGTACGCGTAAAGTTACATAAATTGAAAATATTTTATTGACACATTAGAAACTATACTGATGTACAGTATTACTAGATATACTTCCCAGCTCAGTATGAAACATCTGCTGCAGCTCTGGTTCAGTGAAGTTCATTATGAGATGTTTGGGTAACCCTGTTTTGAACAATGATCGCACAATCACTGGGGTGGTCCGAGTCCGGAACCAGGGTTTTTCCGCCCTCTGTTTAAGCGTTACCTTGTCTTGAGTTGAAATGGTGGCCAGGTGTCCCCAGTCGCTGTAGTGAGCTATGTATCTGGCGGTCCTGGCGGTCTCCTGGAGCGGAGGAGGAGAACTGTTGACGGTCTTCTTCACCTTCTCCAGCCGATATGAAAACAGGCGTGAGGAAAGCCGCGCTACGTCGTCGTCCTCAGACTTAACGAGCTCTCCGGGGGTCTCCGCGCTGTCCCCGAGGACGTCGGAGGATGGATACGACTGCTTCCACAGCCCCGCACTGTCCACCAGTAACGCCGGGGCGACCTCCTCCGACAGGTCTCCGTCCTCCACCACACCGTTGGAGGAGACGACCCAGGACACCGAGCTCCTCAGGGTGTAGCTCTGACACAGGCACAGGGCGCTGGCAAACACTGCCAGGGGGAGATAGCGGCCCTTCATATCATTGAGCTGCGAGAATGTCCGTCCTCATCCACACACGCGCTTGTTTACAAACTCACGTGGACGTCCTTCAGTAACACGAGATTTAGCATCGGAGAGCAGGTCTACAGCGACCCCTGCTGGCGGACTGTTGTACCGCTAACGTCGTGAGCCAACATGAGGAATCGCACAATCAGTTGCCATCAAAGAACCTTTGGGAATAATATGACCTAGATGTGAGCGAAACTGCATGAACAATACCAGGAGCGGCTAATGCAATGAACCAACCTATGCTTTTCTTTCTGTTACATCGAAATATATATGTAAAATCAGTTTCACAGTTCTTAGTATAAATGGACTATACATAACTTTTCAAACCGTTTCTTACACATTTAACACATCTAATACATATAATATATATATATATAATACATATAAGACTTTAATATTTTTACTCATCTGATGCATTGGGTACAACATCAAAGCCTCTTTTTATTGACTTTTTTGTTCAAAATGATGATGAATAAATTATTTCCTGGTCTGACATTGTTTTTCATGTTCTTTAGGCAATATGAAGTCGTCTGCTGTACATTGTTATTTAGTCCTTACTATCCCCTGAGCCAGTTTACAATAATTCACCTAATGTCACAAACACTTACTTTTAGACATTTTATTAGTTAACATTAACCATTAGCAACAATAAAATGTTGTATCTCATAAAACATTATTAGGAAATACCCTTTATCTCAACGTGGTTGTGGTGGAAAGAGGTTATAATGAACACAACATATACTCAGCTGAATACAATTAAATACTCAAACACAATAGTCTTCATATATAAAAATTTGAAGCAACATCTTTCTGTGCCCCAAAAATTCTATGATAACCATAAAGGTAATATTTGCAAGGCTGTTCGTATTTTTATTTCCATACCCTACATATTTGTCTCTTTGCCCTGTTAATCCATAGTCTTGTCACTCCATGCCATGGATTTTCTCTTGGCAAGTTCCATCCATGATGGCTGAGCGCTTTCAGACATGGACTGCAACGCTGATGGCTGTATGGGTGATGATGAAGGTGACGAAGATGCCACAATTTTCCTTGGCCATTTTTCCTCACGAGACCTGTCTGGAACTTTGACAGGGCTTGACTCTGGAGGAATCACGTTGTTGTATGTGAATATACTGAGATTTGGCATATAGTATTTTACATTTTACACGTATGTATTTTAGTAATTCATGTGCATAAACCCACCTGCAGGCTTTACCCCAACTCTTCCATCCCGTTTGGTGTCCTTGCATTCAGCCACATCTTTGGTCGAGGCAGGGGTCTCACTTGTTGCCTGCGGTTCTTTTTGAGCTTTCCTCGGTTCCATCTGAGAAAAAGAGTAAATATTAGATAATCTTATATTCATACATTTGGTGAAATTCTGAATTTCATTAACCATGAACAAATATCACAAAAAAGAAAATCAACAAGGGATTGATTCTGGGTCAGCAAAATCAGACGTTACTCAAATTATATTTTACATCATTCGACTTATCGATTAACTCATTCATAGTTGTACACGGCAGGAAAGAAAGTTACAAAGAAGTACCACAAACCCCCTTGGTTCCTTGTGGATTGGCCGACTCTGCCTGTTTCTCCATCAAAGCAGCTCTCTCACTTACGGACCCACCCCAAACTGGCCGTCTTCCTGGTAGTGACGAACCCTCTTTTTCCTGCATGTTGGCTTTTATTTGCCCCATTTCCAAGTTAGGCACTGGGGAAGCAGCTGTGGCTGATGAGGTGGTAGAGACCAAAGTGGTGGATGTGAGCTGGTTGCTGCGGTGGAAACATTGATTGTTCCAAGGGGTTTGTTGGAGTGTGTCGTGCTGCCCGGATGACAGCAAAGACTGTGCAAGAGGCTGGGTAGCACTACCTTGGACAAAGTGGGGTGAGGTCTCTGTTTGTATGAGAGAGCGCAAGGGAGACTGAGTTGCCATAGAGTTGGTCTGTACAGGTGAATGAGACACAGAGTGTGCTGCGGACACGGGTTCATCGACTTGTTTTTGTGGTTCCCTAGAAGACAAACCAGCAGGCGTTGTTGATGTCTTCTGCTGCGGTGCCATTTGTGATGGTTTGACAGACTGTGTTTGACTTGTACTTTGCACCGTTTCTGCTTTTGCTGTATCTGGGTGAATTGCAGTCTGTACAGGTGTTGAACTTGGCTGTACTTTTAGCGTCTGTGTCTGCATTTGTGCTCTATTGTGTGGATCTGTTTGATTCATTGTCTGCACTTGCGCTTGTGGTCGAACTGTCGTCTGCACCGCTGTAAAATCTCTGGGAAATCTACTCGTAAATAGCTGCTGCAGGCTTTTGGTCTTTTCCATTGCCAGAGTCATCCATGACACCTCAGATGAGGCAGGTTGGGGCTCCTGAGGCATTCCAGTGGATGTTTCTACTTGTCTGGGGTTTGTTTGGACTTCTGTAGGCATAAAGCGAGGATTGCAGGATGGCAGGTTATTTTTTACTGGAAAGGAGGTGCCAGATGGATGTGCATCTAAGGAGAGACACAAATCTGTTAGACACACTTGACAGCACAGTTAGCTCAGGTGGCATTTTAATGAGTACAAAGTTTCCTTGTAATCAGTAAAAATCTTATCACTCTAGAGAGATTATTTACTATATTTGAAACTTATCTCCTTTCACTGGTAACATTAGAGTGTGCATGGCTGCAATGTTTAACCTTATATGGAACTGAAAAAGACAGCTGTGGGCTGCAATTTTAAACCGTCGCCAGTAACAAAGTACAGCGTAAGCAATTATTCCTCTGTAAACTGATTGAGATGAACTCACCTGTCAGTTGGATGTTTTCGGCGTTGGATGGTGGGTTAGAGATATTTGTTGGAAGTGTTTTAGAAGTGCGGGTTACTGTATCACTTATTTCCTGTCTTTTTTGTTGGTCACCTTGCTCCTCACACACCGGTGGCTTTGAATGACGGCTAGAAGACGCATCAGATTGGAGTCTCACCGACTGCGATGTCGGGCGTAGTTTAACACCAAACATGTGTGTTTTTCCTTCCTCCTGCACCTCCTGCACTTCTACTGCCTCTTCCACCACCTCCTGGCTGCTGTCCACCTCCTCTACTGCTACAGAGCCCGTATCTGTGGTTACATTATTAGATATTGTCACTGGCTCTGTCTTTTTGGAGGTGTCCCTCCTCTCCCATGGAAGTACTGAGCTTTTAGGTGGAGCTCCCTCTTGCCTATGTCGTCCCATAGCTAAGCCCCCACCTCTAAGCTGCAAGTCTTTTAATTCCTCCTTTTCCTTCATGCTTGAAAAAGGTTTCTCTGTTCTCTCTATTGCCTTGGCCTCAGGTTGTTCCAGAGCTCCAACAAAACTGCCTGATCGAGGTCTCTCTCCATCTCGAGTTTTGGTGGAGCTAATGGAGTAGTGGAAGGACCCAGATCCTTGGGCAGGCCTCTTTATTCCTCTTGTGCTTTCTATCTCGCCTATAACCTGCTGGTGAAAAGATGAAGACCTCAATGCCACCAAGGAGCCAAAGGTAGTTGAGGGCTGATTTGAGGAGTCTTCAGTCTTTATTAAAGCATTCCTTTTATCGTGAGATATTAATTGTATATCAAACTCCCCCTCTCTTTTATTTTTCAGTTCTGACTCTATAAAAGATGAATGTGGACGTTCCTTCACATCCACGGGTCTGCGAAGCTTAACTCGAAGAACTTCAGAAGGTACAGAGGACACTGTCCTTGGAGGAACGATGTCGTGTTGGGAAGTTAGACTTTCTGATGTAACTGGTGCCATCTCTGTGTATTTTGAAGGAAGATGAGATAGGATTTGAAAGTCTGCACGTCCCCG
The DNA here is from genome assembly GCA_032270685.1 of Microctenopoma stevenorrisi. Lineage (NCBI taxonomy): Eukaryota > Metazoa > Chordata > Actinopteri > Anabantiformes > Anabantidae > Microctenopoma > Microctenopoma stevenorrisi. Next base: position 6,361,529 of record JAUMTR010000013.1, on the reverse strand, counting down.
TTCTGTTTCCAGTGTCACCGCATCTTGAGCACCAGTTGGCTGCTCCTCTTCTTTCACAAGCTCTGGGTTGTTGACATTGTTCTGGGTAAGAGGGTAAGACCTAGAATCAGTCTGAGAAAAACAAATAAAGAAAAAACAAGTTAGGAAATTGAAGGCAGTGTGATGTGTGCTAGATGTCTTCAGGGAATGGTTGGTATGGTCACTCACTGCAGCGAGTCTCTTCTTGGTGCTGGCCCTCTGGTTTCTGGGTTTGACAGACATCCGATGACGTGCAGCAGAAGTATCCAGACAGGGGGTGAACTGAGCTGGAGAGCTGAAGTCCAGTGGTGGCTCAACAATGGAAGCAGTGGAATTCAAGGAGTTAAAAATAAGCAAAGGAGGGGCTTGAGCCAAGGGCACAGATCTGGTCAGGGCAGGTTTAGGGATGGGTGAAAGAGGGCTAGAGGATGCAGGGGGTACGATCTGAAAAGAATAAAAGCATATATAGTAACTATATAGTAACACTCTATTTAAATCATTCTGCAAACAAAACTGGGTAGCGTATGATGAGGAATCTACTCAGAAGCTTCACTCAATGTCATAACCATCCCCTTCAAGTTCTCAATGCATTTGACTAGAGCAGCCACAGCTTGGTCAGTTATCTTTTAATATAAATAATTACCTTGATGAGATCTCCCCTAGATGCAACATCCCTTCCTGAGAGCTCAGGTGGGCTGTGAGGAGAACCGTCATCCTCCGAGTGGCTACATAGTTCCTCTGGGTGTCTGACGGGCAGAACCAAGGGTGGTGGCCCCAGATGCAGCTTCTGCTGCTGAAGCTTCATCTATCACAGAGTACATTTTTGTTTTTTTTATAAATAACTACATTTACAAATAAAATGACAATGCTAAATATAAAGAAAGATCGTACCTGCAGAGTTTTGATCTTACTGTGCACATTCTCCTGGGATAAGACTTTGGCAGGTTCAGCGTCTTTCAAGACCTGATCAGCCAGAAAGATGCTGTCGTGGGACAATGCTCGCGATCCCATCATTCCCTGTGAGCATCTATGGTATCAGGAGAAGAAAAACAGCCATGAAAAACAATAAAGACATTGAGTACAAAGGAGGACAGAAAAAGTCAACATGTAAGATTTACTATCATGCAGACACTTACTCCAAGTCTTCATCTGATCCAAGCCCCTTTCCTGCAGTAATGTCGCTAGCTGACTGGCTCAGTTTGGCCTTTCTCTCTTCAACCGTTTTCTTACTCCTCCCGAATAGACGAGTTTTCAGGGACTTAAGTTTGGACTTTTTGCGTCCTAACAGTAATTGACATGGAGACAAATCCAGGTCAGAGCAGGCTCACATATATCACATCCATCAACCATGGCTTTGCACGCTATAGAATCTTCTGTTATTGTTAAATCACAGAACATATCAACACATGCTGCAGATTATCTGTCACTGACAATAGATGGCCCTCACTTAATAAATGGTGTATGGTAGTCATGTATTTAAGTGTAGTGCTGAGAAAGTCTTGTTTTAATAGCTAATTGCTTTCTCTTCACCATACTGTCCAAGTAACACATCATAGCAGTAAAACCTTACCTGCAACGTCCTCATTGCTTTCTTCCGTATTCCCAGAAAAAGACTCCATCAGTTTGATCTCTGAAAAAACAACAGGAAATGGTGTTAAGAAAGATACGCTTAATGAAAAGCGATTGTGACCATTTAAACAGCATCAAAACAGGTTTCAAACACAGCAGGGGCACCTAATGTGGCGTGAGTAGTCCAGTGGCATGTTCGCTGTTCTCTGGTAGGATATAAACTTAATGTTCTCATGTGATAGCTGAAGATTTGACACTGAACTTGAGGTTCAAAGGTTTATTGACTTTATCAGGCTCTGTACAAATCTTTAGTGTTGCTGGGCAGGGTGTGGTGAGAAGCCTCCTTGACATCAAAACAATATAATCAAAGAAGCTTTTCCAAGAAAATAAATGTAGTGCAGTCTCATCAGGTACACTATGAAGATTACAAGAAAGGTTCTGGGATTTCTAATAAAGGAGTGTATATGATAGTCACATTGTCCCAGAGTAGATTAACCTGCATATAGTTCTTGAACTAGAGCTAAAATTTTACTATCAGCAACTTATGCCAGACGAACATCGTGACTGGGTTGATGTGCTACTCGATGTAAGATTTAGCACAGACAGCTTGTTTCCTTTGTTTTACAGACTTGTACATTGCCCTGGGGAACATGTTATATTTGCAATATGCATACAACATCTTCTGAGTTTCATACAGTTCTCCTTGTGTAGCCTGGGAACTGGTGTAAACAAAGCATGGTCCTGTACAGCTTGAGTGTCTGATAAGATGAGATGTGTCAGGTTATGGATAAACATGCAAAGTCCACACTGCGCCTCTCGTATCACATCTCTCTTGGCTGACTACGAGCACACCCTAATGAAAAGCGTTTGAGCACATAATGCTGCGTGTCAAAAAGTTGCATGCGGCATCTGGATATTTCACACACAGTATTTAAAAATCTTGTCCAACAAATACATTTCAACTTCAGCTTCATCTGTGAAGCTAAAGTGCTCATAAATCAGCCGGTCCCTCCACTGAGCCAAGCTACACAGGCCCAACAAAAACACAAGATAATCCTGTGGATTATTGACAATGCAGAGAGATCCTTGTAAGATTTCACAGCACCATAATCCACAACAGCAGCTTAATCCAAAACTTCTCATGCTGCGTGCTGCAGCACAAGATTTGCCTGACATCCAGAGGGAGAATATTCCTCCTAAAACATGTGAAAACCTGCTTAAACACACACACACACACAGAGTCCAATGCAAAATTAGTAGAAATGAACAAACTTACTGGAGACCAATAGCAGCTGTTCTTCTCCTCTTCCCTGTTCGTCCTCCTAGCTGTGCTATGTTGCCTTGCCTCCGCTGTGTCACTGTCACTGTTCAAACCTCAGGCTTGTGTTGTCCACATCTGCAGCTGGAGGGAGATGCAGAGGGACGGGAACAAGGGGCGTGCAAGGAGAGAGAAAAGCAGTCAGGGAGATAGAGAAAGAGAGAGAGAGAGAGAAGGTCACTTCATGGCAGGGTAACCAAATGCATCAAGTGAAAGGAGGACAGAATAGAACGAGAGAGGGAGAGCAAGAGAGAGAGAGAGAGAGAGAGAGAGATACTCTATTACATTAGTGGCACACTGTGGCCCTCTGCGTTAAGCTCCTTATAAAACGCTAACCTGATTTTAGGCCCAGAAATTAGAGTAGAGGGAAAAAAATAAAGCTCCAGTTGGAAAGAGGACAGGCGAATAGGAATTATGCCTCACAGAGCTGTTTATACATTACACCAGGTTGCTTACACCCCCAGCGATGACAGAGGGAGTCCAGGCGTGCATCAGTGCGTGTGTGGAAAGGTGTGTCTTAGAAAAGTTAAAAAGATAGATGAATAAATAGCCAGGAATTCACCAGGAAGGTGCTCCCATCACTAGTTAAGGACTAGAGTGTGGTAAGCAACACATCATTGATCATTTACAAAGACCTTTGGTGACCAGTGGTCGAGAAGTTTATTGTCTGTATCCTCATCCTAGAAGTAAAATAAACATATTAAAACAATCCTAAAGCAATAAAAATAATTTCCCAGTTATTTTAAGAAAGACAAAAATGTCTTACTGAATAATTATTCCAGTGCCGCAGCAGTAAATCCAAGTTTCTGCCTGTTCACACACTTTCGTATTCACAGAAGGGAACACTATCTAGGCCACTGGGCTACAATGAGTGAGAGGGAGGGAGGGCAGCAGGAAATGGAAAACAAACCTTTGCATCCACATTTTGATGTCTGCATGTGTGGCCAAAAAAGCTTCTCTGATGAGGCTTCTCATCACACAAATCTTTATCTCCTCCGGCAGAAAATAAACTCAGCTGGTGACATCTGGATTTCATGCAGCGAAGCACATGCAGCACGCTAACAGACGACAGTGACATAAGAGTCTGGGATGTGGTTTTATTTAATTCCTTCCATTGATGGAGTTATAACCAGTAATCTATACTTAAATGACAATATGCGTGGAAGCTTGCGTTATCTTATAATGTGATTAAAGCCGATATGTTGTCGTACAAAACTGGGATGTTGTTCTGTAAAGCTGTCTATACATAGACACAGCACTGACTGCTGTTTGCAGTGTAGTCTTTGTCCTTTAAATCAACAAAAAACAGGTCATTTGACAATTGCTACTATTATGACACTATGTCACTGTTTCACATGGTTTCCTGATGGATTATCATTTATTCCTCTCAGATGAGGACTGTGCATATCGGGATTAAGGCCGATAGATAATCTGATCACAGCATTGGTTGAACTCATCAGTTTATCGCTCATTCACACAAACAGCCACAAACCTTTAATAAGCGACATCGTGTTCTCACATAAACGTTAGGACTGAGTTCAGTTTTAATTGGACTCATGCCAGGTCACAGTTAACATATTGACCAACATTTCAGGCCCTGATGACACATAATACTTCTACCACTGCCAGCTGACTTTGCCATACAGTCAAGACACATTAAAGCTTTTTACTTATTACCTAGACACCGTGGTGTGGGCCAGATATCCAACAGCCATGTTAAGTTAATATATAAACAACATTTCTCAAACCATTAGACTGCCAGCTATTACAAGGATGATTTACCTCTGTCAGAGGAGTTTGCAAGACAGCAGCAGTAGAAAAGTATTAAAACAATATTCTTATATCAAGTCTAAATAATTTTGAGATTTAGACTAACATTGATAAGACTATAGACAAAATGATTTTGTTAGTCGAACTAGTTAGTGTGTATTTGGTTAAAAAAAACAGTTGGAAAAATATCTTAATGTGGGGAGGTATGAATTAACAGCCTACCAGCAATGGAAAGATATTCACTTCTGAAGGCTGTTGAGTAAGGTTTATCCTTAACCAATCAAAGTTCAGTTCTTTATGCTTTACTGGCAGTTTTTAGAACCTTGCTTATTGTAATTTCTGGACTTTTCTGGAGTGTGGTTTTAATGACATGATACTACTGGAAATACAAAATCTATTATCATTACACTGGAATGAAATTTCCTTATTCTTAACACTGGACATATTTAAGCTTTTAATAACCAACATAAATATGCATTTCATAGGTGCAATCCATGTATTTAATAATGAGTTCATCTACTGATGATGATTTTGTGATATAGTCTTTGTCAGTATTCCTTGAATTTGTTTTGTGAACTGGAAAGAGCAATTAACTATTTGAACACAATATTTTAAAATTCATGCTAAGACAAGAAATATACATCAATAGGCTACATCACAAAGTAAATAATATACTGTAGCTATAGAAACCATAATATGCAAATCTGAGTTTATATAGAAGAATCAGAATCTACCAGGAGTTTTCCCATCCTGTAAGCTCTTGTTATCTTGATTTGGAATTAAAACAGTAACCATAAAGCAACTGGACAGGCTCAGATTGTGAAACGCAGCATAAAGCACAGACATTTTATGATATAAAAGCCCTTTTATTGTAATTTGACATTTTTAAATGTATATTTCCACCAGATGGCGACATGACACCTTAAAAAGCACCTTGCATAAATACCAATATAATTACAGGAAAATTTTTCAGAAGTGTTAAAAAAGGTGAGTGAAAAGAATATTTAAGATAAAAAACAAAATGATATTACAATATGAAATAAAAACATAAATAGAAATTGCTCATTTGCACAGTTGGTTTTGGCTGATCATATGAAGCGGTAAGTTTTGAGGGAAGGTGAGCGAATAAAAGCCGTTGAATTAGAACAAAAGCAAATTACACTTCACGACTCTCATAGAGTTTTTGTGTGTTTGGTGTGAAAAATGTCAACAGTGGTCTCCTGGCACAGCCTGAGATCATAGTCACAGTATCCAACAGAGAATCTGCCCTGTCAGACATGAGGAACACGTTTTACAACCAGAACTGAACAAGCTGATTTACAGACAGTTATCGTGACAATGACAGAAACTGTTTCCAAATATGAAAACTCACCTTTGGTCTCTTGAAGTAATCCAGTCCTCTTCCAATCTTAATGATCCAACCATTGTCAAACCTAAAAACAAAATTAAATGTAGATTACAGCCATGAAACATACACAAAAATGGAAAAGTTAGTGTTAAAGTGAAAGTAAACACTACATTTAAAAAGCTGCTGTGGATAAAAAAAAAGTTGCAACCACACCTGATTTCCCTGTCATGGATACTGGAGGAGTACTGCACATCCAGAGTTACTCCCAGAGCACAGAGGCTCTCCTTCAGTTCTCCCAGAGCACTAATCTGTTGGCTGCTATCTGCCTGCAGCACAGGGTGAAGGCAGTGAAACAACAGCAGAAACTGAATAGGAGAGACTACTATATATTAACTACACAGTGACCCCAGTAATTTAAATGACCTACTTCATCCCGTGAAGTGAGAAGATGGATCCTTTTAACATTGCAGGAAGCCTTTAGCAGCATCTCACAGAACCGCAGGAAGTTGTATAACTACAGCAGAGGAAAGTAATGTGTGTGTTCAAAGATAAAATTATTGAGAGATATAATTATTTATCTTAAGAATTAAGAATGAACAGGAATTACTGCAATGTTGGATTTATATCTAAAAATCTTAATGTTAAAAAAAGCATGACTTTAAAGCGTAAATAGTGCCATTATTCCATTTGTGCTGCTTATCTTTTTCATAAAATTATAAAATATCTGCTGGTCAAGAATAACAGTGTCACGACACCGGTTGTTATTATAGTACACACTCCCTTAATTTGGAGAGAGGAATAAAATCCTCAAAATAAACAACAATAAAAGGAAGGAAGCTTTTACCTGGTGGGTGTGTCGTATGTACGGGTCTTCCACCCAAACCTCCGCGAGAGCATCGGTGACGTATGGCTTGAACAGAGACTCATAACTGTAACCAGTAGCGTCCTCTGATATTCTAATCTGCTCATGGTATTTCCCATCTGACAGATAGAAAAAGGGAGATTGTAACTAGAAAATCACCTCTTATCCCTGTTTTACACTGAATACCAAGAATGGAGCATTTCAATTTCAAAACACAAATGTATATAACGTTTTGCACCATGTAACATGCATATTATGTACTGATATATTACAGGCATGTGAACTAGTTTTTCTGGCCCCGCTATACAAAAAGGCAATATTGTACAACTATTTCTGTTTGTAGTTGCACTTTTGTGATTGATATTACTACTCAAATGTGTGGTTCTCCAAATGACACAAGTGACACAAAGTACCAATTGGAGGCAGGGGCAGGATTGCAGGACATAGTGGGCAAGTTTCTTGGTGCTCAAGACTGTGAGGAATCTGGATATGCACCATTCAAGCACATAAAAGTTACGTAAAGTGCCAAGTAAAGTACACAAAAAGCTGAAATCTTTATGTCCTGGGTGTTTGTGACAATTACCTTCCTTCATCTGATTGACATGAGCTTTGATTTGCTCTGCTCTGTCCATGTAGTCCTTTATTTTCTCCCTGTAGTGGCCTCTCTTTGACTCATCTTTCACCGCTGCTCAAATGAAAGAGGGAAAAACAAAGACGCTCAGTCTTTGTGTTTTGCTATAGTTGTATGTGTGTAACAGACAGGGACACACGGACCTTTCAACACGTCCATAAGCAGCTGGATACCCTCCTGGTAGCAGACCAGAGACTCCTGGAAACGGCTGCTGTGGTCCAGCTCCACTGCTCGCTTCAGGACAGAGATGGCGGATGTCTCCATCCCTGACACATGATTTTGTGTCATGTTCAATCCTTCGATTTATAATGTGGTCTAGAAAAGCAGAAGAATTCTCATGCTTAACCCGTGTCAGGAAAGTCACTGCATGAAGTGGTACGTCTTTAAGTAAGATAGCTACTCACGTGCACCGCGAAAATAACTCCCCGGGAAACGTCACGATACAAAATAGTGTATGAGGTATGTGTCAATTTCAACAAAGGCACAGAGCACACGTGGCTAAATTTACCTAAATAATATACAATATTAAATAAATATACTCTACTATGTTTTTTTATGTTAAATAATGCTAGTAATACTAATGCATGTCTAGGAATATTGATCAAGTGACTTTTGTCACCGGAGCAGTTTTGATGTAACGCGTTGACACTTCCGGTAGACACTTAAAGGAGGAAAAACTAAGCAGATGGCAGCGTAAAGAGACCGATTATACGCTATTTTCCCCTTCATATTATATGTGTACTTTTGCGGAATATAATATCAATTGTTAGAATTGTGTTTTTCTGGCTTACGTTCAGTTATACGCTTGTTTTTAGCTTAGCACGGCTTTAACCTTGGCGTGCATGCCTGTCGTTTTACGCGTTTTTCGTTCATCTAGAAGTAAAACATGTCAGGTGTCTGTCGTGGTTTAACCTCTCTACCAACCAAGGTGAGAACGTAACAGTATTTTTTTTTGACTCAGTGAAATAAAGCTGCCTTTATTTGACCTTAAATATAGCATTATGTTACTGTATTAGGTAAAAAAGTCCCATCTGAAAATCAGTGACAGCAACGTAACTCGAGAAAAATAATACATCCGTTTTCATTTTTATTTTCTTGACATTTAATTGTGACAAATTAAATAGTGAAACTATAGGAAAAATGTATACATTGACAAGATATATTAAATACCTAATCAAGTTTTCTCTGATTTTATACTGTTACAGATTCTGAGAGAAGTTTCAGTTTTGTCACCATGCTCGTGGTTTGTGTCAACACGCAGCAAATTTACCAAAGCAAGAATCCCTAAAGAGGTAAGCAGGCACAATCCCATGTGTAGCTGGATTTCATGGTTCAGAATCAGAAAACTCTGTTCTTATACCTGATGAAATTGTCACACAAGACAATTGCATAGACAAAAGGATGCAGGATAAGTACCAGAAAAAGTAACATGTTGTATGTGAAATAGAGCTATATGAAAACTGTGAATTAGTGAGTCTGTAATTGTTGTGAGTTTCAGATTGTTTGCTTTTTTTTGTAGCTTTTTGCTGAGAGATCAAAAGAACATGAAAGATTTGGTGGTGACCCAGACCAGCCTCACAAACTCCATATAGTGACACGAGTCAAAAGTGTGATGCGAAGACCGTATTGGGAGAAGGAAATGGTGAAACACCTGGGGCTTCAGAAGGTCAAGTATTTATTGTTATTCTGTTCGAAGCCCACAACATTTAACATATTTATCACAGTATTTTCTAGAGAGAGAAGAATTTCTATTGAATTTTTATTGCTCTGTGTTGAGTTTTCTCCCACTGACTCTGTTCTATTTCTGTCTTGCATTTAGGCTCATGTCCCTGTAATTCATAAAAATACACCTGCTGTCAACAGCCAACTGAAATTTGTCAAACACCTTGTGAGGTGAGGTGACTGTAAATGCTATGCATGCAGTAAATGAATATCTGACACAATCAATGTTGATTTGTGAGTAGAGTTAGACATATGTCATAAATTGATTTGTTTTATAATTGAATGGACTGCATTTAGCCGCCTTTCTGTCATCTCTTTCTTTAATCATTTAGGATCCAGCCACTAAAGACTCCCTATGGGCTCCCTGCTGAACAGGACATGGCCGATACATACATTAACAGCAAAGGAGAACTGATTGTCCATCAACTCCTCCAAACTGTAGACCCCAACGCTATTGAATCTTAGCTCCGCTGGCAATAAATTAATAATTCAGAAAGGAAGGCTGTGCTATGTAATTCCACTTTTTACAAAATGATTTGGCATCAGTCAGACTTGAGCATAATTGTATAAAGTGTGTTTTAGATAGTTGGACTTAAGATTTAAATAACTTTGTCTTAAAAGGAAATAATTTATACTTTATAAGGAAATGTGGGCTTGCTGTCTTATGATGCAGGTTTCCCACATTGTCTGATTTTGTTAAGTAAAAACTATAAGCAAAGTTTGAATAGTTTTATTCTGTAAAGTTGTGCTAGTATTTGTCTATCAATCAAGTTATACATATCAGCAAACATACGCACGGGTCTTCCAGAGGGACTTTGTGCTAATGCATATTTGCAAAACAAGTTAGTTTAGTGACTGCAACCTTATGAAATGTAGTGTAGAGCTGTTCCATGAAAAAAGGTTGTTCTTAAATGCAACTCAACATAAAATAACAAAAAGTAGAAATATTTCAACTAATTTTACATTTTTATTAGATATACTGGTTAAGTCAAACTCTTGCTACATGAAAACATGTAAAAAATTATTATGAATGCAAAAGATGATCTTGGCACTCACATGCATCATGGTTTCTGTTCAACAGACTCAGTTAAAAGAAAACGCATGAAATAAGTAGAACTACCTATCATCATACTTGTTATTCAAAAGGTTGACCCCAATAAAGAGTCCCGAATCAAGAATATAAGAAAGTTTGAAACTGGTTACCTCATGACTGCAGTGGCTCAGTGAAAAAAAACTATAAACTAATTTGTAGTCTCTTATATAACACGACAATAAAAAAAGACTGAAACAAAAATATAAATGTCTCATAAATAAAAATAGGGAAATTTCTAATGAACATGTTCACAAAGAGAAGCTGAGAAGAAAAAATGGGCTGTCATGTAGATTTGATGAATGAGGTAGCCCCGAGAGATGACCAGGTGACTGTCGATGCTTTTCAGTCATCTTCAGAATCTGAGTCGTAACCTCGTCCTCTGATGGTTTTCTTCTCCACCTTTGTGAACTTTGTGCCAGATCTCTGGGTCACGGTGGGAGGTTCCATCAGGTTACCGCTAGAAAAGAACGAGAGTGGCGTCACTATTTAACTAAAGAGCAGTGTTGTTACCTAAAATGCAACACGTTATCCAAATCAGATTTTCTGATTCTGCCTTAGATGAATAAATCAGCGTCTTTCCTACCTGTAGTTGATAACATCTGCACAACCAAGTCTCCATTCGAGCATTTCTGTGGGAAACTCATCTGTGTTTCCCAAGTCAGTGAATCCAACCACATAGTCCTTTGTTTTTCCATCTGTCAGCAAAGCCAGTGTGGGAATGACCTTTATGCGCAGCCTCTCTGTCAGAAACGGGGCCTTTTCAGCATTCAATTTAAGGAATTTGGTCTCAACGTGCTTCTTTGCCAAGATTGCCAAGTGTTTGTCAAGGATCTTACATCTGTATGCAAGAGATAGAGGACAGTGACAAGATCAGCATTCTGATGACAATACACTAGTTTCTGAAATGCAAAACCAAAGAAAAACTTAAGACTAGAGTAAAAGAGAGGATATAAAAATGACTCCTCAAAGACACACGCAAAGTAATTGAATTCTGCGTGCAACTGTTTTCATACAAAATTCCCCCAACATTAGTGAAAGTGCCAGAGCTCAAAGTGTTTTGAATTCAAATTGCTTTGAAAATAAGAAAGAGGCACATCTGAAAACTAAGATGCTGAAACTATGGAAAGTTTGGTCTGGTAAATGACTGAAATAATAATTTGCTCTGTCTGTGAAGATTCCTGGCTATGGATTAATCAGTTATGTATCTGGTACCATTTCAAGTTAATGTCAGTATATAATTAATTATTTCAGGTCAATCTATTGATCAAATTTTCTTTTCAGCATTAGTTTTACACGTGCTATTCTGTAAGTTATTGTATTTACAGAGATAATAAAATATATACAATGACAGTTGCTGAGGACTCACCTGAATGTAGAATTTTTGTAGAAGTGGCAGACAACATTCTTGGTATCCTTGACCTCACTGAAAAAGTCTTTCTCACTTGGGATTTCTCTGTACTCTCCATGGCCTTTAGCCAACCACTCCTTCAAAAGAGAAAATCGATAATAAAAGAAAAGCGGGGGGAAAAAATCAAACACAATGATGCAGTCTTCTTTGTTGTTGCATTGGAGATGTGGATAAATGCGAATAGTTTCTACCTAGGAAAATGCCATTTGGAGTTCTGACATAGTTCAAGGGCCATAATAACAAGGCTCCTCCCACCACCACTAGTAATCCTACTAAATGGATGTAAAGTTGCTAGCTAAGGGTTTCAAAAAGACACAAAAATCAACTCCTAAAATCATGATGCTTTGGATAATATTTAATGAATTATACAACTTGGTTTATCAGTCATGTACCTGCTTCTGTTTCTGGGCTTTTTTAAGTGCCTCCAATCGCCTCTCCTTCAGTCTCTCCAAATCATCTTCATCCATTTCATTCAGTTGGGTCAGCTGTGCATCTACCTTTTCCTCTACCAGCTTAGCTGACTGCTCCAGAACCTTTGTTAGGATTTCCATTGACTGGTTGGCCATGTTTGCCTTCTCAGTGTGAAACTCTCTGATCCTGAGGGGATAAAGAACACGGGCGTCAGCTAAGACACAACTCTACTACTATCTGTATATTAAGATGTTTTTTAGTGACTAATCACTATGATCGCAATACTTTGCTACAATTGGTCAATCAACTAACCAAAAGAAAATAAATTGCCGACATTTCAAGCAAACATTTGCTGGTTTCAGATCCCAAATATTTTCAGCAATCTTGTTACATATGGTTGTTTATTTATATGGTAAATATTTACCAAGTCTGGCAATGGTAGAGACACAGTGGGACTTCTGGGGGCGGGGGTTTAGAGACTATATTTGGCAGATTAATCAATAGGAACCTATTGTCATTATTTGCAGCACTAACCACAATGCTCTTATATTCCTATACTTTGTTAATAAACACAGTTATGCACTGAGTTTGATGCTTAATATTTGTTGATCTACAAGGTTGCATTATATGCATTATAAGAATAAGAATGGTCTAATACGAAATTTGACTTTTAGGAATGTAGGGTTATTGTATTAGCTATGATTACCTGATACACTAACCGTGTAACTGCTGTAACAGATGCAAAATTTACAATAGTCACAGCATGCAGCATTACTTTGATTACAGCTGACTGAATAACCGAGTTTGTCAATTATAACGCTACTGCTAAACAATTGAGGAAAAAAACGAAAGCTGACAGACTGAGCAGCGTCTGTAAATTGAAGACAAAGCCATGGTAACGCCTGGGCACACCTTGATTTAGGTTTAATGTAGCATTAGCCTAGCTGGGCTAACCTCTCTGGCTATGGTTATTTTAATCGGCATTTACTTCCTTGACTTCGATGTCACACGCTAGATAAGAAACATAATGTTATAAAACGAATAACATTGACTGGCAACCAATGAAAACCTTAAAAAATATTAGCTAACGCTACCCTGCTAAGCTAGGTAGCTAACAACAGCCTTGCGGGTTGCATTGATATAAACACTCTAACGGGCAGTGAGAAATAACAGATCGATGTGTTACATAATAACACGTTCATACATTAAAAAACAGAGATATACACGTTGAAACACACACAAACTGTCACCTGGTGAGTTACAAATGCTGGTCAGTTCGTGCGGGAAATACAAGCCGTCGCCGCGGATATGACGCCACAGCAGGCCGGCCTACGTCACGCAAAATATAGACGCTGTTATACTTTAGGGCTTAAGACGTTTGGATTTTTATAACTCAAGTCGCAGAATATTTGTAAACTACAATTGCAGATCTACACAGTACTCACAGTCTGTATAATTTAGTTTATTTCACTTTTTATGTTTTTCTAGAAGTCTTATCTTTTTTTTTTCCATGTGAAACTGGTGGGGCGCCCTCTATTGACGTCCCCCCACCGATGAACACCTTTCTTCTGGTCCATTTGGATCAACAAATAGAGACAAATAAATTAATACAGAGTTTATTACCAAGATTTATAAAACTTACAAACAAGTTCACAGCTTCAGGTCTTCAGGCACAAGCCAGTTTAGAGAAGACAAGACTGGCCAATTATAACTCCTGGCCATTCCATTCAGAAAAGAAATGACAGGTGAAGAGAAGCAACATTTTGAAAGTTATTGGAGACTTCATGAATTACATTCATTTCAATATGTTCAAAATGACAGACTGATTTGGTTTGCATATAGGGATACTGTTTTAAATAAACATCTCCCACGCATAATGTCTTACACGGTGAGGTCACAAGCCAGCCAGCCAGCCGCATCTGCTGAGTGCTTCTAATCACCATCATAAATGTTAACTTCACAGAAATACAATGATGCAGCAGAATGCATATAAATGTGGCAAATGTGTGAAGTACACAACATGAGTTCCAGTTAAAAATTAGTTCACCTGTTCCAATTAAACGTTTTTTCTATACTCAGAAATATGAAACTACGAGCTACTTATTGATTGCCATAACCCCTGTCAACATCCTCCAAAAGTCAGAGTGCTACTGAGAATCAACAGTTAACCTCATATGAAGTGCTTTGGCCAGCTTCTGATTTCCATGTTGGACCACTTACAAAAAGTGAGAAGATTTACAATTTAGAGACAATTACTAAGATTTCACTACATGTAAACAATACAAGAGATAAGCCCTCTACATACATCGTTTGTTTTAAAACTTTTAACAAGGAACTTTAAAAACATTATTTACATACTATAATAACAGGGTTTGGCACTTTTTTGCAAGAGACAAGGAAAAAAAAGATCCTACTGTAGACACCAGGCTCTATTTTCTCCACTTTTCGTGACACAGCAGTAGTACATATTTCACAGGTCAGTTAGAGTGGTATGGAGCACCAAAGAAACATGAATGACCCCCCCCCCCATTTTTATTCCTACCACTTTTCCAAATGATCATACAGTAGGACTGATGTCTGAAGAAAGCTATGAGGCTAATCAATTTAGAATACTATTACTAATACTATGATTATTTGTTGAGTATGATGAGTATGTCAACCATGTATTTAAGATGTAAACTGATTTAAGTGCACAAATGAATACAAAATAAACCTTAACAAATCCTGTGTTAAACCAAACAGTCTTTGGGCAAATGTCAACTGCTCCATCAGATTAAAATGACCATAAAAAGAAAAATTGCATTCTGCCTGCAAAAATCTGAATATAAAACAAAATATAGGTAATCAATCTTAACATCAATTAAAAAAGAACTCCATATGAAAATCCAAACAGCTACAATTATCACCATTCTGGGTTCTGATTAGTCGATTCTGTCTTCAAAGAGTAAGACAGAGTACTGTACATAGTACTGTTTAACTCTCATCAAGTGCTGCCATGGCTCTTGTAACATGTCTGCATGTTAAGTTTGTTGTGAGGCCTTTGAAAATAATGGTTGAGATGAAGGAAATGATCACTCACGTGTCAAAATGTGTACTGCAGATGGCCTTGTAAGATGAAAGCAAAGCAAAACATAAAGTGGTAATGGTAGTGCTGAGATGCAGTGAAAACAGCAAACCCCCTTCTCTTCAGGTTATCTTCAGGACGCTACCATAAGCCTGTTGCACAATCACTTGCACGTTGTCTACGATGAAATCGTAAGCCATGCTCCAAACAGACTCCACCGACTGCTGCATGATTCTGCAGAGAAAACGTGCAACATAGGTAATTACTGAAAATAAAAATGAAGGGGGAAGAGAAACAGGCTAAGATGTGCAGTACCTGCCTTTTCATGTATTTTATAATCAAATCTAACTTCTCCAGATCTTTATCCTCAATCAGATCAGTGCAATACTTCACCACCTGCAGGATGTCCTCCTCCATGGGTTCTAACAAAAAATAGGAGGTGATTATGCTTTATTCAAATTATTCTGTATTCAAATTGTTACAGAGATGTGTTTTGCTGTGTACCTGTTATGGTGGTGACCCATTCCCGTAGGAGTGTTTTAATGTCCGTCAGATCACTGGCTCCAGCCAGAGATGGAGCAGGACGAGGACTGAACTTATATAAAGACTCTGGGATGTCCTGTTTTGAGAAGGATGTGGAGGGCACATTTTCAGACTGGGAAGGCAAAAAAGATATATAGAATTAACACAAGCTTAAAAACACTTATAAACCTTTATTTCCACACACTGTCACTACAGAGAAAAGAACCTCCTCTACACGTATGGTTTATAGGCTCACCTTAAGAGTGTTCGCTGGACGGTTTTTGGCTGGACTGCTTATTGTGTGACACCTCTTGACAGGTGAGAGTCCTTTTTTAACAGGACTCACTGTATTTTTTCTCTTGTAGCGCCGCTTGACCTGACCAACACCAAGTCCTGGCTGTTTTAGTTGCAGCAGTGGATTCTTCTGCTCCACTGTAGTAAAACAACAAAGAAAGCATATATTACGTGAAGATAACGTAATAATAGTTAGAGAAAGCAAAAGGCATTTCTGGGGACTTACACATTTTTGCCTGAGGCTGCACTGTTTTTACACGGTTATAAGCAGATTTCAGTTCTTCCTGGAGCTCTTTTGGAAGGGCAGCGAATACCTCTGGATCAACCTGCAGTCAAGAGAACCAAGAAACTGAGTTAGGCTTAAAGTCTAGTCGGGAAATCTGGAATTAAATTTTGTATAGTTGGTGGATAAATTTTATGTACATATGAAGAATTCCCCTGATTAATGAGAGAGGCAATCTCAACCAATTGCATCCTTACCTGTGAGAAGTTAGGTAGTTCTAGTACAATTGCTGGACTGTCTGGCTGGTTTGGAATCTGTAGAACCAACGTTCCTACAGGTGCAGGAGGACGAAAAGGGGAAGTAGGGCAAGATCTTGGAGAAGAAGGTTGTGGAGGAAGAGCAGAGGGCTGTGGACTCGGTGAACGGCGATTATTTGGCCTCCCATCTCGATGACTCCAAGACTGCTCCACTTGTTCTCTTAACTCTGCAGGCAGGGCCTCCAACACAGAACGATCCACCTTGAAAAGCAAATGTAAACAGCTTTTTGTAATATGTTCATTTTGCAGTTTCATCAGTTTGATGTGTCTTTCAAATCATCACCTGTGAGGGTGAGGGCACCTCAATGCTGAGGTTGAGACGTGTTCGAGAATGTTTCGGAGTTTGTCTGCATGCTAGTAGGTCTTTGCTCGTTCCTGGGACTGGCTCGGGAGACAACACAGGACGTGAAGAGGGGCCAAATGACGGAGTTGTGGTTGAGGAAGTCTTTGCCTGATGTGTGTTGTTGTCTGAAGCACCTGTTACATTAATCTTGAATTCAAGTGACTTTATAGACAACGTCAAAACAACTGAACTGAAACACAAAAACCTAATACAAACCTCTGTTGGGGGATTTGGCACTCAGTCTCTGGCCTAGTAACATCTCTTTGATAGAGCGTGACCGGTGACCTGTGGCATCCTGGGGTGGACCTGAGTGATGTCCTTCAAGAAGCTGGACCTGGATGCCGACTCCTCTCATGTCCTGAACCTGCAACTTCATGGCATGAAACAGCTTGATGACTGCCGCAGCAATCAGATGACCACTGTCAGTGGATTGAGCGAGCATAACAGTCCTGCCAGCACAAGATGGATAAAAATAATCAACAGGGAGACAACGACATGCATAAACAATGACAAGAACTACTAAAAGCACAGGGATGTGTTTCTTTCTTACCTGGCTAGATGGTCACATATGCCATGACCACCATATTTAGCTGGTTCCAGCGGAGCTCCAACCTTGCGAATCATGACCTTCAGGGTAACTCTGCGACCACGCAGCCCTGCCTCCTGTAAGCGCTTTTGTACCTCCAAGGACAAGTTGGTTAAGAAACACTCTGCTTCATCAATCTAAATCACACAGAAGGGGGACAACAAGGTGGAGAGAGACAGGCTGGAAATGTAAGACAGATTCAAAAAAAAGAAAAGAAAAAGATGGCACAGGACAAAGAGAATGAGTCTAACCCTTTTAAAACGAATGTTGTAGTTCATCTCAGCTGAAACAGACTTTCTTTCCTTCTCATATCGGACAGGCCGGTCATCCAGCCCTCTGCAAAAACGAAACAGGGTTTGTCCAGTCCGGGGTCCGAATTTCTTCTGCAGCTGAAGAAGAGAGACCTGTCGGAGGTCCCCACACGAACTCGCACCCATAGCGCACAACTTTCTGCCCATAACAGGCCCAACGCCTAGAAATAAGAAAGTAATCATTTAGTCAAATATTACTATTATTATAAACACAAAAGCTTGTAGAATGTGAGACATGGCCAGCAGGTGGTGCTGTAAATGTACCTGGTAAGCTGGTCACAGGCAGGTCCCTGATAAAATCATCCACTTCTTCAGACTTCAAGAAGTACTGGCCATCTGGCTTAGCCTTACGAGTCGCCAGTCGACCCAACAGGATGTTGGACCCTAAGCAGATGAGCAATTAGAAAACACAAACACCGTCTGCTTCTATTATCCATTATATTTGACATTTAAACTTACCCATTCCCACTGAAGCACAACATCCCGTTTTCTCCTTGATTTCTACTCTGATTGTTTTGGCAAGATCTTCCGGGCTTATGCCCAACTCAGACAGCAGAGCAGAACCATCTATCAACACCTCATCACAGCTCAGGGCCTCGATGTCATGGGTATAACTGCAAGAAAAAAAGTTAAGTGAGAAACACTTTAGGTCCATCTGCAGGTCAGTGACATGGAAAATTGATCTGCCCGTTTCTTACCCAGCCAGAATCTCATACATAGTGAGAGCCACCTCTTTATAACTCTCAAAATCATATGGGACAGATTGCAGTGAGGGGCACAACAGTTTTGCTTTGCCAAAACACATCCCATTCCTCACGCCTGCTTGCCTATGAGAGACGACAGTTTGAGCTGATATAAATTACTGTTATTTCGGCTGGATAAAACTAATGAAATGTACATTTGTGTGTTTAGGGCTTACCTAGCTTCATAACTGCAGGACGCAATCTCAGCCATCGACAGGGCAGCCGCATCGTGGTCCACTGCTTTGGCATGAGACTCGGGACTCTCTTGTGAAGGAGTTCTGTGTAGATCATCATCATTTCTCTCTGAGAGTTTGAACAGGGGCACATTTAGTTAAGCAGATTACATTGAAGTAAAAGGTATACAGGAAAAATACAGAAGTACACTGAGCGAGGTGTTTAACAAGGGGTCACTACTCTCCAGGACAAAACGGTCTGGGTATGGAAGTCTCACCGTGTTGAGGATGAGTTTGTGTCCTCTGGTAGTACTGCTGCTCCAGCTGAGGGTTGGCACCAGGTCTCAAGGGCACTCTGCCCTGTCCACGATTACTAGTCACAGCTACAGGCTTTCCTGTAAGAAAACCACACATTTCACTGTGAGACTACTATGCGCAGCAAGTATCTTTGATACCTAAAAACATATCAGCCTGTCCTAAGGTGTCTTACCTTTGAGGTCCGGACGGTGTCTGATCCCCACTGACACAAAGAAACAGTCCATGTCCACATGAAGAATACAAGATTTAACATTTGCAGCTGCTGATGTATCTAACATGTGGAGACATATCAAACCATCAGGGGAGTTTTCCAAATCACAGAAATCAATGGAAACAGCTTCTAGCAACATGCGTTTTCTCAGGATAAACGGTTTAATACAATGCACCATGATTATATTAGAATCTGATAAATTACCAGGGACACATTAAATGTTTCGGATGACTGAACGCTTATGCATGTTGGCCATGAAAAAGGTTTTCAATACTGTGCCTTCTCTGGACAAGAAGAAAAACAAAGCTAAATTTGATCTGGGAATCTGGTGAAAACATTCGCCACTAATCCGTGATAACATCCTAATACACTGTTCCTTAACAAAAGCTACATTTACAAGACAAAAGCAACATAGGGACACTTCTGTTCATACCTTGACTGTCTGTAAAGCGTTGGGCTACATATTTTCTTAACCGATCCTTCCCAGGAAAGGAGGCACCCCCTGCTGCTTTTCGTTTGCTGTTCAGTTCGTTGACATATTCAGAAAATCCTATCCTCCACGTGGAGATCTGGTGTAAACGTGAGCGCGAGTAGTACTCGGAGATCAAATGGCCTGTTTGCACCAGCAGATTTGCTGAAGACTCTGATGATGACGATTTGTCAGTGGGGGGATCAGGTTTGTCGGCTATGGCAGTGGTGTTGAATGAGGCAGGTTCAGATGAAAAGGCATTGTGGTAACCTCCATTCAGTCGAAATGGACAATGTGAAAAAGACTGTGATGCAGGGGGAAGAGGAGTCCTTGCCTCTGCTGCTCTTAAAGTCTCTTCATAGGGGGATGGTGGAGGTTTAAGTCTTTGCTCACTGACTGCTTGACATTGCTTTGGAGGGCTGTGGGGAAACTCATACGGGTCAGGTTTGGTTTGAAACTGTGTTGGAGGACTCAGAGGCTTATCTGCTGCACTCCTAACTGTGCATTCAGGCAGTTCCTTATCAAAGGGTTCATCTGTGGCAGGAGACAGGTCCTCTGGCTTTAAGGCACCATTAACAAGGGGGGCATGTCCATTAGTCAGGGGCGACTCCATCGCCACCTGTGGGAAAGGATTTTCTCTGCCACACTCTTGCTTTTCATTGATCTTTGAATGGCTCATGTCCAATGAGGTTTGCAATACACCATTTCTAGAAAGAGAAGACATTATTGTTTATTACACTAATGTAACAAGTCTTTCAAATTCAAAAGAAACAGAGACAACAATAAACCTTTGACATTATTGTAAATTGCCTTGAGATGATTCTGTTAGTGCTATATAAATAAATTGAATTTTACTCGTCACTTTTCTTAACTTCACATACTCACAATGATTCCACTTGTTTGCAGCCACCGTGATGTGTGTTGCAAGAAGAGTTGGTCTGAGATAGTTTTTGGCCTACTTTCTGGTGTCGTAGATTAGGATAAGGTGCTTGAATAGTAGACTGTGGAGGCTTCAAGGGGCTCGGGTCACACACAGCGTGAGTCTGTAAAGGGCTTCTGTGTTTGGGAGCTTTATTGACATGGCTGGATGCTAAGTGGGTCAGTTCACTACTGAAGCGAGGTGCACAGCTGTGCGGGACGGACTGAGGTTTGCTGTTGCTAGGGTTAGGGTTGGCATTATTCTGGTAACTGAACGAGGACTGACTCATGACAGCTCTCAGAACATTGTGCTGTGGTGGGTGTAGATTTTGATGGACATTCGGCTGCAGCATTCCATGGCTTGGTCCTGCAGCTTCGGAGTTCTGGCGCAGGATTATGCCTGGGAAGATTGGGCCTTTCTGTTTTACATACAGCTGATACTGTAAGTAAGGCAGAAGCCGCCCAGCTCTGACACTGTTTAAGACAAATGACAATGTTGGCACAGACAGCTTTTAACAACAGTTTAACATAATTCCCTCCCACTGAACACACCTGTCTGTGATCCACTCTGGCTTGATGACCTTTTCTCCTTTGAGCTCCTGAATTTTACTGTTGGGCAAGTTGTTGGCAATAATGTGGGTGGTCTTTGAGCGGGAGTAATACATGTGGAACTGGCCACCATGCAACATCATCAGTCTCCGTAGCTCATCAGCACTTGGATCTATTAATGACACAGGCAAGACATAGGACAACAATAAAAATGGCGAAAATGAAAAATTCCAATGTCAGCTCACACTGGCATCAAAAAGTCAAAACTATTATTTGCTATTTGTTATTCGAGCTATTCATTGTAATCAAGTAATCTATTTGGACGTCCACTGTTAAGATGCATCTATACTTGACAGCCTATTTATGGAGCTGTGTGAAATATCACAAACAAAAGTTATTTCTGTGTCTATGGCAATTAATATTATTGAGAACATTTTTTTATTTTGTTTTATTTAGTCTACCGGGACATTTGACAAGAACTTTACATCATACTGAGATGGACCAATTAGGAAGACAGAAAAACATGTAGAAAAAAATTGCCCCATAACATTACCTGTGTACCCATTAACATAAATAGCTATTCCACTGAAGATGTTGGAGCACGTGCCCTCCTTCTGTTTTTCCCTGGGGGCATCAAGTTTAAACTGCTCGTCCAACTTGGAGATTTTGGCGGCCATGTAGCCACCCTGCACACATGAACAGCAGTGGGAAGGATCATGACATTTAGATTCGTTGAGAGTTGAAACTGTGATGAATTTTAGCATCTTTGTGGTTTGGACACTCACCCTTTCGGCCCAACCATTGTCTTCATTAGCATTGTCTCTCTTCTTTGACCACCCATTTCGACTCATACTGAGCTTCCTAAAAAAACAAAAGGAACTGCTCAGCCGCACTGAATCAAACTATCAGACAACACACTGCAGCTTAGTCAATGAGCTTCTTGGTAATAGACCACAGCGAGAGACAAATGGACAAATATTTTTCATGATGCACATTTGTCACTAAAAGCAGTGCCCAAACAACTTTCAGTACATCCTACATGTATGTAGTAGTATTATATAAAGGCGTGATATGACTACCAGCTTATTGACAAAGTATATGACATTCCAGGGGGAACATTTGGAAAAGTCAACAGTTCAAGTCAAAGGACACAGACAAGCAGTGACACTGATCACAGGTGTTCTTCATAGGTATAACTCTACATAAATGTTAGGAAAGTGCCTTGGAGATGTTGTTCTTGGCCAAGGGCATGTCCGGGCAGCTCATATATACCGATTACAGGTAGATGGGTTACACCAGAGACCCCGCGTGCGATTTGGTCTCATCTTTAATGCTAACATTAGCCTAGCTTCACGCAGCGACGCTTTCACATTAGCCAGTTAATCGTGCACGTCGCAGTGCCACGACACGACAGAAACATGTTGTCAGTCCAGGCAAACAAAAATATGAGTACAAGTGTGCTGTCTGCACTCGCCAACAACGCCACCAAACAATGGACAGCGTAGCTACACGACCCAGTAACTTCGGTACACTGTTATTTTCGGTTGTTAACAAACAGCGGCTCTAACTGACTGTTCGCTAACAGAAGTCACTTGCTTTTTTTTTTTACCTTTTATCCTGTCAGACGGGGTTGTTAGCCACAGACTTCTCTCTGCAGATCCTGGCCAGCATAAACCGTGTGTGCGCGCCGATCAAACGAGGTAACACCAAAGAAAAGAGGAAAATCCTCCAGACAGTTCGCTCGACTCCTCAGCCGTGACCTACACCACAGGAGTCCTTGGGTCCAACTGAAATCCCCTTATTTTGTCATGCAGCCACGCCATGTCTCTCCAACGTTTTCGCTCACCCTCCTAGTCCCTTCGCTCTCCATTTCTACCGCCTCAACGCTTCGCTTTCACTTCGCTCACTTACTGACAAACAGTACTTCCTGATAATATTTTCAAAATAAAACGCTAGACGACCAGTGAACATCTGGGTTTCACCAAAGTGCATCTGGAAGTGGGCAACTCCCATGTTCTGAGCCAAATAATCAAAGCATGGATAAAACTCAGGACGATGGAATTACATTTTAAAATACGGTGCAAATAATGCAAAAGATAAATATTACTTTCATTGGATTAAAAGGTTATAGCTGATGAACAAAGATATTTAGCTCAGTTCAGAAAATGTAATGTGATTAAACCAACATCACTATTTTAACATAATGCTATTTGAATAAAGTGTGAACAAAACTGGACATTGATGAGTTAGAGATGTTATTAATACTTCATATATTGTATATATTATACTTTTTAGTTATTCTGACGTTTAATCTTGCAAGACGACACCCATGGTAATTGGTGTTTATTTTGTCAAATCATATATATTATTATATGCGGATGACTTAAAACAAAAGCTAATGTTAGATATCATGTTAGTCATGTTCAGTCAAGTCGTATCATTTGTCCACTGTATTTTGAAAAACAAGAGACGCTGAACTTCCGGTATCGTGTAGCTCACCTGAGGTGTCTTGACCGAGCTCACCCCCGGTTGTTTTTAGCCTCAAGTTGTGTTATAATGCTGCCACTCTGCGGACAGTCCATCGCATGTCACCTGAAATGACTGTGTGGATGGCTTTGGAGGCTAAGTCACCCATTCTGATACATATTAATGACACACCCGGATGTACGCGTCAGATTGGACAAAGTGAGCGTTTGATGTCACGCTGTTCATCACCGCACTCTGACAGATTGCTCATCTCTGACAATGTATCTGTGCTTTAAATTAGGGGAGATTTGTGCGCATAGCGTTAATCCGCCCTCGCTGTCTGCTTATGCAGTCGACTGAGAGCCGTGTAGTTTTTTTTCCCCTCCTGTCTGGCGTGTGCGCTGTCTGGCTCCGAGCGGTCGTCCTCAGACGGCCCGGCACGCAGGCATCTAACGCCTGTGACGCAGAGACACGTGCCGGCTGAGCGAGCCAGCAGTGCAGCCTGTGGACACGGTGGTCTGCTCCGACCACCTCACACTGTGACCACAACACACGTTCACGGTGACAGACATGGTTTTATATTTGAAAGAAGCAAATTTGACTCTAATGCCACTGCAGCTGTGACTAACTAATTCCACGTTGGTCCGCAGCTCAATGAATGGATTAAATAATCATGCAGTAAAACGAAGAGGTAGGAACTGTCACCATAATAAAAATGGTTCAAGTTCTTTACAGTCTCCCTACATTTTTATATTTTTATTATGATCGATATTAATAATATGTCATTTGACTTACAGTGTCTGCTTTTTGAGAAAAAACAAACAAACTAAGAAACACTGTTGAAAATATTCAAAACATATTGTCTGTCTCACACAACCTTTTTTCAAAATTTGCATTATAAGGTAGACCATAGTTCAGGGAAATGAAAATATCTAATCTGGTGCTGGATTTGTTAGCAATAAACCTCATTTCACAGAACCACAAAAAGCTGGATGCTATCGACCCATGGCTTGTTGTGTCCCAAGAAGCCCCCTCATTGGTTGTTCATTGTTGCTATGGCACCAGACATCAGATGCTGAAGTTTCATGTGCGACTTCTGTGTTGATGCTGCAGGAAATACAGTACAGGCTTGTTGCAGTGATGGAGAGTCAGAGAGAGTGATTATGTGTGTGTGTGTGTGTGTGTGTGTGTGTGTGTGTGTGTGTGTGAGAGAGAGATAGAGTGGGAGATCTGTGCACAACTGGACTGACTAATGAGTCTGACTCACACACCACTTACACCTACTGTAAGTGTGTTTTTTGTATGTCAGTGATAGCAAGAGAGTCACTGGAGGGAAACAGGGAAACAGTCAATCCTCCTGCTTTCCAGGGCAAATCCCTCACTACATTAACACACAAAAGATTGATTAAAAAGTATCCTGCTATCAAAATTATTATTAATATATTGTAATAAAAATGAAGATATTCACTGAGATCCCCAGAAGGCATCTCATAAAAACTATTGCATTAAAGAGCAGTTATTGTATGGGCACACCTAATTCAGTATTCAAACTGATGGGGAAATATTCTGCAACAAACGCAATAACAGCTGACCTTCTGAAACTTTAAGCGTGACTTGCAGCCTGGCAAAAAGTCTGATATCATTTTTTATCCTTTGTTTCTTAACTGAGTGCCCAAATACATTCTTATATATATATATATATAAGAAATAAAAACAAATCATCTTGCCAATATGAAAATACAAATTGTACCTGACTAGGCCCAGGAAAGTAAACTTCCCAAGTCTAGATACACCTCTCATTTTACCTAATCCCACACTGACAATAATAAAATAAAAAATACATTATGCTAGGTTGGCAATTTTTTTTAATAGTTTTTTTTTAAAAACAGATAATCCATCAAATATTGCACAGTAAAAAAAAACAAACTAAAAATATTCGATATTATAAGAGGCATTAAAACCTTTACTAGCAAAAGATATTTTTTCCTCTTCGGAGAACGTGGTATGTGATTAATTGGTCTTTTTCAGCATCCTCTTATGCTACAAAGACACAGGCCACTCAGTAATTATTAGTTCCAATGTATGAAAACGGACTGTATATGAGTTATGTGAGGTCCAAGAGACATTTTGGCAAATTGTTAAAATGCAATAATCCACTGTGTTTACAGTTCTTCAAATTAATCCAATGACGAGAAAGGTGCAAGGAGATCATAAGTGAGAAGTCTGCTCATTCAGAAGGCTTTGTGCACACTAAGGCCCAGATTGTGTGCACCCCAAAATCCTATGAGGATGACAAATTGCAGGCTCCTTGAGATTTTATCCAACTCCATTTCACATTGTCCTGTGAGCTGCATGGAGATCCAGACTTGTCTTGTGTCTTGTCTAGACTAAACGTAGTCTTGAGGTCTAGTGAGCAGGGTAAGAAAAATCTTCCCCTTCTCAGTTAAGTTTGGCACTAATGCGTATCCACTGAAGAGCTTGTCTGGTGTATTGTACTGTGTGAGCAACGGTACTGTGAAGAGTCAGTGGTCCAGATAAAGTATTTAAATAATTGAAGAACTCTGAAAAAAAAAACAACACTGTTTTAAAAGTATAAAAACACTTCCCATCTCATTTTGGTTGCATGTTCATTTTTATGTTAATCTGTTACAAACAACTTTCACTACACATACCTTTGTTCTCTTTTGCAAGGTTGTCTGCCACCTCCCAGTACTCATAGCTGTACAGCACGCTGTTGGTAATGTTCAGGTGATTTGCTGCCATCTGATGGATGCGTTGGGGAATGCTTATGAGAGAGGGGTCTGAAGCGCGTCCAAGGTATTTGGCATTAGGTGAGAGTGAAGGCAGGGGTCCTCCTGTACCCCTTGGAGTGAAAAGACATATACAACAGGCAGATAGTGTTTTAGTAGCTGGACTATAAGCAAATGCATAGTTAACAAACAAAGTTAACATCCACGTACTTCCCAGAGTCATTCCAACATTGTGCTGCAGCAGGCAGTTTGGAAGAACTCTGTAATGACACAATGACATAAACAAGACTAACTGGTTATCCAAACTCAGATGTTTATATTGTAACAGAGAAGTCAAAAAATGTGCCCAAATGTCTCTGTATGGACTAGCTACCTTAAAATAGTCCAGCAGCACTTTAGAGTATTTCAGTGCATGGTCCTTCTTTAGACGAAACATCTGCCAGTAAAGCAGGGCGAGGCATCGGAAACTGAGGACACACAAGTGCAAGTCGAAGAGACTCAGACAGACCACAAATCATACTCAAAATGCAAGTCCTTCAGCATGATGATAGATGTGGCATAAACAGAGGACATGGTATACGCACCACAGCACCGCCAGCTGTTTGTCTTCCTGTCTCGCCCCAGGACCAGAGTGGCTTTTCAGCCTCATTGCATACCTTCAGACACAGAACTGTTAACTATGGGGCTGCGGTTTATGTATATGCATGTGTCTGTAAATATCAATTTCTCTCTGGGTTCAAATCTACTGTACTTGTATTTGCTTTTGCCTGAATGTGTAATTCACCTAATAAGCTCCACTGTCTCTGAGTACATGGTATACGGAGATTTGGCCTCAAGTGGCCCCTCTTCCATTGCTTTCCCACACTCCATGAAGGAGAGAGCAGCGTCAATGTAATTCACAGCCTTCCCCAGCTTGTCCACCTGGAAAAAAAGGTGGCAGTAAATATCATAGACACACTTCAGTATTTTTAGATTTAAGTCTGTAGATTAGCCAATTTATCCAGATTAGCATTGCAAAAAAAATAAGGAAAGACTTAAGTTCCATCAAAGCGACTTTCTTCTCATCTTCTTCATTCATTGTATGTTAAGTCCATTGCTTAGCCATTTTTAAAGTGGTTAGAGTAAAATGCACATGTTTAAACTTTGGTTTTCTACTGGTAATATTAATATTAGTATGTATTAGTAATGGTGGTAAATTATATTAGTATAGTTGCAAATATATCTTTAGAGATTCAACCCACTGTTGGATAAAAGCTTAAGAATGTATAGTTTACAATACTCCCTATGCAGCCTTCTCTATTATAGGGTCATGGGATGACTGTCTATCAAAGGGTTAGCATATAGAGACAAAGCCGCTCACATTACTTAAGAACATTGCCGATGAATGCCCAGGACCATTTTTTAATAAGCACGTCTTATAGGAAATGTGACTGTATTTACCCTCTCTCAGATCAAGAATTCTAGTTGCTCTCCCAGACCCTGATCTTATGTTTCAGAAGCAAAAGGCGGTGCTTCCCAAAATGTTGTATGAGTTGTATCATCAAGATTGTACAACATCCCAGTTTTATTCACCATGTACACGGGTAGTTCCAAATATCCATTTATAAAAAAAAGAGAAAAGTATTTGTTAAAAAGTTCAGGTTTGTATACCATCATGGAGACAATTAATCTAAACAGAATAAACAAGTGCCTGTGGTTTAACATCAGCTGAAAGCTTCAGAAAGCTGGAAGCTGAAGCTGATGACCATGCTCCAACTCAGACAACTGCTCAGTAGTAGCTTGTCTTGTACGAAACTGGTCATTGCAACAATGAAGACGACACCAGCGATGGACGCCCAATGACGCCAACACTGTATGACGGTTTTTCAAAATTTTGTACATTGATGAGTATCATCATCACATGCTTCTGCAATCAACCATTTTGGATGCCCACACGTTATGTCCTGGTAATTTCTGGCTCAGAAATGGGTGGAAAAAATAATATAAAGAGCTATCATGCTGTTTTGAAATATTGATTGAGGTCAGTGGCAGTTTTGTGAAGAAGCCAAAAATAAAAAATGTGGAGAAAAGTAAAAAAATGAGGAAAAGTATTGTTAAATTGTCTGTTATCTTTTTTATTTGTATTGAAGTGAATGGACTTTAGGAACTTACTTCTTACTTTCAATTGAAGATCAAGGTCTTACCATTGCATCAGCACGGTGCTTCATCCTTTTGGCTTCGTGTAAGTAGTATTCAGCATGATGTGGACTGCGAAGATGAGCGAAAATACAAAAAAATCAAGAGCATTACAATCTTTATCTGACAAAAAACAGTGGGCTGTATGGCGATGCACACAGTAATGACTACTGTATGACTGCTTACATTTCATTGTTCGGTACGGTCCCCTTGTGTCCTGGAGGGCCCCAGGACTCGGAAAGGTGAGGCTGTCTTGACACTTTTATACATTCATTCTCCATCTTGGGCTGAGTGCACAGATTGAAAACAGGTGAATTAAACCTAAATGTTGCAAAAAGGCAAGTAGTAGAGTTGAGGTAAGTTAAATACATAGTTGTTTTGTATTACCTTTACATCTGAATCTCTATTCTTGTCTCTGTTCTTGTGGGTGTGGTTTTGATGCTGCTCTGAAGGTTTTGGTTTGGAGGGAGGCTGGGTGGACTCCGAGTTGTCAGACAGAGGAGACAAAGGCGACATTGGCCTCTTGCTATCTAAGTACTCCTCTAAATATCTGCAGGTATAAGTACACACATGCATTGACACAAACACACCCAACCAGTTTGATTCCACATCCATTCCAGAAACTGAATGGTGTGCAGTGTTTTCGTACCCATTGTGTGTGGTTTCAGTCACGAAGTTGAGGTCAGCTGTGTGAGATGACGACTCTGTTTGGCCCGAGAGGTCACTTGCATTAGGAAGAGTCCTTTTAATTTCTCTGTTTGACACACCATTCTCCAACTGGCCACACACACAAACACACGTATGCATGGTCTGATAAACATATAAAGATTCTATATCTAATTTTCAGGCACAAAGATGTTTACGGATCTAGTGCACGACATTCAACATAGAAGAAATGTAAATATACAGTAAATGCTATCTACCTTTCTCTTCCTTTTGCCGTCTTTTGTCACTGTCTCAGGTACATAAAGGTGTTTCATAGCGTCTCTTTGCCTGTCCTTGTTCGATGAGGAGCAGGAGGAAGAAGCTGGCTTTTTAGAAATGGTACTAGTAGTGCTGTCTGGGACTCTTTTGAGGAGACAGAGGTCTATCTGCACCACAAGATTTCTAAGCCCTCGCTGGGAAGACACTGAAGCATGTTCACCTCGCCCAAATGGGACTAGGGTGTAGAGTTTTTGCTTCCCTTCACTCTGCTGTCCTTCACCTGGAGTCCCTGAGGTGCGTACTTTAGAGGGCACTATCTTAGGCTTGTTGGCATCAGGCCTGCCTGGGCCTGAGGGCCCTCTCTTAGTGGGTAACTTGTGGGAGGTAGAGTCTGCTGGAACCTTTGTGATCAAAGTCTGATATTCAGAATCTGAATCAGAATTTGAAGAGGAAGAGGCAGAGAATAAGTATGATGATCTAGGAGGAGTTGGGGATCGTGACTGAGGAGTTGAAAATTCTTGATGTAACTCTCTCTCCTCCTCACTTCTCACACTTTTTTTTGTTCTCCCCTGGTGGTGTAAATCTTCTTGAAGGCGATGTCGCTCTGTGTTGGTAGGGAGCCTCTGTTTGGCCTGGGCTGCTTGCCATTCGCGTCTATGTTGTTGCTCCCTGCTCCTCCTGTTTTCCCCTCTTGCTGTCTCCTCTCTCCTCTTCCGCCTCGCTATCAGTCCCTCCTCCCCTTCCTCCTCCTCCTCTTCTTCGGCTGAATGCAGGGACTGGATGCAGGGACGTCTCAGTAGCTGCTCCTCCGCCAGCCTTCTGTCTTCTTTTCTCTCCTGTTTTCCTGGTGGTTTTTCCCTATGCCTTTCCTCTTTTCTTTCGTGTTTTCTCCCCTCTGCTTGGGTCAGACGCTCACATCTGTGGTCCACCTCCTGTGCCTTTGCTTGGGCTTTCTTCTGCAGTGTTTGTGTCTGAGTAACATTCACAGTAGTTGGTGCTTTAGCCTCCCAAGTCTTGGTCCTAGCTTTTAGACTAGGACTGGACCTAGAGTTCAACCCAGCACCAGAATTACTAGCAGCTTTAGAGGTAGATTGGGAATCAGATCTGTGACTAGTGTTGATTTCACGACTAGTAGGAACTAAGCGTTTTGCTCTTGTGGGACTGTGTTGTGAGCCTGGTTGAAATAGAGACCTTGGCTTGTAGTTGGAGCTGTGGTTAGACCTGCTTTCCTGGGGTGGCTCAAGGTGTGATGCGTGTTTAGCTTTGGGTGCCTCAGAGGGCTGTTTAGAATTTTGAGGAAAATTAGACTTAGGTCTACATTTGTGGCTGTGACTTTGGGTAGAGTTTAAAACTGTAGAAGCTGTGGATTTTCTTTGGTCTTGGTCTTGTGTGGACTGAGTCTTGGGCCTTTGCTGATGAGTTGGCTCGGGATGAGTACTATTTGTATGCTTGTTCTTGTTGACAGTGTTAGGCACTGGGGTAATCCATGGCCTAACTTTTGTCCTGTGGGGATTGGTTGTTAGATTAGATTGTATTTGGTTCTGTCTATGAACATCAGGATAGTGACGCAATCTAGATGAAGGAGGTACACTGGGACTTGGACTTCTTGGAGGGTCTCTGGATATAGGGCTAGGGCTACGACTGGCTCTTGGGCTCCCACACCGACTGAGGCAATCATTTAAACCTGGACTGGGGATGGGGCTACGTCTTGGGCTAGGGGTAGGACTTGGACATGTGCTGGTGAATGGGCTCGGGCTAGGGCAGTAGCTGTAGCCAGGGCTAGGTAGGGGGCTGTTGTTGTGGCTGTAATTGAACTGTGGACTGGGAATAGGGCTTTGGCTAGGGCTGTATTCCTGACTGCTGTCCCATGCCCTGGCTGGAGATGGTGCTCGCTGGGTGTGAGGAGAGTGCAGGCGTTCTGGAATGCTCTGGGCAGGATCCTGTTCACTGCTGGAAGATTTTTTCCGAGACTTCTTCAGCCATTTATCCAACTGCCACTGGGCAGCCGAGGGTTGATCAGGCTTGAGAAAGCGTTGAAAGAAAGGATACACAAATTCCACATTAAAATAAGAATATTTTAAGTACAGAACAATTTTCCATTTGATAGCTATTCAGAAGTATTGTTGTTATTATTACAGCTGTAATAAGGTTTAAGTAGCTTAAGAGGAAAGCAGTATCAATACTACATAGGCGTGTGTGTGTGGGTGATACAAACTGTGAGAGGTGGGTGTGTGAGAGCACACGGATGCAT
>JAUMTR010000013.1:6315406-6329738 GCA_032270685.1 Microctenopoma stevenorrisi | reverse complement strand
TACATCACCATAGGAAAAAAATGCCCAGAAACACACACACACATTTTATAATTTTATATATATATATATATATATATGTGTGTGTGTGTGTGTGTGTGTGTGTGTGTAGGACTTGAGTCTAACTACATAATTTATATATATTACGTAGGTGTGCAGGAACAGAAAAAGAAAATTCTCAAGTCAAACCAGCATTTTAAGTCATTTAAGTGAATAACTCTCCGTTGTTCAATTCTACCACTGTACACAGCTTTTCGTGTTAAGAAAATTCCTTAATGCAAACAGAGAATGTAACCTTGTATGAAACATGTGGAGTGTGCACATACTACAACATCTGCACATACCACGTAACTCTACCTCAGACCCAGCTGCTTTTAAAAGCATTGAATTCCAAATGATAAATCTGGTTTTTGACGTCTAAAAACTGACATCATAGTCTTCTTTCAGTAGCTTACTAACTACATGGCCTCATATTCCCAATCTGTGCTTACAGCAGCCTGAAACCCATCCAATTATGTCAAATGACTCGCTTAATGTTTACTTACCAACTGGCTTGGCTACTATAAGAAAGAGCAGAACACAAGAGAAAGCTTTTCCTCAAATAAACAAACGCACAGGATACTCACAGCTGAAGATCAAACTTCTTTCTCTTTGGAACGTTCTCTATTTCTGTCTTAGCAGATCTAGAGCTAAATTAAAACTTAACTCCTCAAGTCAAACAGTGACACCCCAGGCCCCCTCCACCGTCCCTTGCCCTCTTTACAGAGAAGACACTGCATCTCTTGTACCGTCTCGGCTACCCTCCCTCCTTCTTTTCTGTCCCTCCCTTTTTCTCTCACTACCTGGAACTCTGGATTTGCTGCCTCCACAGCTCCAACCCCCATCTCTTCCCAGGGAGACAGTCAAACACTCCACGTAAATGAAAAACACATGCTGTACACCCCCCTCCAAACACACACTCCTCTCCCACCCTCGCTATAGGGGCCCAAAGTAGTGCATAGCTAGTAATATAGTCCATTATGTTGTACAGGGGCTTCCATTCATAAATGAGTAGTAGGTTTCCCCTTCATTCCCAACATAGCACACATCTCAAACCAGCCCCCATGATGTCTGTCTCTTCCAAAAACCCATCATACCTACCTTGCGTCACCCATTAAATATGAATCTGAAATAATTAAATGGAAGATGTCAACATTCTGCACTATTGTGTTGAAGAAGAAGCTAACTCTGGTTCAATTTGTCAACATGAACTCTAGTCATGATTGCTTCCACCTCCAGAGGGCTTTCCTCTTTGAGACTTAGCTTGTTGACATGACACCCACGGCACAAATTCCCAATGCTTCCTCTGCCTATTGCTCCTCCACCCCAGCTAACAGACATTTCTCATTCCCGTGTCCCTCCCCACACCTGCCAGCAACTGCCTTAAGGCCACCACTCCCCGTAGGCCGAAGCCAGTGAGAGGAAAACACAGACAAGAGACTTGGACGGAGAAGACAGAGAGTAGAAGAGTGTATAGCTCAGCTCTTGTACCTCTTTGCTGCTTGGCTGTGTGTTTGCAGGTGACGCAGGATCTGGGTGAATGTCTGGGCTCTGGCTGGGGCTCCGGGAACGAGGGCTACTGCTTCCCGACTCGGCAGTAGAGTCTGAGATTGAAGAGTCCGAGCTGGAATGTCTCACCCGCCTGCCATGTGTGTGTGCTCGCTGTGCTGACAGGCTGTCAGTCAACACACACACAAACATTGGGTAGGGGTCAGTATGGGTACATTGCCCAGTGGTGCTTATATACACAGACAACTGGATACGGTTGTTATTCATTCACACATGGATGAACTTGTGTTTACAGACAAACACAAATATACAGACACACAATATTTGCAATCAAGTACCTCTGTCTGTCCCAGGAAGCTGACTCATGCGGTGCCTTCAGGAGCAGAAAACAGAAACCTATCATCCACAGCAGTAGTGTAGCGAACAGATAATAAGCAATGATGTGATAACCTGCTGCTTGATGTCTTTATGTGATTAGCTAATAACACAAAATTCTTTACAGAATGCCAGTTGTAAAACATCTTGTAGTGTGAACACAACAATAAACCCAGAAAAACAAGCATCCTGTCGGAGCTGCCATAGTCCTGTCACTTCCCTTACACCTTTTACACCTATGTCTGATCATGCTATCTTGCATAACCTCAAGCAACCACCTAAGGTAAAAATTCCTACATTCATTTTATTTTTAAAATTTTTCATCGTTTCTTGGGGTGTTACCCGTTGATTGTCATCGTCATCGCTGCTTAGTTTCAGGTCATCAGCAAGCATTCTGTAAACAGAAAAAGACGCTTACAGTTAAAAAGGAACACGCTAAATGTCCAAGAGAACATCTCTACCAAAGCTGCATAATTTCCAAAACAATACCTAGTTTGTAGTAAAGTAAAGTTTTATAATGATCAATCATTTTTAAAGGTGCCATAACGCTAACGATTCTTGAATAAAAAGAATGATTACACGAATGTCTGCATCTTCTTTGGAAAAATATCCTGTACTGACTTACTTTTATTGTCTGGTGGATGATGCAGCTACTGTAGTTATGGTTTAAGGACACTGTACATTAACATTGCTGTTGATGCCTGTGTTAGTTTAAAAGGATTATTTTCAAATCGTGCACTTTGGCCAGATTTAGAGTAGCCATAAACCAAACCCAATTTAAAAGACGACACACCTCTAAGAATAATAACAAGCAATATACGACCCGGTGCTAGGTGATAAGTGTTAAGACAAACATTCTACAAAACAGAAACATTTACAAAGCACACAGATAACCAACAGCTAATGATATAAAGGGGACTGTCTGCGTGTGTGTTAACGCATTTCAAATGCAAAAATAGCTCATGTTACATGAGGCAGGCTGTGTCGTCATGTGAAACATGTGGTTTGCTTACAACACTGAACACGTGTTTCACATTAAAAACAGGATGTAGAGTTAACAAACAGGACAAACAGGAGCACATCAGTCTCCACTGACAGCTTTCATTACTGTTAAGTGATCTTTGACCCGACCTTTGCTGTGCAGCCTGTTGTTACTGTTGTAGTATTAACACAGTTCGTATGTGTTGAGTGACCCTAATCTGTGCTTCTACTTTCATTCTCTTTTCTATTATTGTTGTTGTCCAGATGAGTATGTGCATATAAATCAGAAGAACATGTCAGAGATGTATGTGATGTGTTTTATTGTCTATGTGTTCCACAGTTGGGATGATGTCCTTTGCTGGATCAAGTTTCCTCGTGCACCACTTACGATTTGTGAGGTGCCACATGAGGATGACGGGCCATTCGCGGCTGAACATCCCCTCGACCTGACAGACAGAAAATATATATAAAGTCAGACAACTGAAGTCATATATTCGCATTTACCAGAGATTCAGCAGTTAATTATTGCATGTGTCAGGTATGGGAACTTATGAATCAATGAACACTTACTCTGCCTTTGTTGTGTTGTCAGATGTTTTGTATCCTGAAAAAGGGACCAAAAATATATGTGTAATCTGTATTTTACCCATTAAAACCATTTTCCTACTACAACATAATACTGCCCTATGATAAAATGATAAAACAACAACTTGGCCATTCACAGTGTAATTAAAGATTTGGTTGTGTTACTCTAGTAGCTGCTAATATAGCCTCAATTAAATATTAGGAGTGGGCAACAGAGGTCTGTGAAACTCACTTCTTTACATCTACAATCACATAATGTGTGACGCAAATAATGAAGACTCAAGTGACATGATGCCAATTTATCAGATTCCAGAGGAGGCTGCCGCAGCATATAATGATACGTCTTAAAAATGATTTTAATATGTAAAATCCTCTTCATCATCCAAAATATAAATAAACACACACACATACCTTAGGGTTGTAGAGGATTCGTTGGGCCTGGTCACCCTCTAAGACTTGCTGGGATGGCCAGGACTGAGTCATGTCCTGTGTAACAGCAGTGAGAGGTCAAAGGTTAATTGTGAGATGCCACTGTGAGTGATGATCTTCACATAGCAAACCCTGAAGTCTCCTAATTCTCTTTCAATTGGGAGTAACACATTACTCCCATTTACACAGAGAGCCTCTGACAACTGACTTCTAGTATTGGCACAGATTCCCGCCACCAGGGGGAGTGTGACTGGATGCAAATATAGGTTGTGAATCACAAGTAGAAGCATCTATGTTGCAGTAGTGTTAGGATTACCAAATAAATCTTTTTCAAAGCATCACTATCTGATATACTTTTTTAAGGTTTCTTTTTTTGAGAAATGATTTGACTCAGTAGCAGTTCATGATTTTTCATTTGAGGTGGATCAATCTGAGTATCTCACATTTTCAAAAGCAGCGATCTCAAAGGTGTCCCATCAGTCAATGAGAACATAAGACACCTCATCAAAACATTTGTTGCTTGTGTGGCAGCCCTGGGGAGATGAATGCGAAATGCGTCAGGTGGCTCAGAGACCCAACAAGTGACGATCAGTCTTCAGTGCAACATTTAAAATAATAACGAACTTGTAGGGCTGAGGTGGAAATCATGAAACACTTGGCAGAACTGAATCGTGTGAGCATTTTTAGGAGTTCGGATGGAAGAAACGAAAAGAAACATTCACCCACCCACCCACCATGAGCTGCAGCAGGAAGCACTGCCACTGTACAGTATCTAAACAACCATACGGACCTTCAGTTACATATGTTTTGATACAAAGAGCAGGGACTGATATTATTCTATTAATATAAAACTAATTATTAGTTAACTAAAGAAGTAACTATAGAATTATATGAAAAAATCTCAGATTATCCAGTGTCAGTCTGTATGTGTGCACTCACATGTGTTACTGCTCAGCCTGGAAGAAGATAGAGAAACCTCTGAAAATTATACATGATACCTGGGCTATTCTGAAGCGTTACCTAGTTTCTTATTTTTCTTGCAGGAAACCAGCCACATGGAGAGAGCTCTTCATCCAGAGCACACTGCTCAGATTATTATCTCTACTGATTAAATTGCCTGCAGTCACACTCACACAAACCAGGGCACATAGCTGCTGACAAAATGTCCTGATATTATTACATTCATGTGGCATTTTTCACGTGATCTGGTTCCTCGCTAGCTGTGTCGTAATGTGTAAGCACGGGAGCTCTGCTCGTAGGGTACGATATGTATTTATAACAATGATTTAATGACTGAGAGGCTGCTTAATTGCTGAAAAAGTGAACAAGCTCTGGAAAGGATCGTGTTTTATCAACTGTGATGTCTGAGGGTTTGTGTGTGCGCGCGTTTTTACGGAGGGCTGAGTGCAGATCACAGTCGTAAGAGGAGCTGTTTGGGAAACCCAAATTTTCTCTTCCTTGCACAGAGTTAGATGAGAAGGTAAATGCTTCTCTTGTTCGATATAGGGCTTGCAGCCAGTGGCCAGTTAGATTAGTTTAGTACACAGGCTGGAAACATGGGGAACTCTCCAAAGTCTGCAAAACCTTGACAATTTGTAATTCACTGTGGGGGTATGTTAATGACCTAATGTAATCTGTAAATGTACAACTTGTGATTTTACCTGTTCGCGTTTTTGGTAATGAGTTTGTATTAGATGTACTGGTACGTATATGTTGTCACGTTTGGACAGAGGCAGGTTAGCTGCATCCAATCTAGACGAGCCAGCTGCAGATTGTACCCTTATATTTAGTCATAACAGTGGTATCAACCTCCTCAGCTAAATCAAAGTAAATAAAGTACCTGTTTTTATTAAACTGGCATGTGACTCTAAATCTTCTCTCCCTCTCCTCCTCCTTTCTATTGCCACTTTCTGCAGTAAGTCCCCGAGGTCAAGTTTTTCCTCTCTCTGCTCATCCTTTCACTTCATTATCTCCCCTCCCTCAGTCACCAAGGACACAGCACCAGCCCTCACCCCTTTCCTCCTCCAACAACAACAAGGCTCCCAGTTGGTGAGTTATGTCTTGCGATCCTCCTCCCACCATAGCCCACCAAATATTCTCTATCTCTATACATTCTTGGCTTCTTCCCTCTGTTCCACATTAGTTAGAAGTTTTTTCTGTCTCTATTTTCATAATTATTCTACGTATCCAGAAGTACAACACATACTGTTTCCAAAGTTTACAGTGTTATTACTGCTATACATTTTCTTAATTCAGTGTCTCACAATTTAAGATTAGCTGCTTCTAAAATGAATAACTGTAAAATAAAAACGTACCCGTTGACTTGCATAATATTTAAAATGTGCTAATTACTAGTCTGTTAATACTAGTCAGAAATAGAAAGACTATTTAAATCAAGTAATATACAAATGTACAAATTACCTCTAGAATATCTTTGGAGCAGCTGCTGTGTTGGTTTCTTGTTACCTGTGCAAACAGAGACAGGAAGTTAAGCCAGGCATCTATTCAGGGAGTTCTGTAACACTTAAGAACAACAAATATAAGTTTAGATATAAACTGGTCATGCATTTGGAGAAAGACTGTGCACAAAAACCATATCTGAACCCGCATCTCTTTCTATAATTAGCGGCAATGTGGGTACAGTAATGTCTTGCTTCAAATTCTTTTGAATTTTGTAACCACGTCCGTGTAGCCAGCTTCAAATCTACCATACCTGTGCACAGTCACAAATACAAACTCATTCGCTTCTTTCACCAGACTTTGCTTAAGGTCTGCACTCTCATATTCAGACTCTATCACAAAGTCAGATAAACACATGCACATACATATAAAAATATCACCTTCTTCACACTTCCCGCCTTTTTGCTGCAGCATTCAAAACTTAGCGTAGCACTGTAAACCTCACAGTCACGCACACGCAGTAAATGTGAGAGCTGAGAGGACGTTGATGAGTCATATCTTTGAAATCACAGCTGCAGACGATCAGACGGATGCTGAAACTGTTGCAAGCAACTTTCTGTTTCCATCCATGTTAGGTAACCCCTGTTCTCTCTCTCTTTCTCTCCTTCCCCCACATTTCTCTCCTTTTCACAATTCAAATTCACTTCACTGGCATGAAACCCAAGAGCCATGTTGCTCAAGCATTAAGACTGAGCACAAAAAACTTACGTTATTTGCACTTCCCCATCTGAATCACTTTGCACAATTGGATTGGTTGAACATCTGTGGAACTGTGTGTGTGTGTGTGTGGGGGGGGGGGGGTAACAGTATGTGGGAGTTTCATTCTGACTGTGAATTCTGTGTGAAAACAGATGATCCTGCCACACAAATTACTCGCAGAAGAGATTACTTGCTTCAGTCCTAGATTCGTATTAATAATAGTATTCTCCACGTTTGTGAGGATTGGTTTTTGTTTCACTTTGCCACCATTATAAATGTCAGGATTTCTATGTGTACGTCATGTTACATTGTGTTTCTGGTTCCAGACTTTGGTCTTTCTATTTCTATTTCATTTACACAACATAGCAAATCTTCATTTTGGTTTAATTACACAGTTGCCCCACTCTTGTCTCCAGTGCCATCTGAGCAGCATAAGTATGCACAGTAGAAAATGTGTGTCTAGTGCAGTGTGCATGAATATGTGTGTGTGAAACTGTGTCTTCTTGTATGCATGACTCACTAACGTCTGTGTCTCGGTGCTGGACTTAAGCTTGCGGATGAAAAACGTTGTGAAAACTGTCTGATGCAGCCACAGGGCAGCAAATGAGAAACATAAACACAGAGAGACAATATTTTAGCCCCCGTTGGCAGAAGAGTCAAAAGTCATGTCTGCTTCCTCGGTTCACACTTTCAGGCCCATTAGTAGGAATATTATCATGTGCAATGTGTTTCACGCATTCACTAGCATGACTGGTGATGGTTATAGCTCTGGTGCAATACCCATATGAATGAAAGCCCCTGGGGCCAAACAAACCACAACCCATCATAACACCTGCAACAAGCAGCATGAAAGCAGACTACTAACAACCTGTTACATTCTTAAAGTATCTCCAATTACTGAAGTTAGGTTAATTTTCAGGTTATATTAACACTTCTATTTGCATTTACAGAAAATCAGAAGATTGTTTTTGCTAAACTATGAACATTGGAGCACAAACACTACACCATCATCATCACCTTATTCTTATCAGCGTTCAACTGAAATGAGGGAAATTATATATATATATATATATATATATATATATATACACACACACACATAACCTGAAGGCACTTCATGTGACTTTATAGTATCTATGGTGAAAGAATAACAAAATGAAACTCACTAACGGATCAAATGGATTCATTGAACAGTCTGGGTTATACTGTTCACAAAAATAATCACAACTTTTCATTCTTGTTCCACGTACACTATTTCACACTCACCTGAGAATATGCGCATCGGAGCAGGAAGCAGACAATGGAAAGTTTCCCTTTGCCACCGAGGACAGTAGGCATGGTTTCTGGATGGTCAGAGCTCTCCTTCGGTATCCATGCCAGAGAGGACTGTCAGGAGCCGCGGATGCTGTGCCCCCTCCGAGGCGCTGCCAGCTCGGCTCTTCAGTCACGCGTCAGCCGCGGCGCTTCTGGAGAGTCTCCGTGTCACTGTGGGAGACAGAGGGCGATGTGGGCGGGACGGTACTGTCAGAGATGACACACACACACGCAGCTCACGCAGAGAGATCACGACTCACAGTAGCCATGTGGATCTTCCACACAGTTTGGTGGTGACGGTCGTTCAGCGCTGCAAAGTACAACAGGGACGTTATCTGTCGGTTACACATTAAGATTTGACATCCACACAGCCCACACAGGGGCGTATCTGAGAATAATGGGGCCCCCAATCTGCAACCAATTTATTGGCCGGGTAGGGCAGCACCACAAGTTGTAAACACATTTGACATAATGTCTTATCACTACAGTCTCTGACATTAACAAAAAGCTGCATATTTGCATGTTCAGGGGAACATGAGGAGTTAGATATAAATGTGTTCTTTTTCATTTTGTCTCTGGAGCTAAACTGTCCACAGCCAGCTGTCAGCTGGTGTTCAGTGCTGGTCAGGTATAGCTTAGAGTGAGACTTTACAGCTTTAACTTACTGAAACAGTTACAACACCTTCTTTAATGAAGGTGATTAAAACAGCAAGCCATCAAAAAAGCTGATAGATGCCAATCACCAGCTGATAGATGCTAAAATAAGAGAAAGTTAATCCACTACATCCAGTTCACATGTGGAAGTGCCATTGCGAAAGTAATAATTATTATTTCTGTTCTACTGTAAGGTATCTTATAACTTATAACTTAATTCATATCATTATTTACTGAATGATATCTACGTTTTTGTCTTGTATTACGTATAACTGGACTAATGAACAAACGAAGAAAAAACTGTCAAGAATGAATTTTTAGGTCAACCATGGATGAGAGGTCCTCAAACTGCGCCAAATCATGCAAATGATTGAACATCTACATACAGTTTCAAGACTGAACTGAGCAAACACCTCCTCATAAGGACAGCATGAGGATAGGGTCAAAAGTTCCACAGGAAGTGGGTAAGGGGGTCCTGTGGCAGGCTTTAGTAGCAGAAAATGTATGCTTGGTCATCTCTCTTTCTTCCATCTTGGCATTGTGTGTGTGCTTGTCTAGTTCATCTATTATTCTGTTAAATGCATTCTGGCCTATGCAGTCGCTCTGGGTTACATGGATTTAGCCTTGTCATAATAAAATATGAGTTTTCTCACTGGCCTAGATGGCTCTCGGCAGCAGGGAAAGATAGACACAAAAAGCTTGAAATATCGCAGCACTGACTGCTTTGCTTTAGGTGACACTATTTTATTTATAACCACCTTGTAGCTTTTGAAGCAGTAGCACATTCTTTAGAAAGACACTAGCGAGCATTTAGAATTTACGAAATATGAAAATGAGTTTGGGTGACACACCCCTAACACTACAGGCTGGTTATTTGCCTAGGACACCTGTCAAAGAACAAACACAGGGGCAGCCCCTGTGTGGCAGTGG
Organism: Microctenopoma stevenorrisi; assembly: GCA_032270685.1. NCBI lineage: Eukaryota > Metazoa > Chordata > Actinopteri > Anabantiformes > Anabantidae > Microctenopoma > Microctenopoma stevenorrisi. The sequence goes on along the minus strand of JAUMTR010000013.1, from coordinate 6,319,766 downwards.
GGTTTACCTGTAGCTGGTTTTACAGAAGTAGAAACTAGTTCAATCTGAGGTGTCGAAAATATCACTTGTATAAGTGTTTATGTGACTAATAGAGTATTCGAGTAAAACAGTATCAGTAAACACACTGTTAATACATATGATTTAATTTACAGCTCTGCAACAGTGTCACATCAGGACATCAGGAAAGTATACTTAATAGCTGTACTCATCAGACTGTACTCTCCTTTCTTTTATGCATGCTCAGGAGGGTAGGGTGCACAACAGACAATAGACACGCAGCAGCATTTTCCTGTGGAAACAGAGTGGAAACATAGGGATGAACTGGGAATGAAGGGACATGAAATGCCTGGAGCCAGTCTCCAAACCACACAGTAGCACCCTTGGTTACAGACCCATGGTGACAGGACCTCAAAGGCAAAACCGCATCCCTCGACACTGCCTGTTTAGAACACGGTCGGCCTCAGGAGTCGGCCTTCTTGACAACATACACACACTCTCTCTCCTCTCTCTCTCTCTCACCCACACAGATTGAGAGAGAAAAGAGATGTACCAGTGTTGGTAGAGAACAACTGAGGCTGATCTATATCGTGTGTCCCTGCACATGGCTTTGGTGGCCATGGTTATCTTGCGGGTACTTCAGATTCCTGCAGGTATAGAGGCAGAAAGAGAGAAAGAAAGAAAGAAAGGTGGGAAATATGATACAATAACTCTTAAGGCATTTTTTAAAAGGGCTTCATAAACTGTGATAAAATTTCTTAATTGTTAATAAAAGTTTTATTACTGACTTACAGGTTGGTTATAAACCATAGGAACTCTCTGATTTGCTTTCTTGGGTTTGTTTTCAGTGTGGTACAAAAATGATACCAACCAGCCGTGTGACAACTTTTCCAAATTGAGACATTACACATTGTTTGGTGCTAAATACAGGAAACACTTAGTTTAAAATGTCACTGCAATTCAATTATTTATAAAGATTTTGTAGGGATACCATAATTTCTATCCAGGCTATTTGCATTACTTATATTGTAAAATATACAATGCCATGTTGAATAATAAATCAAATATAATAATACTGGTGAATTAAAGTTTGAACACAAAGTTTTATTTTAAAAGACAATACATAATAAATAAAGCTAATAAATGTTCAATTAATGACTTGTTGTATAATGTTGGATGAAGTTCCAGAGTGCATAGAGCACCACCCTGTGGCCAAACACACAAGTGAAGTACTCTACTACACTACAAATCCCCCATTTAATACATGTTAATTGTCTTTATGTTAACATCACCTCCTTGTTCTATTCTTCCTGTTACATCAGGAAGTGGATTGAAGTTGGTTGCATGCAAGTAGACACATACATTTATATTATTTCTTTAGCAGAATAAATAATCACCACATTAATGACTGTACTAGAGAGTGTTTAGGTTTTTGTGTGACAACTTAAACCATATGTTAGAGTTTGAATTCAAAGTTTGAGACTGGACAGCTCAGGTTGTATTTGCCCACTGTGTGTGAGAATAAGTTTACCCCCTGTGTAAATATGTCCAAGCTGTTTCTTCTGACTTTCACCAAGACGCCAATAGTACAGACTCAAAACTTCTGCAGGGTAGGAACTGATGATACAGGAGAGCTGTGCCTAGAGAGTGGTTCCCAACCTCAGAATAAAGTGGTGTGTGGGGACATTTTTCCTTTTTTTGTCTGGTTAATTTAAATTATTTAGATGCCTGAGAGGTAAAAGTATGAAGTTTTTCACAGGAAAAAACAGGAAACAATTCTGTCTGCAAATGACTACTATTATTTTTGATGATCTTGTGATCTCTTTGATGATAGATTAGACTAGGAAACACTTTGGGTTTATGAAAGCATTGAGAAAAAACAGCAAGCATGAGGTGAGCCAGCTGTAGTCACTGAATTATCTGCCACTCTGTGTGTTCCTATTTGTTATATTAATGAAGTCTGTAGTATTCAGCCTAATTTAAGTCCTGCGTTTTTTACTGAAGCTGGTGCTCTACATCTGCTGTGGCTCCTCGGCTGCTTCTCCTTTTGAATTGAGGCCTGTCAAAAACACCGCAGCTTACAGGAGATAACAGCAAATAGCCTGTGGCTTGGTTACTATAAACGGATAAAAAGAGGAGGATATGCAAAGCCGAACAGAGAAAGCCTGTTCATGCCATGTTGAAGTGTCCTAACAACTGGTTGGACAGGCTTGCCCCTCATGTGTGATGTCATCCAATGGATGAGCGGCTGGCGGATGCGATGCGCATGTATGCAGTCCGCTGTCTCAACGCATCACAGCGAACCGCACTTGACAGCTTGCCAGGTTAGAAGGAGAAAAAAACACACCATTCAAGGGAGGAAACCAGACCTGCTGAATTTTCACCAGCTTGCCGTCATCCGCATCCACCCGAGGTAGAGGTTTTTCCCGCAGCGCCTCTCTCGTCGGCACCTTATGCACCATTTTTGGGGATTAATTATGTGTCTCTTTTAATGCACAGATGACAGCATAAGCGGGGCAGTAAAGCTGTTAAGATACCCAAACACGACCGCTTTGTTGAGTAGGATTTGTTGTGACTGGACATGAATTCGGCGGAACAAACGGTTACATGGTTGATTACGCTCGGAGTGCTGGAGTCGCCGAAGAAGACCATCTCGGATCCTGAAGCGTTTCTGCAAAGCTCCCTGAAAGATGGGGTGGTCCTGTGTAGGCTGCTGGAGCGGCTCAGCCCGGGGTCCACGGAGAAAGTAAGGGCAATACACCTCCTCCCCCACCCCCACCCCTCTCTACTCTGCATAACCAGCCATCCTCCCCGTCAGCGTGTGTGTATGTGCTGCCCAGATCCGTGAAACCGACGCGGGTTGTTGTCTGGCTTCTCTTTCTGCCCACTGGTCCATGAGGCGATTTCTTTTGTAGGTCACAGCAGCTCGGGTTATTGTCTGCGAAAACACAGCTCTATAAATCTGCACATATGTGTGTCAGCGCGTAAAAGAGAAAAACCAGTGTTCACGCAGCGTGTGTGTTGTGTTCAAAACAAGGCCACATCTCTGCAAAATGAATTAACCACATTCACCGTGAGCTGTTGGATTCACTAGTGCTTTATGGTCTTCATAATAAAGGCCCCGTTTATTGTGTCAGATCAGGTCTAAATGCCGCCTCCTCGTTTGAAGCTCCTGTTTAAAATGTGTCTTTATTCTAATGCGTGTCCGCGTGTGTTGATGCGCACCGTGTATAGATGATCAACCAGGGAGGACTGGATGTGTAGACAGTCCATAGGTAATAAAATATTAAGAGTGGGCCGCCATCGACTGCAAAGGCGCACAGACAGCAACGGACCCTCTCCCCATTTAAAGGCACAGCGCAGTGTTTGTGTCTGTTACACAGCGACATACACAAGGCGACGTTTCCCTAAAAAGAGGATGTTATGGGCTTATAGCAGTTCCATGTAAGCGTGAGACGTTTGCCTGTTAGATGGCAAACAGATTCCCTCTCATGCTGACAGTTCCTCTGACACCATATTATACTGTCATGTAGCTGAACGTTGGATGTCGGTCGCATCTGCATCCATGTACCTCTGTAGAGCCTATAGGCTTGTTTTTTAAATCAGAAAACATCTGGGAAATGTGTCTGGATGAAATCCAAAGTAGCTCACACTGTTGATCTAAAGTCTGTCCAAATCTGCTGCCATCTCATTCAGAAGTGGATCTAATATGTTTTAATGTCAAATAATTATGAATCTAAAACCTTGGCAGAGTTGATCTGCTTTTATCAATCTAACATCGCAATGATGAAATAATAGCTAACATTCATGCAAATACATGTGCAGTTACATATAAACAAATGATCTTATATTATATATAGCTAATGGCCATACCCTGCACAATCTTAATTTAACAGTGGTAATTTCATTGAAAGTACTTCGTTACTATTTTTGTCGTATGACATGTGTGGTTATGTTACAGCCAACATGTGGACTGATGCTGACATATCCACAGTTAGCTAACATTAAGTGATACACAACATTATGCTCTCAGAACTCCTCCTACAATTTCTACTGTAACTACCATCAACATTTTACCTTTTCCTCACGTTTTGTCCAGAATATCATTTTTACCTTGTTTATATATTAATGACTCGGGTCATTCTAATCCCTGGTAAATATCTGATGCATTATTGGCCACATCCAGTCATTATGTGCCCCAGATGTGCTCCATGACATGCCAGACATGGGGCCCTCATCTAGCTCTGTGGCCACATTCAGGTTCAGTAATTGCTGGAAGTACTAGATGTTGTCAGGCGTGTATGTAACACAGACACGTATTTTGACGAACGCCCTTGTAGCGTGCGGGATCGACCCAAATGCA
>JAUMTR010000013.1:6289931-6315306 GCA_032270685.1 Microctenopoma stevenorrisi | reverse complement strand
AAGGACTTCCTGTTTATATCCTGTCCTAACCAATCCTGGCCCTTCCTGGCTATCACCTGATCTGCTCACCTGACAGATGTGTATGTGGACCAGATCAAAATAAAGGATGTTGGCGCACAGCTGAGCCAGATGTCATCCTCCACCGAGGTAGAAAATTTTATCCTGGGGAATATTAGAAATCTGCAGGCTAGAGAATGGACAATGCTGAGGAAAACATTCGAGGAAAATAGATGAGAAACATTAAAGAAATATCAATAAGCCAGTCTACAGAAAAAAGTAAAAGGACACTTTGAACACGTCACATACTTAACTCAATCGCATACATCTCACTTTGTAAGAGATGGAAAGACATCAGATGTACTTATAAAAGAACTTCATCACAAGTAAAAGGAAACAAAATAAACAGTAACGTAAACTCCTTAGTCAGGCTATAGTAGTAAGTACATACCCTGAAATTTACATACCAAGTACTCCACTGAACAATGAGTTGACAACTGAATTACATGCTGTTAACAACGCAAACGTAGAAGTTTAGTCCCGAATTCATTGACAAAAGTGTATAAGTGGATTGAAAATATGTATCTACAAAGTTTATAGTAACTAAATCTACTAGATAAATGTAGTGGAGTGTCGTTGAAAGTAACATAGCAAAGTACAGTAACTGAGTAAATGTACCTTTGCAATTTAACACTTTTGATTTGCTCCCATTCAGTTCCCATTAAGAGAACACTAATACGTTTAGTTTTCTAATATAAAATTACCAAATTTGTACACATCGTGGTTGTACTGTAGACTTTAAGATGTCCTCAACAAAATGATTCTTATGTATGTGTATCATCCAATGCAAGTATGACTGATATGCCTGTACGTACTCTTGAGTTGTTGTTGACACAGTGCCACAGAAGTGTTAATTATTATCTTTATCAACTCACTTTATGAGGTTATAGTCAGTCATGGTGTGGTGGTGAGAGGTGTAAAATTTTGCTCTCATGCAAATGGGGGAAAAATGGAAATAGCGATCAGTGTGATGTAGTCACCATAATAATAAATATAGAATTGAAATTTACACATCTCTGACATCAACAAAAACTGAACACTGTGTATATTAAGGAATAGTTTATGGCAGAGATGTTGCACTGAATTTTTCTGGTACACATTGCATGGCTACTGAATATAAACGTATTAAGCCCAAATATTCACCCACACATTAGATCTTTGAGGCTAAAGGGCGGTAGACTCTATGGTGCCTTTGATATGCATCTCATTTTACTGGTCCTAAATATAAAAAATAATCCAATCCCTGTTCTCAACCCGCCTGTTAAAGTTGATTAGTATTCAAAAGAGTGCACGCACACACACACACACACACACACACACACACACACACACACACACACAGACAGACACAGATAGGCTGCAACACATATCAGTTGGGATCCTTGGTAGTCAACGTCATTTCCCTCGACCCAACACCACAGCCTCTTCCACTTCCCCGCTGCGGGATTTGTGTTCAGCCTCCCGGAGCGTCGGGCCCAGAGCAGACACACACACTGTAGAGTGCGTGTCGTTAGAGAAGACACGACCGTGGGACTGATAAAAAGAGCAGGACGCCTGCAGCGCGAATCTCTAACAGGCGTTTTCGTCCTTACAGATTTACCAAGAACCGAAAAATGACGGCGAGTGCCTGAGCAACATTAAGGAGTTCCTCAAGGGCTGCACATCGTTCCGCGTCGAGGTAAGTGCCTTTTCCACTTCTCCTCTGCGTATCACGCCACGGAGAGCTGCTGTTTAAAAAGGCGCAGTTCGCGTGTTTAAGAGCAGACTTTGGTACAATAAACAATGGATCCACGCAGCGGACGGAGCCCTGACAGGGGGAGGAGGAGGAGGGACCCAGCAGCCGAGAACAATCACCCATCGCATGCTCCACAAACATCTATCTGACCATCCAGCGGCGAGACATTTGCAGCCTTTTGACAGTCTCGAGTGATTTCAGTAGATAAAACTATTCCACTGCAGCCCGTTCACGTTCCCAGAACAGAAACGATGGTGACTCTTTCTAATCAATGCAAAGCTTTGTCGTCGGGCTCGCGCGCGGCGTGATTGTGGCGACCAGGTCGCAGCAAGCCATCGTTTCGTCTGCACCATCTATGTGCATCTCCATCTGTGAGCTGTGCAGGACAATAGAGCTTGTTCCAACATGACAATTACAGTTTTATTATTACGAGGCGCAAAGTCTAAACATGTCCCCACGCCAAGCACCTCACCCACGCAGGCCTGCACAGAAAGGTTTGGGTTTGTTTTAGTTATGGTGCAGTGAGAATACCTCCATACTGTACAGCAAATAGGGGACAGCGAGCTGTTTAGGGCTGGATGTGTGTGTCCCAGTGCATAGAGGGGTCATTGAACCACCGTACTCTGACAATGCCACTCAGTGTTCCTCAGCATTGCCTCTCCCTACTGAGTCTGCAGCCACTGAACAGGAGGTGGGGATGGGGAGAGACGGGGCCCTGTCATACTGAGAGTATGTCATAGGAAAGAACCGTGTCGTTTAATAGTTACACACAGACAAAATGTGAGAGAAGCCAAAGCAATGTGTCGGGACATCAGTGTAAGATGAAAGGTTCTGGCATCAGTGTTTAGAAATAATATTCCTCATAACACCTTTTGCTTCATCATCCTGACGTTAGTCTTAACTAGAGGATGTGCTGTATGTAGTACTTCTCCCAGATACTATTTTGGATCCTTCCACGTGACTGTATCTTCACACACGCATGCATGATCTTTTTTTTGTGTAAACTGGACCGAGCAGGATTATTGTGGTTTGGAATGTGAAAGTCTTCCTGCTGACCATCTGCAGAGCAACGATGGATCTTCTCCAGAGCCCGGAGCACTGCTGGCTCTGACCCTCGCTTGCTGTGGCTGCAGATTAGAGCAGTAGCTGCTTACATGTGAAAGACTGAGCTTTTCCAGCCCTGACCTACCTCATTCTAATGATGTTAAGCTGCCTGTTTGGCTGAACGTCAGGGCCGGTCGTCCTGTGTTTGCATGTGCTGTTGGGATATTTCAACATACCTCTTCCAGAGTAGACACTCCGGACCATGACTCACATTTAGGCAGCTGCCGTTGCTGACCCTTAGCATTTAATGTCTTTGACCACAGGAAGCAATCATTAGAGTTCCCATGACCCCTCAGGTCCCTCTGGAATAGTAGCCTTATACTGCATCTACCCTGACATCAATTACCGATCCATCCATCTGCAGATATTAGATTTTGAATCCACTGCCATCAAAATTAAAGGTCTATAGTGTATAATTTATTTTAAGAAATGGACAGATAGCTGCTAAGATTAAGATTATTTAAACGATCAATTTATCCATCATCATTATTGCATTACTGCCCACTGATACAGAAAAAAGTCTCACCACATTTCTCATCTCTAGGCAAAGAAACTTCATGTGTCTTTTTGTCAAAAGTCCAAAACACTAAGATAATTAATTTAAAACAATGAGAAACACAGAGAGGGAGCAACTTGTCATCTCTTGGTAGCTACCTCTTAAATCACCTTTAGTTGAGAAAAACAACCAGTTAAACAGTTGTCGGATTTGTTGTTGCACTCAATGTGTCAGTCCTATTTAGCTCTGGAAAAGTTTTTTTTAATTATGCCCAATAAATTGACCAAGTTTATAGATCAAATCCAAACATCCACCCACTCACTTTCATTTGCCTTGGCGACTTTTTTATTTTCAGGAGAACAAACACATGATAATTTAGATCAAGGACAAAGGATTTTAATTCCACACTGTTAAAGATGTTTAGGACCATGGTCCTGACACCGGGGGACTATTTGTTGCTAACAATATAGATGTGAACACCCCTAAAAGAAAGAAACTAAGGTCAGCAGTCTAAACCCAGAGCCCCCCCGAGCCCTCAGATAGAAATCCTTCTAAATCCACTCTGTGCTGCATGCTGCATATGAGGGGATTCATTCAAAGTATTTATACTTCAATAACATTAATTCACCTGAATAACCTCTCACATTCTGACAGGTGACCAGATTCAGTAGGATTTTAATTAGTTGGAGTCGATAGTTGTAGACACTTTGCTTGGAAGCGGTTTGCTTCTCTGTTGTAGCTCGGTGAGTCATAGGCGACAATAATACTACACAGGGGTGTTACTCTGTTGCCTCACGGGTGCTCTGACAGATCTTCACCTCACTGGGATGTTGAGGCTAGCAGGCATGTCCAAACCTGCCACATCAGTCATGCTCATTATGTTTCTGTAGGAACGTTTAAGGTATTAACACTTAAGAGACAAATATCTTTTTCCTAGTTTTTTAAGTTTGAGGAAGAGTCTGCATGTCACAGTCACGAGGAATAAAAAGTTGAGTGCAAATACTGTATCCGAGTGGTAGATCCAGTCTTAGGGAAAGTATAGACAGAAGAGGAAGAGGGTGCTCTCACATGAGTGCTCACCAGTGTCAGCGAGTCTTTTAGCTTGCACACAATGTCGTTCACGCACTCCCTGAGGACGTATCTGCAATCAGAGCGGAAGATGAAAGAGACTAATGTCCCACTGTCACTCACCGTTGGTATAACTGAAGTGGGAGAAGCTAATCATTCGAGGCCATCGCACAGGAAGAGCGAGGACGACTACAGATACAGTCGCTCCCATTCGTGCTAACCAAGAGGCAAGGAGAGTCACTCACTCATGACTTACATCTTTAGAAAATAGCTCACAAGTGTAATACTAGGGGAATGATCTGTGTACTGTTTGTCTATGCAAGTGTTTGAGCTTTTTCTCGCGTTCAAACGGACACCAGAATGGCTCACTTTAAGGTGCAGGAACATGTCTGTGTGGACTCATCGCAAGTATGAGTATCATGTCCAAACGTAGAGAGCTGTCTCCAGTTGTCAGGAAGTGCCTAATCCTGCAGTAGTGGACTAATGCTTATGCATATGATTTTAGCTGTTTTTGACTATTAGTCACAAATAAAAAGATTAATCTGATGTTTGATATCCTTCACTGAGTCTGATAATGGGCCTACATTTACACATGATATTATTAAGCTGCCTCCATTGAAATTCAATAACATGAATCTGTTTGGTTGAGTGTTGGATGGATTAGATGATTTTTTTTCTTGTTATGAGCTCTGATGGCAGTAACGAAACAAAGAATATCACCAGTCCTATCTTCTAATGCTGTTGCTTTTCGCCAAATAGAAAGAGGTGCTCTGTTTCTATCGACTCCTTCTGTATCGCTCACGATTGAGACCGTAGAGTAGGATGCTGTAAATAGTATCTGCTTGTAGGTGCTGAAGATACGTACGTGTGTCTGTTGAGCTCGTGCGCTTCACCGGCTACTTCTGTCAGAGATAACAAGAGCTATCGATTGACTGCCGAGTGCTGCCGGAGGGGCCAAGTGACGACACAGTCCTGTTGCGCTGGAAGACAAATAAAAAGGGTAACTGGCTGAAGACTGTCCTCTCTCATCCACAGCCATTTGAGGCCAGTGACCTGCTGCTGGGACTGAACTTCTCAAAGGTGCTGAGCAGTCTGGTTGCTCTGAATAAAGTGACTGCAGGTTAGTGAAGATGTGTGCAGTGTGTGTGTGTGTGTGTGTGGGGGGGGTGTTTAATGAAAGACGGTAGTCGTAGGCGTGTGTGCGCTGTCTGCGAATACCGCCCGCCTTGTGTATTTATATGTCGTGCCTTCTATCCAGATATTGGCGTGGGCAGTGACTCCGTGTGTGCCCGACACTCTTCAGCCCACCGCATCAAGTCGTTTGAGTCACTATCCTCTCAGGCTTCACTGAGCCGATCCTCCAAGCTCCTGGAGAACCAGTTTCGCAGTCTGGTAAGATCAGTGCTCACGGCCTTTCAATTGCAGCGTAATTTAGAAACGATAACGTCAAATATTATCCAGTGCAAAGCAGCAGCTGAGACATTTATATTATTAATTTTCTAATGAGCCTTTGTTTGAGAAGGGTTGGTTTAGCTTTTCATAGTTATGCTGCAACATACAGATATCATAGAAGTAGGAAAGCTGCAGGTTTACCATGTTTTGCTCCTTATTGTTATCTATAAGTAATAAGATGAAAATGTATAATATCTGTTATGACACACGTGATCAATTAACAGGATTTACTTTCACAGTGGAGCACTTTTTCCCGTGACACATTTTTCACACGTCTCTTTCTGCCCACTGTTCATCGTTCAGTTTTGTGTTCTTCGCTCCTCCTTGGTGACAGTCGTGTTCTCCTATTTGCCAGGACATGTCGGAAAACAGTGGGCAGCAGCTTTTGGTGAGGGCTCGTTTCAACTTTCAGCAGACCAACGAGGATGAGCTCACCTTCGCGAAGGGTGATATCATCGGCGTAACTCGTCAAGAGGAGGGCGGCTGGTGGGAGGGGATGTTCAATGGCAGAACTGGGTGGTTTCCTAGCAACTATGTCCGTGAGGTCAAAGGCTCTGGTAAGTTCCTCTGATACCTCTGGGAAGCAAGAAACCTTGCAGTACATATTCTGGCTGATTGCGATGCTTCGTCTCAAATATCAGCGACTGAATGTGACGAGAATGTTCTGAATGATTCATTTTTATGTTCGAGCATCTTGACAGATAAAATAATGTTAAATAAACTGCCAAGTGGTAGAAAACACCCCAGTTTGGTATTGTGGCTGCCCTTCCAGCTGGACGGTAACAGCTCCACATCTGTTGCCTCTCGCAGCTTGCTGTGGTTTGTTGTTTTTTTTTATTGCTTGTAAAACAGTCTGGGGTGCGAAGCGGCGCCAATGATCAGGATACGTGTAATGAATTTTACTACCCACATGAAGTACATACGTTTTCAGTGCCGTCTCATTATTGAGGCAATAGAGACAGAAACTTATAAAAAGATTCCTGAAATATTGTTGCTCTAATGGGTTCAGATGATAAATAATATAACATAAGCAGGTGCTTTCTTATGCAGCCACTTATATTCTTGGTTTCAAATTTAAAAACCTTTCTTTCTGGTCACAGACAAACAAGTTTCCCCCAAGTCTGGCACCCTTAAGAGCCCTCCGAAAGGCTTCGACACTTCTGCCATCAGTAAAACTTACTATAACCTGGTAAGGACACAACTCAACAGTTGTTTGACATTAGTCTTATTTTCTCATTGTTTGCTTTTTTGGTTTTCTCTCTGCTTCCTCCACCAACATCCTGCTGAATAGGATTATGTCTCTGTTGTTTTTGTTAGTGCCTGTTTTTTTATCTGGATGTCTGTATCTTTCCTCCTTTTAAATTGAAAATGTGTTTGTTCTCTTGCCTGAAAGTAATTTACTAGGAATACTTGGCCTCTTCAACAAAAAACTCTCTGACACACTTTCTCATCTATTGTCTGAACTTTCCTGTCACTTTCTCGATGATGTTGTTGCAGCAGCAGCAATGGACACAGTTGCATAATGAGCTCAATTAAATAAAATCTTTTTCAGACACACATTGTACGATGCACCTTATAGCTATGCATTCATCTTTCTATTACAGCAGAACGTCTTATTTAATAATTAGGATGCTTAGTTTGCATTTATTTTACTCTGAAGCACTATTTATACATGCATAACTTAAATGGTTTTACTTTTTGGTTGCAGGTGTTGCAAAACATTTTAGAAACGGAGACAGAATACTCCAAGGATCTTCAGAGCCTACTGACAAACTATCTGCGACCTCTTCAGAGCACCGACAAGTATGACTCACAAAGCTTGATAAAACCAGGACAGTCTTTTAGCATATTGTATAACAGAAAGTTGTGCATGCGACTTTTTTTCCATGCCAATGAATATATAGTCACCTTTTTCCTTTTGTTATTAGAATACTTATTATCTAAGGAGGTGGAGACTTTGACTTTTGGCTTTGACTAGGAAGGCGAAACAAATTATGGGGAGTAAACACTCCCGAAAGACCGTTAGCTGCAAGGGGGGTTCAGGAAGACATCCCTCTTCACTGCCCCAACCACTGGGAGATGTTCTGGGCTAAGGGGCTAAAGACCTATGAGTGGTGGCCCCCAGCTGATGACCCGGCAGCTAACAACAAGAGTGGCAAACCTTAGGGTGGCGAAGGAGAACACCTACCTGTCTTAACAAACTCTGTGATCTCTTTTTCCTCCAGACTGAGCAGCTCAGAAGTGGCTTTAATTCTGGGAAATCTCGAGGAAATCAGCACCTTCCAGCAGATGCTTGTCCAGTCACTGGAGGATTGCACCAAGTTAGTCACAGGCTGCAATACAGCAGCATCATCACAGTTTCATAATAAGCCAAGAGACATCTAGTGTTTGGATGACCGTACTACAGTAATGTTGTACTAGAGTGTAGACAGTGAAATATACAGGATTACATCATTTGATCTCTTAAATGCTTTTAGCCCATTGCACACATCCATACAATTTCTGCTTCATTTTCTTGGTTGCGCAGATATATTGGTTTCTGTTTGTGTGATAATTTTCTTCTTATTAGGCTTCCAGAAAGCCAGCAAAGGGTAGGTGGCTTCTTCCTCAACCTCATGCCACAGATGAAGGCTCTTAATGTTGGTTACTGCTCCAATCACCCGTCTGCAGTTAATGTGCTCACCCAGCACAGGTATGTTTCTACATCAGTTTCCTTTAGTGTGTTCTTGCCTCCATGAATTGCAGTTGATTGCATGTAAATCAACTGTTTTGATGTCACACAAACTGTCCAAATGGGAAAATGCACTGGTTGTATTGAGTTGATTCATTTTTTTCAGGTTTTTTTGTAGGAGTTCAGGCAGTGCTGGATCTATAGAGAACAAATGATTTGAATGATTATGAAGGAGAGAGAATTATATAGAACGTGTACAGGTCAGAAGCAAATTCCAGTGAATATAGTAGTAGAACTGAGGATCCAAGGGTTTAGACTCGATCCAAAACAGGTTTGTGAAAAACATACCTGAACCTGACGTGCATAAACAAGGGGACTCCCAGAACCAGGCAAGAGGAATCAGACCTGACCCAATTAGAGGGGGACAGAACTACACAGGCAGCAGCACAGTTCTCCACCAGTCGAACAGAGCAACAGTACAGTTTGTTTAAACATTCACAGTCATCATCTCTCGTCCGAGCATTTTGGTCCTTATGCTCTGTTGGGACCACATCTAGAGCTGATAGGCTGAATGTAGTTTTTGTTGTGGTTACTTGTATTTGAGAGCACCTGTGAAGTGCCTTTGTGCTTTACGTCGTTGTAAATTAAATATCTGTAGATTCTGGGATGTTGGTGAGAGGGAACAGGAAATGTGTCTCCCTCATTTTCTCTTTTCCTTGTCTTGCAGTGAAGTACTCGGGGAGTTCATGGAGGGGAGAGGTGCAGGCAGCCCTGGGATCCTCACACTGACCACAGGCCTCAGTAAACCCTTTATGAGACTCGACAAATACCCCACCCTACTCAAAGAACTGGAGAGGCACATGGAGGTGCGTGACTGTGCATGAATATGAATGCAGAGCTCTTGCTCTGTGATGTGTGGTCAATAACAAACATGTTTCAATATATTTCAGGAGAATCACACTGATAGGCCAGACATTCAGAAGTGCATGGCGTCTTTCAAGAATCTGTCTGTAAGCTGAACTTTGTGTATCATCTCACCATGATTCGAAACTAAACGTAATGAATTGATAGGAGGCCTTTTAAGCACTTCTCTGTTCCCATCACGCCAGGTTCAGTGTCAGGAGGTACGGAAACGTAAGGAGCTGGAGCTGCAGATCCTCACAGAGAGCATCCGGCTGTGGGAGGGTGATGACATCAAGACCCTGGGCTCTGTGCTTTACATGAGCCAGGTCTTAGTCCAGAGTCCTGGCTCAGAGGTACCAGCACCATTTACCTCCTTCACCTGCAATTTCCTTCAACATGAATTTCTCCAACTCGTTCATAGCCGTAAAAAATAAGTATTACAATTCAAAAAGTATTTTTTTTTTAATAATGAGTAAGTCTCATGTGTTCGTTGTAACCTTTCAGCATTCATTGAAGTCAGAACTAATTTATTCGTAATATATCGTGTGGCTCGCAGTTTGACTTCTGCGCTACTTCGAAGCCTTTTGTCAAACACGTTTTAATTATGGCAGTTTAAGTGCACACAGGCAGCTCTCTCTAATAAAAGCAGAAGTATAAAAGCATTTTGTGAAGTCACTTTGGACAAAAGCGTTTTCCTATTTTTTGTTATTGTTTAACATTTGCTTGACCTGTTTCCTCAGTCTCTTCTTACACTGGTACAATTAGCTCGTTCGTGTCAAATTGACGATAACTCAAATCATGACAGGTTGCAATTACCAACAGTCTTCCTCAATGCGATCTACAACTTACTAATTTAGCATCAAAGTTGTAAACACAGATAAGTTTAGGTTATTCCTCAAGAATGCCTCTTTCCATCATTCCACATTTAATGCCACAATCTTCTTATCTACACCTATAGACTTTTATGTTGCACGAAACATTCCAAGCTGCTATATCAGTGGTTTCAAATCTGTGGACCATGGACTGATACCTGGTCAGGTTTTATCCAAAGCAACTGGGCTTGTTTCGTTTCCTTCCATTCGTCTCTGTAAGGGAGGGTGAAACGTCGTCAAGAAACCAAACAAGTCCGGTTGCTTTGGATAAAACCTTTTTGGAAATATAATGTGAACATCTTTTCACAGATATATACAAACTAGTAGTTTCTTGCATTCACGCTTGGCCTCCCGTCCACATTTTCCTTTCTTTCTTCTTACTGTCTACTCTTCATCAGGAGAAGAGTGAGCGTTACCTCATGCTCTTCCCACACGTCCTCCTCGTGTTGTCTGCCAGCCCCAGGATGAGTGGCTTCATATTCCAGGTCAGTAATTAACACATTGCCAGGTCCACTCCCCTTTCTAGTCTTTACCCTCGGACATATGCCCGTCTTATGTGATGTCTTCTCTCTCCAGGGAAAGTTGCCCCTGTCCAGTATGACAGTGACCAAACTAGAAGACTGTGAAGCCCATAAAAACGCTTTCGAGCTCAGTGGTAAGGCTACACGAGCTGAGCAAATGCAGAGTTTAATGCATTTAGATGCAATGCCTTCAACAACAGTATCACTGTCCCTGCAGGCACAATGTTTGATCGTCTCCAGGTGGTGTGCACCAACCAGCAGGACCTACAGGACTGGGTCGAACACCTAACCAGACAGATCAAACACACAGCAGCCACGGCGCCCAGCCACAAACCACTCACTGTTCCCTGCCACACGGTCAGGAGCTAATGATTGCTTTCCCACATGCAGATAATTTTCCCCCTATTCATTTGATACCAAAACTAAACACAGATTTTATGGTCCACACTCTGAAATCAGCATGTATATATTTACAATATGCCAAGAGAGGTTGGCTCACATAATACCTAGAAATCATCTGAAATTACTATACAGTTCTATGTTAAGTGGCTTGTTTCTCTTGCTAAAAAGCTGTAATATACAGTTGCATTTAATGAAATGAATTTACATGCATAATCATAAACATTGTCCATTGAACAATAATGATGATTTATTGTACAATTGTTCACTTGTTTGTGTGTTGGTGGTCATGTTTTTAAAAGTCCAATTAATATTATCTTAACAGGTATTTTAAAATCCATGAATTGACTTGCAGGACTTTAGTTTTTAGTTGTTATAAATAACCGAGATGTCACGTGAGGGAAGATCTACTTATATCTAATCATTAGGTATATGGAGGGATGTTTTTTTTTTGCTAAGAAGCTCCTCGCATGTTTTTGTTCTGTGTAATTCTAATCTTGTTAATAATTTTGTGTCAACAGCTCCCGTCTCACCCCTTCACCCCCTCCCGGCATGCTGAAGGGAGAGCCATGACAGTGGCCCCCACCTACCACACTCTGCCTCACCCCTCCTCCCATGGACTGTCTCACAGTACCATGGCCTGGGCCCCACTCGAGCCACCCAACACCCCCAAACCCTGGAGCTTGAGCTGCCTGCGGCCTGCACCACCGCTGCGGCCCTCTGCTGCACTGTGCTATAAAGAGGTGAGGGACTGTGTGTATGTAATTTATGTTTTTTTATTTAGATGTAGATGTATAATAATATTTTTGTAACATTTCTCATGCACAGGACCTTAGTAAAAGTCCTAAAAGTGTGAAGAAACTCCTGCCCAAACGCAAACCAGAGAGGAAACAGTCCGAGGAGGAATTTGCCTTGAGGAAGAGTATGTTCACAGACATCCTACTTTCTGTTAAACTTAAATACACAAATTATTATTGTTTGGGAAATCTTGGTTTATTTGCTGCCTTGCTGAGAAACTATTAGCATGCTGTAAACTGCACCCTAATCTTGTACGGAATAATCAAACAGGATAGACAATTTGACAGGAGACCGGACTCTTTAGGATCAATAATAGGTGACCAGAGATGTGAGTGAC
Source organism: Microctenopoma stevenorrisi (assembly GCA_032270685.1). Lineage (NCBI taxonomy): Eukaryota > Metazoa > Chordata > Actinopteri > Anabantiformes > Anabantidae > Microctenopoma > Microctenopoma stevenorrisi. The sequence goes on along the minus strand of JAUMTR010000013.1, from coordinate 6,302,893 downwards.
TCTTGATTCTTGTTCGCAGGTACAGCTGCTTTGGAAGAAGATGCACAGATCCTGAAAGTTATTGAGGCGTACTGCACCAGCGCCAAAACCAGGCAGACTCTGAACTCCAGTAAGAACACGCATCATTTTACTCATACTTGTACATGTGCGAGGCACGTTCCCGCTGCAGGTTGCTGTCTGTGTGTTGGCTATATCTATATGCCTTTCTTTACCACTGGTGTTCTGAACTGATCCTTCTAACAATATCTTCTCTTCTTTCTGTCTCTCCTCCACTCCTCACACTTATCCATGCTGTATTATAATTTTCTCCATGTGTTCTGATTTCATCTCATTCTGCACCTCCCATTGGTTTTATGATTTGTCATTTGTCACGTACTTGTTGCATACACTACCCCCCCCCCTCTCTTGCGCTGTCACCCATCTTTTCTTTCACCTACATTTGCAACATCGCTGTCCACTTGACCTGCCTCGACCAGCCTGGCAGGGCACTGACTTGATGCACAATCACGTGCTGGCAGACGTGGACCGGTCCTGCGTGGACTCACCGGGCCGCCGTAGCAGCGTGTCTAGGCCAGAGTTGAGCTCTGACCTTTCGGAAGACTCTGACTATGACTCCATCTGGACCACCCACAGTTACAGGATGGGTTCAGTGCCGCGCAAGAGCTGCATCTCTCACCAAAACTAAAGAGCGTACAGTACTGCCACGCTGTACTGTGGTGTAACGTACAGCACGTTTACCTCTTTTACCTTGTATTAAAGGAAACTAGAACTTTTATTTAACTATTTATTTTCTATTATGTATTTGTCCCTCTTTGTTAACTTATTTGGTTTATTTATGTTTCAACAGTTTATTTGAAGATGTTTAACACATCTCCCTGTTGCCTTCGCCACTTTCCCTTTTATGTGCCTCCTCTCTTTCTGTAGTCGTCACGCAGTAAGTGATAGGTTATTCTTGTTTTATTTATCTCGAATGTTACTGCTCCCCTTGTCTGACCTTAAATGTGTCTGACTCTCTCAGCAGAGAGTAGGGGGATGCTGGTGGGGAATATACGGGAGGGAGACCCAGGTTGAGGGAGAGATGTGGACTAAGCTTTTCCTGTCTGATATTCAGATGCAATTCAGGAACGAGTGTATTCTATTTACCATGTACTACTTCATTCCAGTATGTTTTTAAAGTATGTATGCTCAAACATAGCACAGATACACGTTGACATATACGCACACACATTTCCTGGCAAATATGTCGCTGCAGCCCAATAATACGGCAGCATGCAAATGTAATATCCCAATTTAAATAACTCTTAAGTTTTATTCATGTTGACAGCCCAAAGCAGAATAATAGTCAACGTAACCAGACAGCTTCTGAATATTCAACGTCCTTGCTAACTTAAACAGTTGGTGAAACTCTGTTCATATTTAGCTGTAGCTGCTACAGAAAGAGCAGATCATCGCGTACACATCACTCTCGACTCAAGCTTCTACCCACTGGATAAAAGCTAAGGTGTGTTTACAGGGTCTGTTCATCCACATTACGAAAAAAAAAACACATTTAGACACTTAACTTTTAATAGTATCTAGATGTTCTTACAGTTTGCTTTTATTTTTCCAGGTTTTTAGATGTTTTGTTAGAGTCCTTTCTTTGCTCTGATGCAGTTGAGGTGAATGTGATTGAAATGTAATAGAAAATAGTTTTGAAAAAGAATCTGCACCAGTGGGTTTCCACATAGACCTAACTGTTTTAGTTAGACTTACTTCCTGCTGAAGAAATGGCCAGTGCCTACTATCTGCATGATAGATACCTCCACTACAGTTAAGTGAGATGTGTTTTTGTACTTCTGGTGAACTGACCCTTTAAGTCTTTAATTTTAACAAAACCTGATCTCAGATTCAGTAACGTCGCTGTAAGTGGTTCCACAGGGTTGCATTTACATTACATTCTGTTAGAAACCTCCAGTTGCTCCGTTAATGAACTAGGATTCATATAGAAGCAGACGTCGTGTACCAGCTACTCGCTATCCACTGTCCATTTGGATATGTCTCCTTCTACTTAGGGGAATAGCTTTGGGTTTTGAGAACTATGCTGATTTGTTTTTTTTCTTTTGTTAGATGTGAAGTGATGCATTGTGATGATGAGTCCTGCTCTCATATCTGTTCATTCAACATGACTCTAGAATCTAGAAAAAGTAGACTGTCTCTGTCTCTAAGGTGTTCATTAATGAAAATGAACTTTCCCTTTCTTTGATCTGTGTGCTGAGCATGACTAGGTGTGTTTCAGCTCCAGCTGCACATCTCAAACATAAAAATGATGTTTATCATCTTGTCAGAATAAACTCTAAGTTGTGCCAGGGGAGCAGAAAAAGACAAATGAATTTCCAGTAACCGGTATAGCACCTTCCTCAGCTTCCAGACTTCTAGCTGTGAAGAAAGAAGTATGTTATCTAAGCTCACCTGTTGCTCTCTCTAGTCTCATGGTTGTAATACAGATATGAGAGTTGTCCCTGTCTTATCTTCAGTAACCCCCTCCCTCCCCCTCTCAGAAGAAAAGCACAAGCTTGTTTGAACTGCAGTGGTTTATATTAGAAAGTATTCAGACTCGGAACAATTCATTTTGTTACAGAGTTAGTTTTAAATTGTTAAAGTTACTTATCGCGAAACTCACGATGAAGAGAAACCATGTTTTTAGAAACCTTCTCCGAGCCTTTGAACACTTTCTGAAGCCACTGCACTTCACGATGTAGATGCTGCTGTGCTCTGATCATTTGGACTGGTTAGCATTAATATCAAACACAAACAAGGTAACAAACTAGCACCTATGCTACAGCCTCTTAAGTCAGACATGCCTTCATGTTGTCTGGCTTCTGAGTTCTCCCGCGCTATGTTGGATTAATGACTATTTTTATGAAGAAGTATTTTTCCAGTGTTGGTATTTACAGTACAGGTTGACATCCTCTTAGAGTCTATCTCCTCTTACAGGAAGCAATTTGAGGGACACATGGAATATGTCGGTCCATGTTACAGTAATACTAAATGTTTCAAAATCATTTCTTTATTGTATTGATTTTGTATTTTTAATTTATGTCGTACTGTATGTCCATACTTACAAAATGGTCCCTGGAAGAATAATTTATTTTCTTCTCTCTCTTTTTTTTACATAACATGAAGTGTTTAATTTTTTTGCACAATCGTGTAACGGGCCAGTGGGTGGGGGGGGTAGAATCTGTTAAATTCTGTACTTTCTGTCGTCTGCCTAGAGTGTGTATGACTATAGTCCTAAAGGTAGACTTAAATATTAAGTGTTACTGTAAAGAAATTCTCATTCGTAGTGTAAATGCTCACTTTTAGTGTTTTGAGAGCACTGAAGGTTAAAAAAAAGAAAGAAAAAGAAACAAGAGACCGTGATTATATGGAAACTTTCTCTGTGAGCTGCTCATTCAACCTCAGAATACTGTCAGAGTGGACTTGAAATATAAAGAGCGCATAGTCTCCCCTTCTGTAAATACTAGTTGTAATGGAAGAATAAATATCCATTCTACCTTCTATGAGTATTTGAGCTAAGAATATCACTGTCCTTATATTATGTGCTATACTTTGTGACAGGTGTATTCTGTGGTTTAAGAAACTTAAGTCAAACTGTGGGACTGGCAGGGTGAAGAGAATGTCTTTGACCAACATTGTCCTCCGTGTGCTCTAATGCTGTATTCAGTTCACACATGTGACCATGTCTTATCTGCAAACAGCGCCTTCAGTGTATTTATTCTACACTGCTGAAGTGTTCGAGTCCTAAACGCTACATTATGAGTTTTGAATAAATCTGTCATTTGGTAGACACTGGCATACGGGTGATTTGTTAGAATGGTGAGAATTGTGGGTCTGTCATTAGTTTGAGAATGAAAAGGAATTTTGTTATGAATGAATAAATGATTGGATGTGTGTGTGTGTGCGTGTGTGTGTGTGTGTGTGTGCGTGTGTGTGTGTGTGTGTGTGTGTGTGTTTCATTTCCTTTCACTTTCCTGTGGCTCCTGTCTGATATCTCACTTGCACATGACTAACACACTACTACCACCCTGGTATTGTGTATTATCATCATTTTAAAAAGTGAAACTAAGCAAAGTACCAATTGTTGAGGGTTCTTATGTTTTGAAACAGGAACACGAAGGGAAACAGGACTACATGTGATCATTCCTGGTGAGGAAAAAGTCCTTGTGGAGGATCCCAGTCGCAACGGCCAAAGTGCAGTGGAGGAAAAGTAAGATTACAGATGAATCTGTTTCTTGTGCTTCTTTTGTCCTTGCATATTTAAATCTCTTGTAAAGGTGAAACCAACGGTGCATTAGTTCACTTTTTACCTTGCTGAAGCCTTAAATCTTTAACAGTAGTCACAATTATAACTTACTGTCATTTTCTCAATCTTCTTTTCTTATCACAAACATTACTCAAACAACCATTTTTGGCTGTGGATTCATACACATGGCGCTGTAGCCATAGACAGAAAAATTAGCCTGTCCCTTTTTTACAGTAATGATACTATAATAATGAAAGTAAATGGTACAGAGCTATGAAATGTTGTTAGCATGTTCAATAATTAAAAATGTACTTATAAAGGAAATTATTGTGTATATATTATGTTTTACATAAAATAAATATGATAAAACACAGAAACGGATTTGGCAATTAGAGCGAAATACAACCGAATATGAAGAGAGACTGGAAAAAATGCGAAGCTGTCCTTTAATAACTAGGCTGGTGGGCATTACCGATATGTTAACATTTCAATCTTACTGTCTCAAAGGAGCCTGGTGGATGTTGTGTACGCCCTGAGGGATGAAGTTCAGGAGCTAAAGCAGGTGAATGTTTGGGCTGCGTCACGATGTTGGGATGTAAATGTTAGCTGGCACAAAGAGGTTTGATACAGGATGACTAGGTGCCGTCTCTCAACCTGTTTTACACGCCTTTCATCACAGGACAATAAGAAGATGAAGAGGTCGCTGGAAGAGGAGCAGAGGGCACGGAAGGATCTGGAAAAGATTGTGAGGAGGGTATTAAAGAGCATGAATGACCCAACATGGGATGAGACAAACCTGTGAGCCGCTCGTGCACCATCCCCACTGGAAACCTTAAAATAAGGGTGTGTGTATGTGTGCCGGGCCTGTGTGTGAAATGCACATGTTGTTTGTGTGAGTAGGAGGAAATGTGTGTACTTGATGTAAACCGCCCTGTTTTTATGAAAACATATGAATCACTGAAACATTTATTCCACAATGACATCTCATGTGGACGGGTGAGGAAATCCCACGCTCCTGTCCCTTCACCATCCACCCTCAGGGTTTTGGTTTCGTTCCTGAGGGTTTCTGTTTCTGAGTTTACAGCTTTATAGTGGTACATAAATGGTACTTAAACTGTGTTAATATGCTCATGCTGAACTTGAACCATGTCATTTAATAACCTCTTTTGTTATTTAATTTTTTATTACTTTTTATAAGGTGCCTTTTCCTGACACAGGGTTAACTTGGGATTTTTAGCTTGGAGTTGAACTCGTGCCAAGGGAAATAATTTGTTTTCTGTTGCCTCACCACTTTGTGGTTTGTCTGTGTTTCTGGGTGTCCTAAAGAAATTGTACAGATCTTGTACTGTATCATGTAAATACTGCTGAAAGATGAGCCTTTGTCCTCTGGGAGAAATAAATGTGTTTTTAAAAGAATGATCGAGAGTGTCTGCTGAATATTATCCAAATGTATCTTAAGTAAGGCAGGTCCATTTTCTCATGTGTAAATTCATATAAATGTTATTGTTCTTACTTAAACTTAAAGGGTAAATTGCATTGTGTTAAATGGCTGTAATTGGTATTAAGATAACCTCATGGTCAGCTAGTACCCCTTGAGTGCTGGTGTTTTTGTGTGCACTGCATCAGAACCTGGGGGTCGGTGGGTGCACCGGTGACGCATGATGACACCAATCAGATGGCCTGATTCCAAACCGCTTTTTGCCCATAAGGCTTTAAATCATAAGTTTCGACCATGTTGTGAACAATAATATTCATGACATGTGAGAGTATTTAGTTTTCATTGATTGAAATAAAGTAAAAATATCTCAATTAATTTAAATCAACTTGTTCACTTCAGTCATGCAAACAGCTTATTCTCTCTAAAGGAAGTATGTTATTGTAAGTTGCTTCTTTGATTGAGAGTTGTTGAGAATTTCTGGTTATTTCTTTACTATAATTATTAAGTAATATTTAAAGCAGCTTATCCATTTGTTGGTAGTCATTTGGTCCACGCTAGACAATTTATTATTTTCTACTATATATACACATTTATATACATTTGGGCTTGTAATACGATGTCTTCTCCTGGCCATGAATAACATCTACTGTATATACTTCTTATGAAACACCACGTGCACCGTCGCCTGCACTGTTTGACCTTTGCTCAGGACTACGTGCTGTTTCATTTGCATCTCCTTCACTCTCCAGTGAGAGTAGGACAAATTAATCCATCATTCTTTTAGATACAGGCATGAGTGAGCTCATGAAATTTCAAACACATCTCCACCCTCCTTCAACTTGTGCCAGAGATCTAATCAGAATAGCTCAATGCACCTTTGTGGGTGTGCATTGCCTTAATTACTCCCTGCTTAGTTTCCATGTCTTAGCCTGCTGCTGCACTTAAGTGGATTGTTGCACGTGGATTTATAGATCATATTCCCTGCTGGTCTGAGGTGCACAACAGGTGCTGTGAAAGACAGTCGTGTCCACTACCTGGCCTACACTCTACTTACAGTACAATGGCTTTGCAGAAGGACTTTTCACTCCCCAGTCTGTGCTGTTCTGTACTTGATGTATAGTAAATGGTGCAGAGGGAGATTAACACAAGGATTAACATTAACATGGAATGTGGTCCATTTAATATTTAATACACTGTCCCTGCTGCATATTTATAAGCTCCTGTAATACTTAAGGCTACTGCTGTGTTTGCATTGAAGGCATCTCAAAGGTCCATAAATTCCGTTTCCACCAGAGGGTAGTCATGCAAGTTGCCTACTAAATTTTATATCATAACTCTCTAGTTTGTGCTGTATTGCTGCTGAAATATGCATGCAAGGAGTGATGAGATCAGAATTGTATGAATACATGTCCTGTGTTCATGTTGTTGTTGTTGTACTGCAAAGATATTGATTGCGTCTTGCGATTGACTCGAACAAAAAGTAATTTGTGTATATTTGTGTATCTGTGTGCATACTACCTCTTTTTGAAATAGCTACTCTATTGAAATCTATTGTATGCCCTGATGATCGTAACACGCTTTGTGAGGGGAGATGATTTTGTTGCTGCTGGGTGAATAAGCACAGATGTCAACCTTTTCACTGTGACTCTCACCTTGTCCACTCATTGGTAATGAAAACAGTCGCCTTTTGTTTCACGCTGAATATTCCTTCATAGGAACAAAGACACAAATCGCATTCATCCTGTGAAGCTGATCCTTGCAGATAAAGCCAGGCCAGCGATGTTGTGCTCTGACCTTGCTGGCCTGACTCTGACACTGTCTGGTTGATGAACCAGAGCATGAAAACAGCCATTGCCCTGATAGTGGCCAATTTACCTGGATTTCCTCACTTGTTTTACCTGATTTCCAGGTGGAGGTGCATAAATACACAATGCTTTAGTACCTGGGCTCCAACTTCCTTTTATAAGTGCCCCCACTTTAGAAAGACAAACTTCTTCTGAGCCTTCCTTTTCCTGTCAAGTGTCTGAAAGGTGAGAAACTTGTGAATTGAAGAGGCAGACATATATTATCAGGATTCTGACCTGCCCCAGCCCTTCTTCAGCCTCGCTGCCTCTTTCTTCCTACCAGGACGGGGTGACAGCTTGTCACTGTGGGTGCGCCACAATACGGCTCAGACCCCCCGACTATTGTGGAGCTCAGAAAAAGCATCAAGGTCTTTCTCACTCTTTCGTTCACTCTTTTCTCTCTCTTTTCAAAGCGGAGAATCAATCAGCCGTACACACACATACATACACACGACTCACTTCTTCTCCCGTCCTTCTGTCTATTCAGCAGCCAGTGATCATTTAGACTTGACATGTATTGTGAAAAACTGAGCTGCTCTGCCTCTTTCTTCTTCTCTTTCTTTCACTCCTTTTCTCTTTCAACTGTCTGTCATTAATGTCCAGGTCTTACAATATACGAACAGAGGAAAAGAAGAAAGCAAAGAGTGAGGGATGAATTGATGGATGGGAGGATAAGCACTCAGTGTCCTTTCTTTAAAGATTTGTTATTGTACAGTACTGTCTCCCAGTCATTTTTGGTTGGTGTTTCAGTCTGAAAGCCCATCCACGTGCTCTTTTGTATGGGAAAGCAATAAGGCCCCATTGAATGAAGCTGAATGGACCTGCCATCCTTAGGGGCTGAGGCCTGAGGACTCCTATTCTTTAGCCCCCAATCTAATTGGAGCTGAAATGAAATGGAGGTTTCTTATGAAAATAGGCTTTGTTTGGCCGCAAGGCTGGTAATTCATAAACAATAAGCAGGGCCCCATTGTGTAGATAATAATATATTCATGCCGCTGGAAATGGGGAGAAGGCAATGCGAAGGCTGAGGATATATAAGCAGGATAGGCAGAGACTGGGATGGAGAGTGGAGGGATAAGAGGAAGGGGAGGAGGAAGACGAGGGGCTAATAGCAAATAGTGGGTCAGAGAAAATTGGTAATGGTTGGGTAGAGTCAGAGGACTTATTAGAGGAAGTGAAAGGACTAAAAGTGGGTAGGAGTGAAAAGTGAGTGGGAGTGAGGGAGGTGAAAATGACAGGACAAGGAGAGATGGACAAGATAAGAAGGAGGCACGGAGGGCAGGAGATTGGGAAATGGATTTGAGTACCTGTAAACCTACAGATGACTGGTTCGGGAGCAGTGGAGGGAGAAGGCAAGTGAGTGAGGGTATCATAAAAATGAATAGGTTGCACTGTGCAAATATGTGTGGAGTTGATAAAGTGGATTGGTCAAGTGCAGAGATGGAGCAGAGCAAATCCAGTTAATGCCTAACAGCCGAGGGGCGAGGAGAGGAGACCAGTGTGTCTGCGGTAGTATGAAAGTGACAGGAGAGCTTTCACTGCCTGGAGACCTGATGGGGGATTTAAACAAACAGGTGAGCTTTCGCGCCACTTAGATGCTTCAGTCTATCTGGATTATCTGTAATCATACAGGTCAACTTCTCTGGCAGGATCTGCAGCTGAGGCTACACATTCTTCAAGAAGTGAGTCTCTCACTGTGCTGTTTTCAAACAGAGGGACTAAAATAAGTGCTGGACTTGACTGCTCTGTGGAGTGACAGGCGGACTAAGGGGGACCCTGCTTCCTGTATCTGTTCTGAGCAGCTGTTTTCGACTGGAGACACGCATTTCTATGGATACTTTGGGGAAACATTTGCCCTGTGCTGCACCCTTGACTCCCAGTTTTAATTCTGCAGATTATATCTTGGATAGTTTTGGACAGTCGAAACAGAGGATGTCGAGGACATGAAAGCAAAATTACATTTGTAAACTTTAAACGTTTGATTTTACTGCATAAAAGACAGAGCTCTTAACTAATGGTGAGTAAACCTGTAACGGCACTTCTTTGGGTGGAGTTTGTCAAGTTATTATAAACTACTACATATGCATGCAGTATGGAGGAAATGCAATATCAGGTGTGAGAAATAATGTACGTAGCTTAGCTGTGCTCAGTTTCTTTTATGGATCCAAAGACTGAAGTTTCTTCACAGAGAGTGTTACTTCTCAGCAGTAAGAGAGTCATTTGGGTTTACAGACAAGTTATAGTTGTTTATATTTTTATATTATTTATGTTTATATTTATCAGTCAGTGCAGAAGATACTGAAGATGCTCATATATGCATGGAGCCTCCTGCCTCACTAATTATTGCTAGGTAACACGCTAGTTAATGCATTGCCAAATATGACAAATTAGGGAAAATGGAGGATGAATTATTATGCATTGAGGAAATGTTTCAGAGGGGGGTTCAACATACCCTCTTATGAATGCAAAACACATGTGGTCTTGTCATACTTTTGATTTATGTGGAAAGATTTAAATGTTCTTAGAAGGTTAAGTTATGCAGGAACGTTTTCAGCAATTTGTTCTAAAGATATTGCATTAGAAAATGCATTTAGCTTGCTTCTTGTCATTTGTTGTTACGTGGGTGTATTGGCCAAGGGGTATTGGTATTTGCAAATGTGTCATTTTTGGGCATGTGAGGCTGGGAGTTTTTGGTCTGAGCCACTAGGTGTCAGAATTTGTCAACATATGAAACAGAAATGCAGAACCTCTTGCATTTGCCACATTTAAAGAAATTGATCCAAATCAAAGCATGTGTTCTAATTTTCTCTTAGTTTAATTGCCTGTGTGTGGCATTTATGCAGATTATTATAGATCTGAACAATCAGAAGATTAGAAAATTAACATACCACAAAAAAGTAATGTGTTCGACTGTTATTACTAACTACTACTATGGTATTTAAAATATTTAAATGATAATACTACTGCCATTATCCCTATGTTCAGGGAAAACTATTCCTTTAAGTTGTGGTCTGTGCTGAAAATAGATTAGATTTTAAAGTAGAACGCCACAGTACATGTTATGCATCTATTCAAAATTATATGGTTACTCCTACCACAAGATGGCAATCACACATAGTGAAACGCCTCTCGCTGGTTTGACACTGACTGTGTTTGTGTGTGTGTGTGTGTGTGCATCGGGGGCAGGGATGAGGCTGGGAGTGCATGTTCTCCTCATGCATTCTTCTGCATATGACAGGATGTCTTTACATTACTTTGTCTTGTTTGCTTCTTGCTGCTTCGTGTGTGTGTGTGTGTGTATATCTTCTCAATAACCTGCTGTATTCAGTGAATATCTGTGCAAACAGAGCTGGATGTTTCCCTGCTGGAGGTCCTTGTTTGTTTTGTTTATTTGCATACAGCAAAGTGCTTGCTGGCGGTGCTGGTCACTACAAGTGGCTGGCATTTGAAGCCTGGTAATCAGGCTGCGGGCAATCTGGGTGGCACTGCTCCGAATGGTTTGCTGGAGATTATCCCAAAATTATCCATGAATTATCCCCCAGAATTACGCCATTCCAGTCAGGCATTGTCCATTGATGGGAGAGGAAAGAGGGAGAGTGTTGGACGAAGACGTGTGTGCACACATGTAGTCTGGGAGATTTGGATGGAGCAGTGTTGGTGTCTGTGTCATGGAGTGTGTATATCTGTGTGTGTGTGTGTGTGTGTGTGTGTGTGTGTGTGTGTGTGTGTGTGTGTGCTCGCTCTGTAATGACTTTGGCAGTGTTGGTACATTGGGGTAATGGAGCATGTTAATCCTCATCAAACAGCTATTAAAAGCAGATTTTACTCATAAAAGTCACTATGTACAGAAAAAGCAAGGATACGTGAATATACACCTTTTTTTTCTCTCACACGATTTGACTTTTTTCTGTTGTTGAGCCACAAAAACACAACTGTGCTCAAATCTAATGCAACAAAAGTTTGGCAGTCCTCTAAGTGAACTTTCATAAAATCTGCAATAAACTGCTGTGTCAATGTTGTATATGCCAACATTGTCACGGGAGGTATTTATTCGCAGAGCTACAGGTTTTCGAGCCATTTGCAGTATTGTACTGAATTCATTTCTCTGCCAACTATCACCGCACAAAGTGCTGTCATTAAAGTCTGGGTAGATAGGAGGGACTTGTTGCCTGCTTGTGTGGGGCTGTTGAAGCCACAGGAGGATGAATAGTGCTGGTGAACCTCTCTGTGATAAGTGTTCAGTAAACAGGTCAGCGGATTGTCCTCCGAGGCTCAATCTGAGCTATTTTCCCTGACTGAGAACACAAATTACAGTATCCTCCGTATTCATCCCGTAAACAGACCACCAATGGCTCAGGCTCTGCATAGTTTGTTGTGACTGAGTTTCATGTTTTCTTGTTCTTTGCCTGGCTGTATATATGGGACAACGCATGCCAAGTCCAAAGGCAAAACTGGGGGACAGATGAAAGCACAACTACGCAAGATGCAAAAACAATTAGAGGTAGTGTGGGCGCAAGTAGAAGATTACAATGAAGAAAACGGTGGCAAGGAAGAGGAAAACGGCGAGGGGCAAAGGGGCAAAGAGAAGGAGAGGCGGAGGTGATGAAAGGTTAAGTACTCGCTCTTTTTTCTGGGGTGCTCTACTTCCTGCAGGGCCTTGTTTCTTGACCTGCTGGTTAGAAGAGAGGTGAAAAAAGTCAGGAGAGAGGGAAGGAGGGAGGAAAGACTAAAGCTGTATGTGAGGTTGCAAGGTGAGAGGTGGAAGAGTTAAAATGGGAGGAGTATTTGCCTCTGGCTGATGGGGAACAATTGGCCACACAAGGCCACGCACTCAAACTGGAAACAAAAATGGACATTCTCTCACAGACACACACTCACTCTCTCTCTCTCTCACACACACACACACACACACGCTCTAACACACAAACATACACACACTTAGAACTACAGTCCCAGCAGGCATATGAACTTCAGTGCAGTTGTTACCATGGTGATACACTGAGCTGCTGACCCCCCGACTCCATTTTTCCTGCCGCTTGGCTATTGAAAGAGATGATTGACAAGTGTCCAAATGTCAGCCGACCCAGCCGGCCACACAGACGGGGGGGGGGGGGCAGCCATTTTATGCTACTTTCACTCACAGGGAGGAAGGTGTGTGTATGTGTGTGTGTGTGTGTGTGTGTGTGTATACACACCACTTGATGTAGATGTGTCGACAAATTTTGTTTGATACCATTGTTGTGAGGACATTTTAGCGGTTCCTCTAATGGTTCAAGTTAGGATAAGGGGCTAGGGAAAGCATTATGGTTATGAGCGTCCTCCTAACTATAGAGAGACATGTTTGTGTGTGTGTCTGTATATATATATATATATATATATATATAGACACATGTTTGTG
>JAUMTR010000013.1:6142896-6289831 GCA_032270685.1 Microctenopoma stevenorrisi | reverse complement strand
TATATATACAGACACACACACAAACATGTGTCTCTTAAGGCTGTGGAAGTACCTCTGTAGCAAAAGAGCATTTATCCAATAATGCTAAGAATACACTGAACAAACAAATTGCCAAATTCACACACACACACACACACACTCACACACAGAGTCACATGCACACATGCTGTTGATGTTGTTTTTTCACATGTAAACACACATCCTGACCTGTACAAAGAAAGCTTCCAAATAAAGCCCCATTGTATGTGAGACAGGGTCGTATTTTTGGTTTGTCTTTTGAGCTGATAACCCATTCAGTGAAAGGCTAGATTGGTTGGTGGTGGCTATTGAGTTTTTTGTGTTTAGTGCTCTGCTGCGTACATATTTATGGGCACAGCACAGCTCTGAATCCAGTAATTCACACGTCAAATATGATAAACAGTGGTTTCCCCATGGTGGCGAGTGTTATTATAACAGTTACATACATTTTTTCTTATTTCTGTGAAAATTTTTTTCTGCCTGTACCCCTGTTCTTCCCTTTCTGCCTTTCACACTGTGTCATTGTCTGCAGGCTTGAGGGGATCTGTCTTATCTTGATCACCCACAGCAACACATTAACCTCTCCTGTCTTATCTCTACACTGGTCATTAGTGCCAAAACCCTTAACATCCTATTGACAAGGGCCACAGAACTCTGTGTGTATGTCAGTGTGTGTGTGTGTGTGTGTGTGTGTGTGCGCGTGCACTCATGTGAGTTATTGCAGGTGACATGTGGTTGAGATCTGCTGAGTTGGTGATCTGAGTCGATAACATTATTAGCCTGTGTGTGTGTGTGTGTGTGTGTGTGGAGAGAGTTAAAATACTGTTATACTTTTTCTTGGACCAAATTTGAACAGTTGGTTCCAATAAAAACACATCTGTACACACATATATGCACATTATTTTGACCTCATGTTAATGCTGTGTATTTCATATTAAGATCTGATTAATGCCTATTTCATTCCTATTTATTATTTATGTACTGAACGCAGTGTAGTTTGCGCTAAACATTGTGAGTATATAAAGAAAAGCCCTGATTTTTTGCTTTTCTCTCATAACATCTTTCCAGGAAAATGTAATAATTCAAAAGGCAGTTATCGGTTTTGCTGTGAGGCTATTTAGAAAGTATTGAGGGAAAATAAAATGTACTTGCCTCTAATGCAGCACTATTGGTGTTGAATAGGTTACTCCATTTGCTGCTGATAGAGCATTACACTTCAGCTCAGTCGAACAGCTGTCAACAGTGAGTGTATTGCAAATTAAATCAAGTCAATGTTATCATGTCTTGACACACAGCAATCAAATCAAATCACTTATAGCAGTAATGTTAGCACCTGCTTTGTTGTCCTTGTTCATCAGAGGGGTTTGGAAATACAGAAAAAAGTAACAAACAGAAAATGTACCTATGCATAAACCCCTTGGTTGACTGCATTACAGGCGCTACAATTGAATTTCAATTATTAGCGTCTATTTTGGAGCAAGTATTTAATCTGACTGAGTGACTGAAAAACAAATTCACATTTCAGGTCATATATATCATAAGCGTTTAGATTTTAGACAAACGTGTGCTGCTGTTTGTGGCTAAATTTAGTACTTATGTGTTCTGGCTCTTTCTGTCCCTGCGTGTTAGTACAGCTGACAATCTAACAGGTTAAAAGAATAATTGCAACTCTATTTACCCCCAAACAGCCTCTCCTCTGCACATAATTACATTCACACACATGCACAGACACAGTACACATACTGAGGCACTCTCAGGGAGAGAGAGAGACAGAGAGAGAGAGAGAGAGAGAGAGAGAGAGAGGGTGGGAGAGCCCCTGCACTAATATTTAGGTAGTAACAGTCATGTGTTTTAGTGAACCCTCCTCTTGTCCTCCTCTCCAACGCAAAGCACTGTTAACCACCGGCACTCACTGAGAGAGGAATACACCCTGCACTGACCGTGCTCCTCATGCTGTGGGTGTGGATGTGCTTTAGTTGTGCGGGTGTGTACTTTTATGACGGAGACCGAGGGATGTGTACGTGAAAATGCTATGACAATAACATTGTCTATTATGGGGTGTTGTGTAGCGAGCAAATATGTATTTGTAATTCATGAAAAGGCTGTTTTTCACAGGGCTGCAACTGTTTATCACTCTTGATTCTTTTTAATAATTAGTTACTTATTTAGTCTGCACAACAGACATCAGAAATGTCCAGTACAAAACCAAAAGATTGAATTTAAAATGGTCATTTACAGTTTTGTAAAAAAGATGCACAAACCACAGACTCTACTCAAATTCCTTGATCATTTATTTATTCAATCATTTGTATATTGATTTCTGGATATTCATTATAATACAAGCTGTGTTTGTCTGGGACCGAATTTGGGTTAACATACCTCTTGCCATATATTATTGCTAACATATGTTTAGCATTGTTGCAGAAACATTTTATTTACAGTCGTAAGAATGTTATTAATATAATACAGTATGCTAATACAGAGGACATAAATTATATTAAAGTATATGCATGTACATACAGCAAATTAGTTGTTGCAGCTGTATTAGCAACTATTTTGATAATTAATTAATTAATTAATGTTATTGTTGTTGTTATTTTTTTAAAGCAAAATCACTATTTTAAACATTACTTGTAATTTCAGATTCTCCTTTTCAGGAATTTCCATCTGTCTTTGTAATTGTATTTGAATGTCTTTCTATTTTGCAGTAGTGGTCAAACAATATAAGCAAACTTGATATAATTTTCACCCTCAAGAAATTGTGTTGGGCAATTGTTACTCTTTTTTTACAAACCAAATAATTAACCACTGAGCTGACAAAATAAGCAACTGCTTAATCAATAGTGAAAATAATTGTGGGTTGCACCTCCACATGTATAAACAATATATGTCAGAAGTAATGATAATTCTGATTATGTACAAATTAGGCAATTATTGTGTATGGTGTAGTAGTCCCAGAATCAGGTTTTCAGGTGTTTGATTGCAGCCTGCAGCTCAGTAATGCAGTGCCTGTGCTTGGACATTGGTGGTGCTGCTGCTGCATTCTGACTGCCGTGGCTATACCGTGGATCCACTCACGACCCGGCATTAAATTAGGAGACATTATCTAAATACTCAACAAAGTGAAATTGAATTTAGGACTCCTTCTCCACCCCCGCCTCCCTTTCTGCTAGTTCAACTGGCCCGCTCCAGGATCCCATTCTCTCCTTATTGTTAGAGTGAGCCAAGCAGGATCCTCTGCTTCTCATCCACTCTCAAATTGAATCAGTCTCAATTTGACCTTTTATGCACCAGAATCTGCTACAGATGTACGGCATGTGCATGCACATAACATTTGACACATGTGTTTGTGTGTGCCCCCGTGTCAGCTCACATTGCTCACAGTGAAGTGGGAAACAGCATCTCCCTATTTGCTGCAGAATAGACCAATTAGTGTTTAGCAACAGAGCAGGAACCCATGTGAATGTGTCATTGATTAGCAGGATTTGGCTAATCATCACATCTCATAAACTCACCCACTAATGTCAGCTGGATCTCCTACAGTACGCCTCCTTCTCCTCACTTAGTCTATCCCTCTATCTCCTTTCAGCTCACTGTTCCCGTCTGACTTTCCGCACTTGTCTATTTGCCCATCTGTCACCGTCTGACTTCTCGCTCTTCCTTCCTCTGTTTTTCTTCCTCTTTTTAATTTCTTCCTTCCTCTCTCCTTCTTTCTTCTCTACTTTTCCATCAGTGGAGGGTTTACAGTAGAAGAAGCAAACGGATGCTGATTTTTCCCGCTCATACATCAGGAACGGAGAAGAGTTTGCTGATCTATAAATCCAATACATACTTTTTATTTTAGTTGTCCACTCTGCAATTATTTTTTTCCTCAGTTAACGTGTGCTATACTCTTAGTTGAAAGGGTACTTGCTTCACAGCCAAAAAGGCAGCTTCTCAGTTTCTGACATCTGTTAGATGTCATCAAGGCAAAGAAACAACCTCATACTATTAATGTTCACCTCCAAATGTTTAACCCAATTTACTTAAACACCCATTTGAATTTTAGCATTTTCATTTAAAACCCATAATAAAACAGAGAAAATATGTATTGACTGTACTAAAAACAAATGCTGATGTCAGTAAAGTACCTTATTCCATATCTTAGAAAATTCAAACACATGAAGACCTTGGTTTTATGAAACCCTGTAGTGTCTTTTTGTATTTTACAAATGGTACTTCTGTGACATTTTCATGTTACTGAATGAGTAGGATGAATGAAAAAAATTCTCTGCATGACAAATTTAATCTGCTTTCGAAAAAATGTGATATATAACGCTGCAACTAATGGTAATTTACATTAAAGGTTAATCAGTGGGTCAGCTTTTTATTTATATATAACATGGGAAAAGTCCTTTTTTATTTAAAAGTTGTGCTTGGTTTATCCGTCCAACACTTGACAACACAAGGGCAGTTTATGATCATGTAAATTGGAGAAAAGCAGCAAGTTCTCCCATTTTAAACAATAGACAGGTGTCCCATTCTAAACAATCAACAAACAATCAGACACGTGCGTGTGTCTAGAAGGCACAGGAACGCATTTCAAACAACGATGGCACATGAGCAGGTATTTTAGTGTTGCTGAAAACCCACGAAGTTGCTGTTTGCAGGTGATTCTTTAACCACTGCTCCTGTATATTCTGTCACCTGCTCCCAAATTATAACTATAAACACATACAGGAATTCATTAACAGCTGTACAGTAACAGTGAGAGCTGTCTGACGCCAGATGATGCTGATGCAGCTACCATTGTCATAAAATCCACAGCTTTGACCAGATTACTGGAGCTAACAGCTACTTCTGCACAATTACCGACATGTTTCCTCACTGGGACATTTTCAACCATTGTTTTCTGGGCTTGTGCCGTTTCTATCTTTGAGGTGTGTGTGCCTTTAAGTGATGACATTGCTTAGAAACCAGTCTATTAAGCCATAAATCCATTACGAAAATATTGTTTTGTAGAAGATTGACTAATTAAATAATTGATTAAGAGTACATTAAAAACATTTAAATATATTGTATTAAATATATTGTAGTCTGAATTAGAGAGGAAACTGTTAATATTACAAGAAATTAAAAATGTACTTTCATTTGCGTGACCACCTACTCAGATGTTTAATGTATTAGCTGAACAGCAAGAAGAGTTTTTCTTAATCCATTTCAACTCTCTGCTTTTGAATAAGAAGACATTAAATAGTAGTTTTTGGGCTTTGTATGTTGTGCATTAGGTATTAGTTATCATATTAATTAGCATCTGTTTGACACAGTATGGTGGCCAGCTGGGAGCATGAAGGCAGCGTGCGTGTGTGTGTGTCTGCGCGCGCGCATGTGTGTGAGAGGTTGCAAGTGGGAGAAAACTCACAGCGTTTGATTTGTTGTGTTGCTAATGTGACACTGATTATACAGGTCAGAGTAAAACAAAGCAGTGAGACGCTGCGATGCTAATACAGACGCTGTGATAACAGGGTTGTCATCACACGCGCAGACACAGACACTCTCCAACGCAGGCATATGTACCGTCGCATGAACGTATGCGCACGTGCACACATCCTCGTGTCCTTGGGAAACACATGCAAAGAGACATCAACACACTCATGACAAACACATTTTCAGGTCAGGGAAAAACATCTCACAATGACTTCAACAAACCACACAGAGCCTTTATTTTGTTAGAGGCAGACTGTTGCCATGGAGAAAGGAGGTTAGTGAATTTGACCTATGCTATCATGCTAGCTTTGGTCCCGCAGCTGTAATTTCAAATGAGAGAAAAAAAATGTGTTTCTCACTGAATTGATTTATCCCTATGTTTATGAGTAGATAAGTGCAGTGATGCTTAGATGGAGGGTTATTTTCATGGGGTGACTCTTTTGTGTGTATTGTGTTTATCTAGGCCACTGTTGATGTAGCGAGTACTGTAGCTCTTTTTCTCACAGCAGGGACCCTCTTTTTGTGTTTGTGTGTATGGGTTTTGTGTATGTGCGCCTGCGATTTGTTTGTGTTTTTTTGTGTGTGCCAATCTCCACTGCAGGTTTGGCGAAGGCAAGACAGACATTGTGGATTATAAAGAGTGGTGCGTGATCAGAAGGCCCTGCAGCAGTAACAGCATCAGTCACAATAGCCTGGCAAAACGCAAAGGTGACTAAATAACGTACAGTGTGTTTGTTCTGACTTAGTCACCACATGGCCTTGTGGCCTTGGTTCAGCTTGCACTGTCTATATACAGCTGGAAAATGGATCTCCTCTGCTGCTACAGCACCTGGCAGGTTTACATGGTTTGACACAATTAATCCATGACAAAAGTGTATGTGTATGTAACATATGGAAGATGACAACAGAGCAAATAGGCAGCTGAGATATAGCGATCTGTCTGGGTTTTGGGGTAATTTGCCTGGGCTGGTGTGAATGTTGGTTAAGATGGGCGGGTACGTGTCAATCATGTGTTTGACAGGGCCTTGTATAGGTTGTCATGTTGCCCGGCAGCCGAGGCAGAGGAGCCACAGACCTGGGGGCCAAGCAGGGGTCACCGTCTGCCCTAAATGGTCCCCTTGACAGCATGGGGTGCAGATAGGCGAGGCATTGCTCCACGGAGGTCAGCACAGAGGTGATCCAATTCTCTGTGTTTTGGCGTCGGGAGATTGTGTGCTCACCTCTGTCAGCCTCGCCACGTACAGGTCAGCAAAAATAAGATGGAGAATCACAACAGTTGTGAGAAGGGTTGACATGAGGGAAGACACAGAGAGTAACCTTTGTGTGTGTGTGTGTGTGTGTGTGTGTGTGAATGTATGTATAATTCACCAAACAAGGTTGTGTCTCTACCGTCCTTTCTCCAGTCTGCGCAGGCAATGTACTGGACACTAATATTCCTCTTAGTTCTCAGTTGACCCTTAAAGGCCCCAGTGGGGCTATTGGGGGGGTGACTTTGCTCCAGCTGTCTAGGAGACTTCCATATTCATTGTTTCCTTTTTGTTATCTCCATATACCTGCTATCTCTCATTTATTGCCTCTCTGTGCTTCACGATTTTACTGTGTACTCTGAATTCCCCTTTCAACTTTTCTCCTCGGGGACACTTCTCACCTTGCTTCCTGCTGCTATATACTGGGGATGTTCGTGCAGGTCGGTGTTGGATATTCATGCGTGAACTGTCTTTAATGGCGTACAATATAAATCAATCAAGTCTTATTACTTTCAGATTTTGCTTTTCCTCCAGTAATGTCACCACGTGAATGGTGGAGGTCAAGTCTTTTGCACCTGTGCACAGTGTTAATTTATTAAGCGTCCTTCGTCAAATATATTATAGATAGATGGATGGATAGACACTGTATCTATTAGAAATGTGTAAGAAAACTGTGTGTGTGTGTGTCAGGGGAACCGGAGGGATCTACCATCTGGTAGTGAAGGACAGCAAACCGTTGGAGCTGTGCTGCCCTGCACTTGTCAGTGGCAGCTGTGTGTGTGAGTGTGAACAACAGTGCGTCTGTGCGCTTCTAATTAGAAATGTCATGGCTGTCGCAAAACAATCAGACCAGCAACGGTCATCATGTGTTGACACATCCAGTTTTAAATCAACTCATCTGTTCCTGATTCCTGTGGTTCTGCAGCAGCGAACCTCTGCCTGACTCTTAAGCTCTGTTGTTTGGTTTTTGATTCCAAATAAATTTTAATTTAATCAAGGGTTGAGACGATGATATGATGAAATGATATTTGGTACCTTGACCACAAGCGCATTCACAGATTGAATCTTGTTAAAGAAAATAACAAGACGATTAGCTGAAATTATTTAGTGAAATGTTTCTTGATAATCAGTGACTATTTTGAAATAATCAGTGGCCATTTTGATAATCGATTAATCAAGTAATTTTTTAAGCACATGCTAAGCAGTTGTTTGCTCCATCTTCACTGATTCCTGTTTCATTTCCAATGCAATCTGAATGTCATTGAGTTTTGGACAAGCAATCTGAAGATTACTTTGATGCAGTGAGGTCTGTCCTTTTACATTATGTGACTGATTGTGCGTGTGTCAGGGTGTGTTACTGACTCCTTTTTGTAACTTGATTTAACCATGTCAGGACTAGTGGACTGCCTGACAACTACATGCTTTCCTTTATGTGTCAGTAAAATTATCCTGTAGATATCTGAGAGTTGTTTTTTCAGACCAGTTTATCTGTTATCTTGTTGGTGCATTTAAGGATGCCTAATGCACCTGAGACATGAAGAGTTCTAAGAAATTGTTCTATGATGACGTGAAGACAATTAGAACTTTAAGAACATAAGTATTTGGATTTAGGCGGCTATCATGGTAAAATAAGACAAAATGTAGCATGTGAAAACATTCACAAGAGAAACCCTCTTGGGTTGAATCTGGATCATTGAATTTGAATGTAGTTGTTAAATTAATATTTATGCAAGACCATCCATTTATCCTTTTCTTTCTACTGCACAATTTCTATATTGGACTACTCAGCGAGTAGTTTCAAGTAGAGCATCCTTCACTTGAGGAAGAATGGATGCTTGGATTTCAGAGTGGAAAATGAACTAAAACATCATGGCCGAGCCTGAATTCTCCGTGGGATCAGTAACATCGGGTATAAAATGTACCTTTACCCTGCTAAGAAAAGATCAGAAAATGTAGATGACACTGTAATTGTAATATTTGTTGGTAAAAAATCATGAGTCATTTTAAAATCCTCAGTTCCTATTTTGGAGCAATAGTCAACTTTTCAAATTGAGCAAAGTGTCTCCTGTGCTCTTCATACCCTTCATCTCTGCTAGTACATTCTATCCACTCTTCTACTACCCCCTCACTCCAATCCCAAGGGCAAGCCAAAGGCTGACAGCTTTGTTTGTGTTCGCCACTAAGTGATTTTTAATCAACTGGTCTGCATGAGTCCTCCCAAGGGTCGTAGCAGCCGAGGCTGTGAGAGATTGAGCTGAGGTCTGGTGGATGGTGGCTGGTGATAGTCAAAGTTAAAAGAGCTGCAGCCTGCGTCCTCATTAAGATGACAATTTCTTTAAAAACACAATCTGCGTCCAAGTGTTTTTTCTATCCACAATAAAAGTGTTCCATGCACAGCAGATGGGTTTTTTTCACTGAGAGAAAAATAACTAATTCCATGATAATAACTACAAATTAAAAAACATAGCAAACTATGCAAGTGTCACTATAAAATGCACTATATTTAGTGTTTTTAGAACTATGCATTGGTCTAAATCAAACACAAAGGTGGTGTCTGTTTCTGCTGACGTTGTGATGAACAGTGAAAAACAGTCAACAATGACAATTAACTAGTGCTCAACATATTGACTTACATCTCACAATATACTCTTTTTATAGTGAGAGAAGTATTCAGGAGTCTGTTGCAGAAAAAGGATAATCTCATTCAAATCCCACATCGTAACACTGAAAAGGTGAGTTTATGAGCCTGTTGAGTGGTTGCAGTAGGCTCAGACATACGTAATAACAGCAGCACCGAACTGTGAACTGTAGATATTTTTGAAAGGCTGAGACTACAACCAGGAAGATCAAAACTCACTATGTCTTTTTTTTTTGCGCTTAAAATCACGGAGTGGTCTTGTTGCTTCAGTTCACATATGGACACCATAATATTTATCTGTCAAATATACAACTCACAATTCATGGTTCCGGCAAGTCCAGTCTTGTCCAGAGATAGCAAAGCAAATTCAAACCACAATAGTACCTCAACCACATTTTACAAATGAGATGACGTTTTTATGCAGCGTTTGGTCGTCTCACTAAACGTGTCTGTCGATCTCACTCACCTGTAGCTTTCTTCCGGTAGCCTTGTGGCTTATCCACATGGTTGTAAGCAAATTGGGTGGAGCGGTGCAGTGGGTTGACTGAATGGTTTTGAATATTCTCCATTTGTACTAACTCGGCCTGACAGTTAAATGGTAGAGTCTGAAGTGTTTAAAAATTATTTTGTAACCTTTTCCTGCCTGGTGAGCATCAGTGTCCACAACTCTTCCTCCAGGTTCTTTGGGAATCTCCTTAATCAAAGATCAAACATTGACAGTTGAAACTAATTCATTTTCTTCTCACATCATTGCCAACCCGTGAATTGAAACTGAAAAATCCATTCGGTTGATGATGGTGCTAAATCATAGAACTAGTGATACCCTGATAGATCAGCTGATCTTTACCGGACGATTTCTATAAAAAAGTATGTGATCGGCTTACTCCAATCAATGCCTTTCATGACGATCAGCTGATCACCTGTAACTCATATTTAGAGCTTGCAGAGGTCCGGTTTTTTGTGTTGTAGCTAATGATTAACAAACATGTGCCATGTGGAACTTTTACACCAGGGGTGTCAAACTCCTGTCCTTGAGGGCCGCAATCCTTTTCCTTTTTCTAACCTTCCCTTTCCTTCCCTATCTATTGCTGATTACCTGGTACAGATGTGTTCAGTCTATCGGCAGCTGTAAGGTTGGTTGGAGAACAAGCAGGCTTGCGTCCCTGGAGGACCGTAGCTTAACACCCCTGTCTTACACCATCTGTAAGACTGATGTTGCAACAAGAAGTGCCTCACGAGGGAAGCTCGTTAAAATGCTTCAACACAATGAATTTAATACAACGTTTAAAGAACAAACACTTGTTGGAGTACGGCGAGTTTTCAATGCTCACTGCAGAGAACGAAAAAAAGACACAATCAGACGGCATTTACCGCAGCCTACGGATGGTAATGATAGCAGTGTTTTAAGAAAAGTAAGTAAAGACACGTGTATATCTAAATAAAGGTGACTTTATGGTTCACTTCTTTCAGATTATGGAGCCAGTTGCATCATAACGAAATTGAATAATTTACAGCCAATACGTGTGATCAGTATCGTTTTGGCAGCAAAAAACCAGATCGGAGCATCCCTACATAGAACATTTGTGTGGAGTGAACATTTGAACACTAAAAGCAAAGGAGCCGTTCCAAAGACTTATGTTAAGCAGACAAGCATGAAGATGTTTTTATCTATACATGGACAAAAAATATTGCACAGATATTACAAATTATATTACTGAAATCATTCAACAGCATATAATATAATGAATGACTAAAGTAAATGAGGTTATGTCTTTCACTCGCATCATTAATGAATCCATAATCTTGGCATTCAGTCATCTCACGCTTCATTTAACAGAAGAATGAACATTCAATTCATCTACGCCATTAAAATACCAAAATTTCACCAAATAAAACAAATACAACTGATAGATTGATATTTTAATTAAAGTAGGCTGTCTTTGCTATTGTTCCAGACCTGAGGGTTGGAGTTTTATAACCTATGGTTTTTCTATACGTGTATTTGAATTGTTGAGGATTTTAGCTTTGGGTCATGCTACATACTGGAGAAATAGACCGAAGCTTCACAAACAGAAATAATGGTATAAGTTTTTGTATCAGTGATATTAGATTACATCTGCCATAATAAATTATTTAAAACATATTGCATTTCCCTTGTCCTGATCATAAAAATGTCAGGTTTTTCCTGCCACTCGACTGACATTTGGTGCAGCGTAATGAGGGGAACGTGTATTGGTACAATCATCTAGTGGCTGTCAAAGAGGAGACGGTGAGTCTGATGCCACTTATTAGCTATGGGATATAGATATTACAGATTATTTATGTGACAGTCCACAGAGTGGTTCACCTTATCAACACAGGCAGCCATCAAATGCGTCCTCTATTCATGTGGAATTGATAAATGCAACACGATTCATACAGCTGGCTCTCGCACAGCTTTGAGCATCTTAAGGAGTCAGCTGCGGTAACAGATTGACAACACAGAAGTTGAAGGATGTATAGCAGACGCTAAAGTCAGGTTCTGTATTTATTTTTGCTTTATGGCTACCGCAGTGTCACAAAGAGCACTCAAAGTTCAGATATATAAATATCACATTACAAGCCCTGGAGCAGAGCAGAGTGCATACAGCAGGGATGGAATGACAACACTTACCATCTCTTAGTGGATGAATCAGTTAGCCCACACACTAAGCGAAAGAGAAAGAGGCAATGGCCTGTAGTCTCTATTCAGTGTTTTAACTCTTCTTATTTCATTCAGTCTACCCTGAACAAATCAAGGTCTTGGGCCTACAGAGAAATTGAGAGAGCAGGTTGAGTGTTACGGTATTGGAGCATAAGGGAGATGGGGTGGGGGTTCTACTTGAGTTTTCCCATTGTTAAACAACCTTCAGGGAGAATGGCAGCTATTACCAATAATACCAATCATGTCTTCAGATTGAAGGTAGAGATGAGAAATGATGGCTGGGAGACTGTATGTGGGGAAAAAATCTTTCTTGTGTCACTGTTTCCATCATCTTATTTTTTATTTTAAATAAAATAAGCAAGGCTAACTTCTGCATGCTTTTTCTCGACTAGATTTGTTCAGCGATTACCTCAAAGAGGACCAGCTGCTTACATTTGGACACGACTCGTGCAGAAATGAGATTAGTCCCAACTTTAACACCAGCAAACTGTGGCATACAGTGGGGTGCAGTGAATGCATTCAGCATCCTATACACACGCTCAGCTGTGCGCTATCCTGTCTGGTTCCCTTCCCTCTTTCTGCTCTGCAGAAGCAGCTGTGGAGGAGCAGAGATAACTCTTAACTTTGTTTTGACACTTTTGATTAAGGACCATTGAAGGAACACCTGTATGGCGGGAGGGAACAATGCACTGAGCCCGTAGAGAGATTGATTTTGTGCATTAGAGAAGCAGCCTTTGTCTAAAGCCACGAGGTCCTTTGTTATGCTAACCAGCCGTGGAAGATTTCCAATTCAATTTCACCTGAACGCTGGTCAGCCGCACACTCCTTTGTATGGCGTCCCTCAGGCCCGGCGGAGCGCTCCCCACCATCCCCACCGCTGCCTCTCCCCTGTGTCTCTCAAACTGCAATTTAGCCACTGAGGAGGTTGCGTGTGTGTGTGTGAGTTGTGTGTGTGTGTGTGTGTGTGGGGAGCGGGGGGACTGCGGCCTAGATTGACAGCCCACTGGATACTGTTGCCACAGTATTTGCTGCATCCTGTCCTTGTGTGTGCAGAGGGCTGCAGAGAGAATCACAGTGAAATGAGATGATATTAATTATCCTAATCCTGATAGCTCTCTCTGGAACTCTGCTTCCACTCATCTGTCTCAGGAGAGGACTTGGATGGTCAGACAGAGTGAATGTCAGAGAAATAAAATGAAAGCCAACAAATTCTGTAGAGAACACTTCGCTAACTGAATAAGATCTGCTGTTCGTTCTTTTCCCTTTCTTTTCATAAT
Source organism: Microctenopoma stevenorrisi (assembly GCA_032270685.1). Lineage (NCBI taxonomy): Eukaryota > Metazoa > Chordata > Actinopteri > Anabantiformes > Anabantidae > Microctenopoma > Microctenopoma stevenorrisi. The sequence goes on along the minus strand of JAUMTR010000013.1, from coordinate 6,276,502 downwards.
TTCACGGTCGCTTAATTGTCCTTCTATTTCCAATAATCCACTCTCAACTTGTAATTGAGAGTTTTTGACTCACTGAAAATCTTAATTTGAAATTTAAAAAACGCAATTGAAAATGCAAAATAGGTTTCTTTTGATTTATAACTTTCCAACTTTCTCTTAGTAAAACATTCACACACACACACACACTCACTTGCCAGCATGCAAACAATATTTTGAAATTATTATTTATATATTGCCAAATTTAATTTCTGATAAAACGAAAAGGAAGAGTCTTTTTTTTCATTGAATATCTCTCTGAAAGAGCACAAGATAATTAAACCACAAGGGAATGATGGGCTGCATAAATAGGCCTGTATTGCATGGAGATTTGTATTAAGATCGAGTCTTTCCCGTAGTGAAATAGCACAATACTCAGCCGTGACCATTTACTCTGGTACACACACTAAGAGGAACTTCTTAACTCACTCATTACGCTTGATGATTGTATTATTTTAGTGGGGTCACACTCCAGTAGTCTGCATTTGATAACATGAGTCTCGGAGCTCAGTTATTAATTAGTTTTCTCTTTTTCAGTCATCAAAGAAGTTGCTTGGATTTGCTGAGTGAAGTACTTGCAGTCAATGCACTTGTACACATACACGTAGCGCCTCCTGATTTTCCTGTTTAGTGCTGTACTTAGTATCTCGCACACGGTGGGGAATTTGCTCTCCTCTGTAGAATTTCCGTATTATAACCATTCCAACACAGCGTTGTTGGTACAGTTTATTTCCTCACATTTAAAATTAATTGATTTGTCGTTTATCTGTGTGTTTGCATGGTTGTTTTCGATTCTGATAGTTCTTTGTTTAGTAATGTAGCACATCAACACAAATGTGCGCGCACAAAGGCCTAATCCTGGCCTGAAGTAGAGGTACAGTATATTTAGAGTGCTTTTGATTGTGAAGGTTGTTATTATTGAATTTGAGTGACGATCACGGTCGTTTGATCACAAATCAATGTTTCGCTGTTTCCTTGTGATGTGCTTGAGGGGACGGAGAAATGTAGAAATTGTTTCATGAGGGAATTTTGCGTTTCTTGGTCTCTGAGGGGCTCTTGTCTTCTCTCTTGAGCTTGCCCTGTAGCCTGATGAGACCGCTGCAGGCAGCGAACTCACTCCACGCCCGCACACACTTACTCACTCGCACCCTGAAACTGCTGCACCAGACAAAAGTCAAGTGAGCAGAATAGCTGTTTACCCCTTGTGCCTGAGGTGTCTGTGCCAGCACAGAGTGGCATATCTTCCCCCTCCCACCCCACACCCCCCGCCCTTCAAAAGGCTTGTGAAGTGTGAAGTATATTTTTGTTCTTGTGTTTTTATACCAATTTTAATTCCACAGCTGCATATCTGAGAAGCAAGATTTCCTTGGTTAGCTTCCCAGATTCTCTTTCTCTCCATCTTGCTATTTCCCTCCCTTATATCCTCCCTCTCCGTCACCCACCCTGTCTCCTTCTCCTACCCCTACAATCCCTAACCTCTCTCCCCTCCACAACACCCCACCCCCCACCCCCTTCCGTTGCCTGGGGGCTGATTATTTTAGTGGAAATACCGCCATCGTGTATCGCTGCCAGATTCTGCCAACCCAAGCCTCTGCCTCCCCGCCCCTCCCTCTCCGCCCCCATACCCACATCCCTCCACTTAGAATAACCAATCTGATGATGTGACAGTTTCTTTCTCCCTGTAGAAAATCTGTCTCTAACCCTTTTTCTCTTCCTCTTGCGTTTTGGATTCCAGCGTTGTTTGACATGTTATGGAAGGGTTTCAGCTTCCCACCTCCGCAATCCTTATTCTATCCCAGGGAAGCGGTTGGCATGGGAATCTAATACTTGGCAAAGAGGGCAAGGAAGAGGTGGTGATGGAGGGGGGAGTGGGGGGAGGGGCATTGATATTTAGAAAAATCTTTTTAAACACATCCATCCCTAATTCTTCCTGAATGATCCTCTTCATTTCCAGAAATACATTTGATTTAAAGTTTGATTTTACTGTAGCTTTTCTTTTTTGTGTGACTTTATACTAAGTCTAAAAGTGAAGATTGTGTCAGTTTTGTGTTGTTTTTTTTCCTTTTTTTGTCTGACTGTTTGTGCACATTTGTTTGCTTTTTTGTCGTGTAACTATGGTCTTTGGGTCTTTGGTTGATGGTCATCAGTTGCTATGGTGCTGGCGGGAGGATAAATCAGGTCCGGTTACAAAGCTTTGATATGAGAAACATAAAAGCCTCTTTCTTTACAACAGTTACGCAAACTGTAAGAGTCGTAACTCTGTGTCAGAGCCTGTGGTGAAGCCAACGTTAGTTTGCAGACATGTAGCTCAAGTTAAAGCTCCTTCGTGGGCTCACTCACACGCCAATCACACATTTAAGCCAAAAAAATGCACCTTTAATATTTCACCTCACCAACTGGTGTGATGGTGGTCATTAACTAATTTTTTGTCATCAATTGTCATCAGCTTCATTGTCCTGCAATCATATAGTTAGAATTTGCCAATTATGATTCACTTATGTTGGTTTAAGGTATTTTAAGCACAGGGTAAGCCCAAAAAAGGTTAATCAACAGTCTCTTGTTAAATTGTCTCAGTTAATGTATTGCTCAAAAGTGCTGTCTCTGTGTGTCTGTCTCTCTCCCTCTCTGGCTCAGCCTTGGTGAGATCTGGCCGCCTACAGATAACTGCAGTCTTTGTGCAACACATCCTGAGCAGATACATACGCTACCATTCAGACTGCATTTATTTGCCCATTCTGATCATTTACATGCATTCCCATCACATGTCCATGAACTTATATGTTTAATCTGTCAATTATTGCTATTGTTTATTTTTGCTCATGATGCTTCTAAAAGTCATTACACAGTGGCTACAGATGTAACATGGGGCAAATGTATTATCTCTTAATGTAAATAGACCACATATGCATTGCGCTGAAGTCCATATTGACATGTATGGGCGAGGAGATGGGTGTAGATAACCTCATCTACACAGACTTGTTTATCAATGTGCAGTTCCTCCCGGCATGCAGAGCAGGCTGGTGGCCCCCAGTGTGAGGCTGAGCAGGCAGAACTGTCATTGTTTAACGCTTCCCCTGATTAGTTTACTCTCGCCTGATTAGAAATTAATTAAAATGATGACACAGATCCCAGCAGAGGAGAAGGAGGAGGTGGAGGAAAATGAGGGATATGTGCAGGGGGGTGGGGGCTATGGGGGACAAAGTGAAAAGAGGGTTAGTGGTTTGTTCACGATGTCCATTGGGAAGGGGTGATGTTAAGTCAGGGAGCTTTTAGCAGTAGAGTGTACAGAAGGGAGGGATTTGTGGAGTGCATGACAGGCATGAGGGGTAAGTGTTTTGGGGCAGAGGGGGGTAGTGTGCAGGGAGTGGTGCTCTGGCGGGGGACAAACATGGCTTAATGAGTGACTCTTGTCGCAATCAGAACATCGTTTCCTCATGCATTCTAATGAGCTGGATGCTGCAGAGCAGATCGGTTCACGCTGTAATTTATTCAATATATTTTGTGTATTCACCCTGTTTATTTAATAAAAGGGACCGTGCACATTAATCAACATCTCAGCCATCATCACACCAGCGCAAATATTCCAGAGAGAGAGAGAGAGAGAGAGAGTTTCCTCGCCTGGGTCATGTCACAGTTTCTCGGGACAACATTGCTGGCAAACATTATGCTGCTGCTATCTGCTTCTTGGTTATTGCATCTGTAGACATGGTGAGTGTTGCCGTGCAAGTCGGAACAAAAGCTCGGAGTATTACGTCGGCTGTGATAACATCGCGGTTAAGCAAATATCAGTGCTGTAAACATTTGAGTGTGTGGCTGAGGCTTACATGTCACCCATGGATGAGCCTGTAATTCTCTCCGCTAATAATTCTCCCTGGAGTCCTGTCCTGTCTCGGTTATCCCGCAACAGCCAGTCTGTTGCTTTTCTCTCTCTTCCTCCATCATTGACGCACTGAAGGTTTGGACGACCAGGGGGAAGATTGTAAAAGTTTACCCCTCAAAGCAACCAACTTCTGATGGTAAACATAAAGTGCAGCCTTACCTCTTGCTCTCGTGGCTCATTTTGTCCATATCACTGCAGTGTCATGTCCTCTTTCTGCTTTCATTTTTTTTTCTTTGGCCTCCCCTTATCCATGTCATAATGTAATCAAGGGGTTGAAAAAGCTAGCGGATGAGGCCATGTTTGTGTGCGAGGGGGCCTTGTGGTGGGGAGACTAGTGGGTTTCCCATAGCAATGAGGCCTGTAGTTCTCCTGGTAACATAATTGGCATGCGTTTCCTGGCAGGTCTTATTGTGGCCTCTCCTAATCACTGTCCCCAGCCCTAACAAGAGCGACCTACAGTATTGCTGCTGCACTGAAGGAGCATGTCTTTTGTTGTTTTATTTCTTTCTCTTTCTTCCTCTTGTCTGTCCTCACCCCCCCGTCCTAACAGAGGGACTCGTTGAGACGGCCTGATTACCACAGTCAGATCCAGAAATGCGCGCGCGTGTGTGTGTGTGTGTGCGCGCGCGTATGAATGAGCGTTCCGTTTTTCCCCCCACTAAAAAACCAGTTGGTTTATCGAGGCAGACTCCTGCCCAACTGAGCATGTAAACCCTAATTGGGAAATGCTTTAAATAATTTCTAATTAGTACAAGTGTGGTAATAATTGGCTGGGTAATCTGAGGATTAATTAGCGGTGTTGTGTATGTGAGTGAGCGACTGTGTATGAACGCATGCATGTGTGGGTCACTGTGTACGTGTGCATGTGTGTCTGCGAGCTCACAAACGCGCTCAGTCAGGCCTGGACGGCCGATTGAATAGACCCCATGTTCTGCAGCTTGCTAATGGAATCCTGCCCACTCAAGGAGGTCTGTGGAGGAGGGAGGCCAAGACAGAAGCACCTTTGTTGGCCAAGTTGTACTGTGGGTGGCCCCCCTGCCTGCAGACCCTCATTTGTATCACAGTGGGCATCCACCCCCACCCCCCCTATGACCCCCACCTTATTTAACAGCTAACCTTGCCTCCACCTCCCCTTCACCTCGCCCAGCCACCCCCCGCCTCCATCGTGCACACTGCTCTCATCTTCTTTCTTTGGCTAAATGACACGTTTTATTTTCTTTGACCCAATATTCTCCCAAGCCGAGCTGCTGCTCCCCCTTTTCTCGTTTTTACCTAGATGTATTCTTCTGCCACTTTCTCCTCTCCAGTCATGGTCACCCTCTTCTACCCTCCTCCACATTTCCCTCTTCCCATCTTCCTGTGGAGAAGAGGGTGAGCTAGCGCTGGGCTCTTGAGTTGTGTACTTCCACCTGGTCTACCCTCTAATTACTGCATCCTTTCTTCTGAAAGAAGAAATGGAGAAAAAAGAAGGAAATGAAGAGCAAGAAGAGTGCAACCACTTGTTGCTCCAAGCATTGGTTTTATAACACTCGCCTTTGAATTGGCATCATTGAGGAACAAGAACATGAGCTTTTATGGATTCATTGGATTAGGATTTTATATTTCCAAAAAGCTTTACTTTGAAAAACATTTCAAGCTCTGTTTCACAAAGGACCTTATTGTCAATCTTTTTCCTTTCCTATCGTATAATAAATGTTCACTCCCAACGTATTGGAAGTTTTTCCATCCACCTTTATCTCAGCACTCACATTGTAAATCACTTTCCCTCCCACTCTTTCACCTCCTGCCTTCCGTCTCTCACTGTCTCTCTGTGTGACAGATGGCTGTCAAGGCCGTACAAATGGGAAACAATGAGCAAGTAAACAAACAAGCTGGGATCAATATCCCAGGAGACTAATTGAACATTGACACAAACAATTTTGCTTAAGCCTGCTCTTAGTCATTTGTTGTTTTCTATGGCTCTCGTCAAGCTAGAAAACTGCGGCTGGCAGACAAAACCACTTTGACCAAATATGTGTTAGTAGTTACAAACGAGCGTCACTCGTTAATGTTTCTCTGATTTATGCTCAGTCCTACGTAATTAGTCTTCCACAAATAACAACAAAAATATGTATATTTGCATTGAAAGTTTTTATTTTCTTTCTGGTAAAACTTTAGTTGCATTTTCATTCTCACTTCTGCATTATTTACTGCTATATTCAGTGCCAGGTAAAAATACTATTCACCCATCTTCCTTATCTAATCCATAAAGCAGTGACTGGTGGAGAACACAGGCAACAGCTGTATGTACAGTCTCTCTGATCTGAACTTCTTTAGGACTCCACGTCGTAGCCTCCCCACTGTGGCCAGATTTATGCATGTGCCACATTCCTTTCAATAATTCAAATGACATGAACTGCAGATTTAAAAAAAGCAGAACGATGAAAACGTCTAAGGTGGTGACTAATTATTATTGGCATTGTAATTGCGCTACATGTTTTTTGAATAAGTGTTTTTTTCACGAGTGTTAAATGAAAAACATTTGCGTCTACCGTGGCCCTTTACTGCACCTTACTGTGCTTTGTGTGCCCCTGTGACTGATGACACACACAGATTCAGCTAATTGTGGTTAAAGGTGCTTATCACTTACTTGCTAATCTGGACAGGGAGATACATTTACAAAGGCTCTAGATTTATTACAGCCGAACCTCCCTCCATTGCTAACACAGCTGACACACATATGCGGAGGATGAGGGTTTTTACACTGGGTGTTTAAACTGTCCCGATTTTCTCAGTGATGTATACACAGTCCATGAGACTGAGTCCAGGTGCCTGGTCCATTCTCTGACATTTACCGGGCTGGTACAAGGACGTACCCTTTCTCTTCCCCTCCTCTTCCTCCCATTCCTCCCAGTTAATCAGACTGGTGTAAAAAGGAGGCTGATAAGCCCATTGTCTGGCTGACAATGTCTTGGTGATAGGCCCGTAGTGGCCAACAGGATGGTGCACTGTCCCCTCTCCTGCTGCATCAACCCATGCCACATTTCCTTCCCCTGAACCCCTCTGTCCTCACCCCTCTCCTTTCCTCAACCCTTTATCAACAGTTCCTTATCCTTTTCTCAAAACTCTCTTAGCCCATCTTTGCCTTTCCATGTCTGCACCCCCCATCCCCCGGCCCCGTTCTCTCGCTCCCTGACCCCTCTCCTCTTTTCCCTCTCTGCTCACCCTGCTTTTCCCTCTTCTCCTTTGAGCAGCGCAGAGCCACCAGAGGGATCTCATTAGTGCGCTGCTCCCAGGTTAATTGGCTTGCTCAAAGAAAAGGACCAAGAAAGAAGAAATGAGTTAGAAGAACACCCTCTCTGTCCAGAGAGAAAAGGGAATCGACCTGTGTGTTTCTCACACTGGCAGCTCTTCTAAACAGTGATGCAGCTGCTGTCAGGCCAGATGTGATCCTCTCTCACTGATTAGTGCTGCAGTTCTTCTAACTCTGCATGCGGAGAGGGCAAGGCCTTGGCCTCTATTGTTGGATTTATCTACCATGGAACTATGTAACAAATCTGTAAGGCGCCCCATGTGACAGGTTCATATTTCTCAGAGAAAAGGAGAACGATAACATCAAACTGAATTGAAAGTGTTATCTGCTGGCTATCTGGATGAGCCTATGCAGAGATGGCGGCTGTGGACTCACGCACGCTCATACACATCCACGAGAGATTCAGTCGTGTGTGCTGCAGTGACCGCGAGGGCATGACGCGACCCTCCATGTCCTAAGAAACAGAGGGAAATGACTCTTGAGGGAGTGTCTTGTAAGAGTGGTGCTTATGACAATACCAAGTGTGTGTGAGTGGAGTGTGGAGTGTTGTCCACTCTTTAATTAGCCTCGCCGCTTCCTGTTGCACTGGAGGACCAGCCCATGGTGGCTGAGAACAAACTGGATTCACAATGTCAAACTGGACAAGAAGTGTCAAATCATTTCAACCATATAAATGATGTTCATTTCTAATATTGACGCGCGATAAACTGACAGAATCAGAATCATCATGGACGTCCTCCACCGTTGCTCTATAAATTCTTCATGCATACAACAAAAATATCTCACATAAATCACGAGAAACACAATATAATAGGTTCAAGTGCTGTGCAAGTGCCTAGAAGCATTTTGTAGCGCTAACATTTATATGTGAGCATTAGATTAGTTATAAATATAAACCTGTTGCACCCACTTTTCGGTAACCTGAATCTCTGACCAGAAGGGATTCTGTCAGCTTCCTTTAAAAGAGGTTGGTCTGGATTTGCTATGGTGGATTTGGCTTTTTGTGTCGTTTTCCAGCAAAATTGTCTCATAAAAAAGAAAGAGGCTGCTCACCAGAGATTTCACTCTTATCCTGACAATGTTGGACACTTGGTTCCTGGTTTGCACATTTTAAATTCCCATAGCAATAAATCAGTGAGAAGGTTATGACTGATTTCATAATGGATCTGTCTGGAGTCTTTCTTACCATTTTATTTGTTCCGTGTGTTAACATACTATGTTCAGTGTGTTGCTCAAAGACCATAAAGCAGGGTTTTGAATTGCCAACCTTACAATTTAATTGCAAATCCCAGTGGTATAAATAACGTAACACTGGTAACGATGTATGGGTAGACGTAGCGCTGGTGGATGACACCGGAGGCGTGAAACAACAATAAACACACCTCCCTTCTCCCCTTTCTCTTTCTGTCCCTCCTTCTTTTTCCTCTCTTTCTCTCCAGTTAGATGATAACAGGATCAGTGGTTCACTGGGCTTCAGCCAGTACAGGGATCATATTCATACGAGCAGGGTTGAGACTCTCTCCAGATTGGCTGCTACACCTAAGAGAGGGGGGGATTAGGAGTAGGGATAGCAACAGCATTAGTCACGAGCTCATCTTTTGCCGTCTTCACTTCTCCTCTGGCTCAGTCTCAGTTTGCTGGACGCCGCTGCTTGTAAACCCCACCAACACTAACGCACGTGTGCACACACACACTAACCTTCCCTCCCCTTGTCTTTTCAGCTGGGAGAGAGAAAGCAAAAAGCAAGACAGGGGGGCACTGCATAGATTTGTTGCCATTGTGTGTCAATCATTCTGTGTGTCTGAGTGTGTGTGCGTGTGTGTGTGTGTGAGAGAGAGAGAGTGAGGTAGAGAGAGGCCTTGCCTCCAGTGATTAGCTCTGTCAATGCTGGACTCTTGCTGCCTACAGAATAATACAGTAAGGCCTTGAGGAGCAGGAGGGAGAGGAGAGGAAGGCATACCGCCTCAGCGGTCAATGGTTTGTGTTAAAGTGTGTGTGTGTGTGGGTGTGTTTACTCATCTGTTTTCTGGACTATCTATGTGCGACTGAGTGTATTTTTGGTGAAGTGAATTCAAGCCGAGATGCTTGGTTTTGTTAAATGACACACAAAATGAGAAGTGGATGTCTGAGACTCAAAGCACAAAGTCCAAACGCATGAAATGAAAATATAACAATTAGTGTAGTCACATCACGGAGACACAAACACACTGGGTTTTACTTCAGCTGACGGTCAGTTAGCGGCATGCGCGCCACTCTTTTTATTTCATGGTCTCTGTCTCCCTAGACACACACACACACACACACACATCTTTTTGCTCATGTCATAAGTGGGTGTGCAGAGTATCGCCTTGAGCTGCAGATGAACATGAAATAAACACGAACTAGGGTAGTGACAGTTTTAAATCGGCTTTAGATCACTATGAAAGGTAAAGGATTAGGATGCTTTTTTCAGTCCTGAGGAGATAGGACACAGTCTTGGAGAAGAGCCCACTCCTCTCAGCCCACTGTGGGCCGGGTGTCTATCTTCTAATCTTCTGAAGCACTCTTACACCATTTGCATGTAGTATGGCCTACATAGTTAGCATATGCCCGTCTAAATGGGCTGTGATGAAAATGGATGTTTTCCACAGTGATGGAGGAATCATTTGGTTGTGTGATATGGTCATCGGTTTCCCGTGGAGTTTTAAACCTTTGCATCTTGTTAACAACACCTGAATGTGCTTCTGCGTTGCCATCATATCATTAAAATTCTTCTGATTTCCATTTGTGTATGCTTTAATTATTAGTTCACAAATAACCTCCAGAAAGAAAAAAAACTCATCAGAACCGTTAATTATCATCAATTCATAATTATTTTCTGAAATTAATATTTGAAATTAACTTTAAACCAGTGGATGAAACGAGGAGAACTTTGGCACCAAGCTGTTTTATTAAATCTGATCCATGTTTGGTGTTTCTGCTATCTCCTCGCTGTCTAACTGTGAGGATAGAAGATGCCGCGCAGGCCGTACACTCGTCTTTCGATTACCGTGGGTTTTGTCAGCTTTTTCCCTACTAAACCAACCATGCAACTGTCCCGGGAAGACGCATTTTCTTTTGTTTTGTCCTTTATAATGCTTTTTTTCACATTCCCTTTCGAGTGAACGGAGGGGACTCGCAACAAAATCAAATTAAATTTCCTATTGAAAATGTTGCTCTTGTTATTCAGATGCTGTTTTAGGGTCTTTTGTGTAAATCTAATTATTCTCCACTATCAGGACGGTCCACAGGGTAATTAGTCACTTCTCACCAAAGTCCTCCCTGCATCCTCAGATTCTTATCACCATAACTCTGACATTTAAAAAGAGACATTTTTGTCTCTTTCACGATAGCCTGTTGCCCCCCCCCCCTCGTCGCGTCCGCTTATTATTATTATTTTTAACAATTTGGTGATACTGTATGCGCGTAAATAGCCGCAGCTTTCCGAAAACGCACCTGCCTTTCAATTGTGTCCTGCTGAAGTGGAGGAGATAAAAAAAACGGCGCCGTGTGCGCGGATCCTGTTTTTGCAGACGAGCAGAAAACGTTGCGCGGCGCCAGTCACAGCAATAACGCGCCGCGTAGCTGGGAGGCGAGGAAATCCAAAAAGGAGCAGATGAATAGGTGCTTTAAGGTCCGAGCGTGGCGAGAGGTCCGGAGCAGGAGGACAATTTGGCGACCGCATGGCTCCGAGTGAATTGCTTCACTTACACTTAAGTTGGTCAGTTTGAGTGGCTGTTCTCCACAGAAACGAACTGAGGGGAGGCAAATGGTTAGATCAGACTAAATCACACCAAAATAAAAAAAAACTAAACTATACCTCTGAATGTAAAATTACAGGAAAGGATGCTGTTTAATAATAAGCGTGTAAAGTCACTGCGGGAGTTTATTCATTTCATTAGGCTGAATGTGATCTACAAAATCTACTTTTAAAATAGCCAGCACAATACTTCAGCCTCATATTTCTCCTCTCGTTTACTGACATGTAATATTGAAAGACATTTTATTTTAGATACACCTGTTTCCCTCTGTTGGTTTCAGTCAACACATTGTTTTACATCTTAATAGAACAGGCGGTGGAGTGTGGACTGATGATGGCTCTGTGTGTCTGATCAGGCATGTTCAGGCCCCCACCCCACAGTTGTAATTAAAAACAAAACTTCTTCTCTGTCATATTTTTTATACTCCTTCTGTTGCTTCAGTTGTTGGATCATTTAAAAAAAATTTCGACGCCAAGGATAAATTTTGTTTTTCACTTTTTACAGCACTGCCTTAGTGCTGACTAGCAGCCCCTGTATCTCCAATCTATAATGCTCATTTCTGCCACCTGTAGGCTGTGACCTTTAGGCAACAGGGGAGAGCACACTTTCTATAAATGCCTGACATATTCCTGTGCATCATATCTAATGTGTGCCTGAACAGTCTGAGTTTGCAGACACTGGTGGTTCTAATATCAGATGTATTAATAAATATTTTTAAAAAAGAAAGATGTTGAGGCACAAGATCAGCAAATCCTGGCCCAGACTGATGGTGATGACTTCCAGTAATTAAGATGGGACGATAACAAAAGCAACCTAAGTGAGTGTCTGTAAAAAACGACTTATTTATGTTTCACACTCTACCTGGCAAATGTTGATAATATGTGATTTTTGTGGTTTTAAAAAGAGAGAAAGAAAGAGAGAGTGGCGGTGGTGGGGGAGAGCAGGAGGGTATTTTCTAATCAGAGTCACTGTCGTTTTGTTGTCACCTGCTCCCAGACAGACAAAGTGGCATTTCCTGACTGTTTCCATCCCCGTCTGAGTTATCTGACACCCAAAAATACGGCTGCGGGGAAGCAGGGAGACGAGGCACCACAGCCTTATCCTGGTAAGGAGATGGCTTCTTATCAGATCAGGCTAGGAAGTTTATTTTATGGAGTAAATCTGGATAGAGGGGATAAAGAAATGACACATCCCTTGCGGACACAAAAGGAGAAGGAGATTAGTCCTCCAGCAGCATATATGGCTTTAGTTCAACCTGACAGGCAGCGGATTGAAAGGTCATGAAATAATAATCCCCCTATTCTTCTGCTCTAATCCTACGAGGGTGTGTTTCACTATGGGAACGTATAGGCTGAGGCTATGTGCTGCAGGGAGGATGTTCATTTTATGTTGTCACTGTATTTAGATAGGCACCCAACACTGATTTAAATTAATTAGACTAATTATGATTGAAGAGGGGTTTTTATGATGAATGTCAGTGCCAGCGCGTCTCTCTCTGATGTTTGGGCTTTTTTTTCTACTTTTATAATTTGTGTTTGTACATAAGCTGGAGGTTGTTTTCTGTGCACCTGCCTTTTTTTATCAAGCAGCATGGGGGTTAAAGGGACATTACAAAAATCTCCCAATCTCCGGGAGCCTTTTCGCCACACACACACACACGTTAAGCATCAGGTGTGATGCAAACATACATTTCAAGCCATTCTTTGTGCGTGCGTTTGGGTTTGTGTGTGTCTGTCCATGCATGAACATGTGAGTGAGGGAGAGATTATGCCATTTAGCAAAGTGTGATCTAGCCCTGTGTGTGTGTGTGTGTGTGTGTGTGGGCATGTGCTGTGTTTTTGGAGCGTTGTGGGTAGAGAGGTGAAGGGAGGGGGTAGAGTCTGCCCAATAGCCTGATAATCAAGCATCGAAAATGAGAGAGAGAGAAATTCAATGCAAACTAATGTGTTCCACACAATTACTCGATTAATAATTCTTATTCCATTACAGTGCCATGGAGACTCAGAGAAAGAAAGAGAGAGACAGTGGGAGAGAGAGAGAGAGAGTCTTTCAGAAACGGGGAAGGAGGCATGAGAGGGAGGCGGGAGAGGAGAGAGAGAGAGAGCGAGAGAGAGCACATCAGGCTAAGAGATCTGCAGTGGCTGTATATTTCCCAATGTCTAGTTAAGGCTGCAAGGCAGGGGTCAGGAAACTTAATTATAGCGTAAGTGGATAGAAACTGCAGAATGATAAAGAGAAACATGCAGACCGATTGGAATGGCAAGGACAGGTTTAATACTATCTTCTCCTGTCTGCTTCCCTCCCACAATACAAGCCAGACCTGCAATCACACAAGGAAACAGCCCATACACCCCGCCTGACAATAACACTAATGCATATCAAAATTACATACTCTACAACTGCAAGGCATTCTGCATGGCCACTATTACTTTCCAATTTTGCGAGTTCAAGAAAATACATATTCCATGTAATGGTGATATCAGAGGAACTTATTTCCATGCTGTATGTCGGAGCTTCAGATAAGCGCTCACCTGTGGTCGAACAAGAGTTATTAAACCGTATCTACTCTGATGGACCAGCTGAATGAATAATGTTTTTTTAATTTTTAGCTGCACCATTAGTTCTCCCCCCCACCCCCACCCCTCTTTTATTTATTCTCCTTAATATCTCAAAGTCCAGGTTTTTTAGGAAGCCAAATGTTTGTCTTGTAATTCCATGTGTCTTGATTTGGATTTTAAATCCGTGGAGCTGAATGGGCAACCCCATACACAGCATCCACTGCGTGAGCGCTGCAGTCTGTTTGCACTGTATAATATTTGCATATCTGCTGCTCATGAAGCAAGGCTTTAATTTCCTCCTGCTGGAGATAAACATCACCTTGTTGGAGCAGATGGGTGGAGTCAGGATGGGGTCAATGAAGAAGAGGCAGGAAAATGGCATTGGTAATAAGGCCAGAAGTAATAAAATTGCACAATTTCCATATGGTGGTCAATTTTTTTTCATTTTCATTTATTTAAATATATACTTTGATAAATTATGATCAAATATGATTTAAGGATATGCAGCAGAATTCTGTGCACAGATGACAGACAGGATATTGTTGTATTTGTTAGATGTCTGTAGAGTTTGTCAGCATTCATAAACTATAATTAATAGTTATAAAAATGTTCGCTACCTGTTGTAGTCGTTCCGGCTGCGATCTTCAGTGGGAAGTGACAAAATTCCGAGCTAGTTCCTTTCATATCATTTTCATATATATTATCTTGGTCGGTGTCTGTATTGAACATAATTCACATTAGAAAAATTCAATTTCTTGCTACTGTTGGCATATTGTACTGATCACACTAGATGAGAGGTGCCATAATCTATGAATTAGTGTCAACTAAGCACCTTTCTTATGACAATATTAGGCACAATGGAATGATTAATTAGCTTCAGATAGGTGGAATTTCATCGGCGTCTGAGCTGGATTTCAGCTCACATGTAAAGAGTTAAGTTGGACGTAAGGTTAAAGTGAACTAGGATGCGCATCGAGGGAGTTCACACATTGTTAAAAACCATTTGTATTAGGGGAGCGAGACAAGGATAGCAAGAATAGTTTCTGAATAATGAGCAGCTCATGTGGGACTTATGTAAACCTCTTGTTATTTGGATGTAGGAACCTTGTAATTAAAGTACTTCTACGGGGATGGTTCTGCTCTCTGCCTCGAGGAGAGCCGGGTGAAGCTGGAGGTTACAGAGGGTTAGAGAGAGTGGATGAGGTGGAGAGAACGCTCAAGTATTGTATTAACTTACATTAGCTTTTTTTTTTTTTTTTCAAAGACGCCCATGCAAATGAGGGTCATAGTCAAGGTTCCTGCTAAATGACAGACAGGAGAAATTAATTAAAGGCAGATGTACACACACACTCATAGGAGACCACTGTATATATTTCTGTATATGTGCAAACCCTCATGTGACAAGTTCATCTAATTTTCAAAGATGCCACACAGTCGGATAAGGCGAGAAGAGCGAGGAAAGGGAAAGAAATCTGCATCACAGTGTTAATTTAATCAGACTTCAGTAATACCTCCTCTTCTCTTTCCCCAGGCAGCTTGTGGTTTCTCTGCAAGCTTGAGGAGAAGATGAAGGGAGCTTTCAGGCTCTTAGAAGATGAGGGTTAAAGAACGGAGAGATTAAGGAAGTGAGAGAGTGACTGAAAAGAGGGCTGGGGATTATGTCATCTACAATTGATGTGCCTCTTAATGTACCTTTAAACATGTGCCACTGGGGGCTGCTTTTATAATGTCTATTCACACATGGGAGGGGGGTTAAAGTATTAACCCAGAAATACTTTGCAATATATGTGTGGCTCATGTGTTGAGAGTAGTTATCAGGGTTTATGTCACTTTGATATGTATACAGCATGTGGAGAGATCGTCTTTGTCAAAGGAAATCCATTTCTGCTCAGCTTCCCATACACTGCCATGCATTGTACTGATCTCCATATCAAAAAGGAGATCCTTTATCGAATGATCATAGGGACAAAATGTGTCTTTATTACGCGTCTTCAGCTCCACGGAAAATGTTCCCGCAATCTGGTCCAACTTGGACTATGAGCAAAGGATTTATTAAATTGACTGATTCTCTGCTGAATGAATTGTCTCTCAAATTGCTGCTTGTCTCAACAAAATGACAGCGGGGAAAGTGTGTGGAAGATCTACAGATCTTATCCATAAGAATGCTACGGGGTTAAGTGCACTCGGAGGTGTGTGTGTGCACATACACTCGTCTCAGTGCCTGACGGTCTGTGGTGTGTGCAACCATTCGATTAAATCCACGGCTATCACTAACAGGATTAGCTGAGTGGACAGCAGAAGTCTATCATTGCTTATTGATTTCCGCTGATTCCCATCAGCCCATAAGGACAGGACATTATCCGAGTGACCCCGGTGGGAATCTCTGCTGTGGGCCTGGGTTGACGTATTGCGGGCTAACATATCTGAGACCCTTCAAAGAAGGCGCCCATCTTTCTGTGTCAGGAAAAGTCAAATAAGTCAAAGCTATCAGGGCCAACAGATGCTCCCGTCTCTCCTTCCTGTGTGAAAAATACAGTTCGACTCCATCTCAAGCGAAGCGCTTCGGGATCAATGGAATCAATGAATTGCAGAAACAGTAGTGTTGATCAACAGCGACTGAGTCTCTCGTGACACTGAAAGGGCATCTTCTCTCCAGTGGTCAATTTGTTTCATCAAATTAAACAATGAACTCATTGGCTTTTTGAGTTACACGCCACACTTTGCGTTAACAAGCATTCAGGTGGATTTATACTCGACAGAAGGGGTTAAAAGGAGTCCTGCCACACGTCGGTTTTGAATTATATGTTAGTTCGCACCACGATATCACCACAGCAGGATAAAGCAAGTTTGTATTACACTATCAACCATATGCTTCAACTGGCCATGTTTTAAATAGACATTAATATGCATATAAAAAACACTGCACCAAAAAGCAATTTGATTATGTGAACAGAAAAAGTGTTTTGCTTTATAAGAGTTTATCATCATTATAAACTCAAAAAAATGAGCCAAACTTAGGAGGTCACACGTAAGAGGTGAAAGGGTAGAACCGATAGTGTTGTTGATTTTGTACACAACATTAAAGCTCATTCATTAATCGTCACCATTTTCATCTGCCATAAATGACTGTGCCATTGTTTTCTTTCTTTAGGAATAAGAGATAAAGTGATGGAGTACAGAGGGATAGACGAAGTACTGCGCGTGTGAAAGAGACAGAGAGATACTAATGAAAGATAATGATCAAGGTGAAGCTGACAGAAGTTCACCCTCGATGGTTCAGGTGTCAAAGTAGTCCCTGGGAATTTGTGAAATTAATAATAGCGTTTGTGAAAGGATGAAAAAGACATGTAAGAGGAGGTTTAAAAGTGTACCTCTGGATGCAGCTGTGACAGGACCAGAAGAATTAGTCCAATTAAAAGTGGTAATTGCTTTGCTAATTTCTCCTATTAATTTCTCACAGTGTAAGAAAGAGTGGGAGCATAATAGGCAAAATGTATTAACCCTTCATGGCTTTCATTTCTTCCCTCACCTCCTTCTTACTGATGTCTGCATGCTCTCCTTGTCTCTTAATAGCCTACCTCATCTCATCTCTTTCCCCTTTATGTTTTCACCTCTGAGTTCTATTAAGCTTAAAAATGTCTTTGTTTTTTGTTTTTCTCTACAATCTGAGGATTCCTTAAATGAGAAATGATATTCACAAACTGGACAATAGTTTATTTAAATCATGCCTTACATGTTTGTTGTTTGTCATCCAGCTAATGCAAACTAATAATGTCACATACAAACACAAAAATGCATCTGTTAAGTCATTTTTAGTGAGCATCAATGGTACCTCTGCTCTTGTGCATAATTTTCCAGTCCTCAAAGTGTGAGTTCTGTTTTCATATTTATTTGGAAAGCGGAAAGTGCTTCAGGTCTTCGGATGGGTTGTTCCCAGTGCAGCAGGTGAGTGACATTTGAGGGCCAGTGTTACTGTAGCATTCACTGTGGCTCATCGAACCTCGAATGCTAAAACACATTTTGTTTCTTTTTATCTATCACGCTCGTTTCCCTTTACTACGTTTTACATTTGGTGGAGAACCCATTGTTGTTGTAGTCAATTTGGAAAGTGGGAGATGGAGGGCTGCCATTTACTTTTCATTAGTTTTTTTCATAATGTCGTCAGCAGCTACTGTGCACTCAGCGTTGTGTTCAACGCTCCTCCAATTACCTCTGTAGGCTCCTCATTCCGTGTTGTCCATCCAGACAATTTAACGAACCAGCACTTTCCAGACTGTGAAAGGAGAGAAATCTGTCATAGTTGGTAGAAACCCAAAAAAGTCTTGGCTGGTCTTTCTCTGTGTCCCTACTTCTAAGAGTCACACGTACCATTTAAGCTATAAGCAACATTCTAATGCATCAGGCTGACATAACTGTCTGTGTGATCCGTGCAGACCAGGGTGCTCATTCATGCGTGAAGCAGTTCAGATGCAATCAGACAAATGAAAAAGGAGAGTTTGTCTGAAAGTGGTTTAACTTTTAAAAGCAAATGAATCTCCACCCACTTCACCCCGTAATTGCCCAGCTGTGCGAACGCGACAGCTGTTTGCGGCAGTTTCGCAACGCTATGAATTCTGGAGCGTCTGTAAATATGCGCTGTCATCCCCATACTTACACAACATTGGATTCCCCCTCTTTCTGTGACATCCTGGTTTTCACTTGCCTTTCTTCATCTCACCCTTTGGTTCAGGTATAAACATGCTGATGTTTGACATGACGTCGCACAGCATGTCTTCCAACTTAGTTCTGTCAGAACATAGCATGACCCTAACAGTGTGTCTTCACGGGAAGCGTTTCAATTACATTTTTCAGTACATGTCATGTGTGTCTAAGACAACATATAATTTTAATAATTCCAGCCGCAAAGACTGGGTAACAGCTCCCTCGCATATTTACACATGTAAATGTCACCCAAATGTCTGTTTCCATCCAGTGTAGTGATTTTGCGTTAGTCTCTGAGTGCTCAGAGCGTGTGGGTGACCTACGCTCAATTCCGTTCCTGAAAGTATCTTGTGTAGATGCTCAGATAAGATGTTGATGCTGTTATATGAACGCACTGCTTCCACTATGTAGACTAACTATTTTTTAAATGTAGTCTTAGTCTCGAGATCAGAATTTCTTAGGTGACAAAAACACTTGACACTTCAGTCTTTTTAGTCAAGATGTGCGTGAGTGTGAGTGCTCTTTTTTTTCCAGAAAACAGGTTTTAGGCTTAAAGAAAGACATAATGACAGGTTGCATGATTTCAAAAATGCAGTATGTCCTTCTGTTAATGCTACACCCTCCCTTTTTCTCTCTGAGGCATTGTATTTGAGCTGGGTTGAAATGTCAACTTTTCTTTTAGCCAGTCCTGCTGTTTCCATGTTGTTTTTCAGTTAACATATGTTGTCTTAGTTCCTATAGTTATAGCATTAAAGTACATTATCTAGCTAAATCCAGGAGTTGGGGTGCTCATAGATTTAGTAAAATATGATTCAGGCAGACGGGAAGAGAAATGTGCAGCACAGCCATCCAGGGAAAGAAGGAAATTTTGATGATGTCATTGTTTGAAAGAAATGTCCATTATCTTATTGGAAACAAATTGTACTAGTTTATTAGACACTACCAGAATATAAATTAGAGTAGAGTTTCTTTTTGGTTATGATACAAACATAAACTTGACAAAAGTCAAAACAAACCATCATACCAATTTTTTGGTAAAATGTATTAATTTAAGCTCAGTCTTAAAGTTTAACATTGAATTTACCAGCCAAACATGTTGGAACGCAACAGATTATTTTCCCCATTAATCATTCTATCATTCTGTTGTGACTGGACATTACTCTTGGAGAGTGAGAGGGTAGGATTTCCTTTGCAATGCCATTTGTCTTGACTTGATTATTGTCCATACATGTGTCAAAAGATGAACAAATGAATCTTCACTGCTCTAGCTGACAAGGTGGTCAGCCACGTAATTTGCTCCCGTCTAGCTCAAAGTGTGCAGAGTAGGCAGTCCATTGAATTCCCATCCGTCATGGTTAGTTACACGCCTGTCAGCTGCTCTCCCACTGCCCAGCGGTCTAGCCATCACCCCTGACCTGGAAGCATTATATCTAAATCACATTACATGGCCCTCTGTTCTTTATTTTCCTTTCTGAAGTCGCCAGAGTGAGACATCTGTCCAGCCCTGTTTGAGTTTACTTCCCACTCAGCCACCACATCTTAATTAGCTGATCTGATTTTCTGTGTGGGTGTGTGCCTTTTGTGTGTGTTCGGGTATATCTGTGTTTGCGTGTGGTTGACAGTGTGCATCTACGTTTGTGTCGGCTGGGTTTGTTTTGTGGGCCGAGGTGATTGACAGGCTGATGGGAAGATAATATGCTGAGAACGACAACCAAAAGGACCTGGAATTCATTCATTGTGACGATAATTAATCTGAGAGAAAATCCTTGTGTTTGTTCATTAGCCATTGAGGCTGCATGACATGGCCTTCCAGGCACTGTCAGCCACAGATGTCCCTCACTGAAGGACTCTACAGCACCTGAGTCCTTCCTAATAACACCGTAATTAGCACAGCATTAAGAGGTGCATGGCCCTGATACAAACTTCTCAGCATTAAAAATCTACAAGTAAACATTTTGTCGGCTTCACTCAAAAATAATGTAGTTTTCCCTGTGCGTGTTACGGGGTCTCAATATGAGACTAAAGGCTTATAGGTATAGCCGCTATTTATTAATGCCCTTTGCAATCGCTACATAGAATTTAATGCAACTCAGTGCGTACCCACTGATTGTGCCCACACTGAAGGTAAATTAGTTTCAGTTCTCCTGTGTCCTTGTCATTACTGTTATACTGTATGATTATGGCTTAGTGTACACACTATAAAGTTCCTTTTCACGATGGAACAAGTAACGTAGGAAAGGTGGAAGACAAGAAGTCAAAACTTAAAGAAAAGACCTGTGCTTCTCCATATTAAGACCTAAACCTTTAGCTAGAAATATTTTGCTGCTTAATAGTAAAAATAAGGAAAATTAATTAGGCTACAGTTCTTTGAAAAAGATGTTTCCCCCCTTCGTGATAAATTATTCCGCATATTTTACCAATTACAAATATTCTTCAAATGATACAGGTCATCAAATAAATGTTAATATTACAGAATAATAATAACGATGAATTCCTCTCTAACGGAAAAAGTTGTCCAAACCTTCCTGGCTGTAGGTATTGCTAAATTATGAATGCGTTTAAACGGCCACTTCCAAGCCTGATTACTGCCAGACCTGTTGAATACCACCTAAATAGAAGCCGTCTGACGTGAAGTGCTAAAAGATCTCAAAAGCAACACATCGCCCCATGATCTAAACAAATTCAAGGATAGATGAGAAACAGAGTAACTGGCATCTAGCAGCATCGAAAAGGTTACAAAGCCATTTCTAAGTCTCTGGTACTCCAGCAAACAGCGGTGAGAGCCGTTATCCACAAACTACCCCATGAGTAATCAGCCTACCAGAATGACTCCAAGAACCTAACACAACTCATCCTCATACAGGAACCTAGAACAACATATAAAGAACTGCAGCCTTCACTTATCTGAAAGTCAGGAATATGCAAAAACATAATCTCTGTACTGCCAAAAAATATCTTGGTTATCTTCAAGACTTCTGGGCAAATGTTTTGTGGACTGATGAGACAAAAGTTTAACTTGAAGGAGTGCGTCCTGTTACATCTGGTGTAAAACTAACAGTATTTAATAGAACATGATGTTGGCAGTGTGGTCTGGGACTGCTTTGTAGCTGCAGGAGCTGAACAACCTGCTGTAACGGGGAAAAGGAGAATGTCTGGTCATGAGTTTGTGACCTCAAGCTCAAGTGCACTTGGTTTGCGCAGCCGAACAAGGATATGAAACACACGAGAGCAAGCTCTAAACAGGCCGTTCATGCTAACGTGGTCATATTAAAACCATTCCGCAAAAGTCCTCTACAGTGATGAGAAAGGCTCACTGCCTTATCGCAAACACTCGATGGCAGATTTTCCACCATCGAGCACACCCAGACATTAGCTTTATTTTACTTTACTTTCTTCACGTATGGCCACATACTTTATTTTTCATGTAAGGTTTGGGCAGCGTTTTCTCTTAAGAAATGAAATAATTTAAAAACGTGCGATATATAATGTAAATGTGATAAAATGTCTTTGGTGATCTGAATCTGACAAATTGCCAAAAAGATTTCAAAAACCGACCTCTTCCTTCTCTACACATGCAGTCTGTGGATTTGTAGTGCTCACAGTGTGCGTTCACGGCTTTACAATGGTTCTACAAAGCAACACCAAGACATTTGTGTGATCTGGGCCATTAGCCTCAAAAATTAGACAGCTATGTTGCTGCCTATTAGATTTTATTCAGAAAGTCAAAATCTGACACATAATACAAGCTCACTCATAGGTCTGTTTTAAAGCAAGTTTTGTGCTATGAGTGCTCTGTTAAAAGGGTTGTTTGGGTTGTCTAGAGCACAATAAAAAATTTAGCTCTACAAGGTCCTGATATCCACGTACAAGGACATTATACTTTTACTGCTTGTACTTTGTTACAGACATACATCTTCCAGCAACTGTTAGTGGCACTTCAAATGCCCATTGCTCAGAGGCACAACTCTTATTTCTCATTCTGTTTTTCTTTTCAGAACAAATGTTGAGTTTTGCACATCATTACTTGTGACTTTAGAAACTACATCATGTAAAAAGACAATTCTTTTTTTTAAAATTCATTAGGTCACAATTAGCCCAATTAGCCACGAGAAATTAAAAATGCAAGCCCTGAAAGGGTTGGAGTCTTTGGAGGTTAAATGGGTATATTTCAGTTTCACTACTGACCAAAGTGCTTTACAGATAAACATACAATAAAACCAACTAAACCCTCTGAAAAGATACCTGGCCCAAATATCATCCTTAAAGTCCCTGCGCCTGTGATTTTCAGTTAGGGCTAATTACATTAACAGGTTTATGAAATATTTTGTCAGTACAACAGCTTTTATCAGTTGTGGCTTGGTTCTGTCTATAGCACATTCAGATTACAGGCCCAGGCTCAGGTACTATTTTTCAAATAAACATTTTTGTACATGACATGTACCCAGCTCTGGTGTCATCTCAGCTCTGGGCCTAAACGGCCATGCATGCACAAATCTAACAAAAGCAACAATGGCGGTATTTGTGCCACAGTCAAATCGCACATTTTCCAACAAACTGGTTGGTTATGATATGGTCCTCTTTGAATTCAGCCTGGAAGCTTGAGTTTCCATAAATACTCAACAAGTCTGAAACTTTTTTCAATGCCTGCTTTCAGTTCTATCTGCTTTGTTGCTGTTCGCTGTCTTTATTTTAAACTGTGATAAAATAACGGTAGAGAAATGCAATGACCTGGGCTAAATAATGACCACAGGCAATAAGAGTTTGAACAGAATGGACGTGTGAAAAATTATTCCATTCCGACAATTCAGACAGTAACCACATTGTCAGACTTGGACCTAGAGGGAATTAGGATCACATTTAAATGTGGCCCATATCCTATTTAAAAGGATTTGGTTAGTCTGCTACTCTGTGAAAAAATCTGATCTAGATCATGTGAACACAAAAAGACAAAAGATATTTGGATGTAATGTCAAATCCCAGTGTAGCATGGCTCCCCTCTAGAGGGTCTTATCAGAATCAGAAGGCAAAAATCGGATTTTGAAATTTTTATTTATCACGTGCACAGGCATACACAGTACGATATACAATGAAATGTTTAGACGATCGTCAACGAGCTTAGAAATGTAAAAAAAAGTCCTTACACGAAGTAGGAAAGGCAAATATATAAGATAAGATAAAATAAAGTACAATAAAGCAGTACAGTGAGAGGGAAGAAGAACTGTACAGTGACAAGTGAATATTACAAGAGAAATAAAATAATATTATTACAGAGAGTGGTAAGATGGGTGCAAGTGGAATCACAAAGGATTTTAAGGAAGAGAGAACTGTGGCCTGAACAAGTCGCCTCACTGAAATCCAAAAGAGGATCATATTTTAAAAAAGAAGATAGAGTAACATCATCTGTGGAGGTTTGCAGAAAGATTAAATAAAGGCAGATACACCAAATATTTAAATATATAAATGGGCATAACTGTTCAATGATTGGTGTGTTGACTTTTGCAAAAAATGATACTTAATATAGATGTTTACACTTTACACATACATGTTTGCGTTTTAAATGATTTAACCTCATTCTTTTGACTTAAAAAACAAAAAAGTTTATTAAATAAGCAGGATTTGTAAATAATTGATCTTTGTTGTGAACTGTAGATTGACAGACAGACAGAAAATCATTTTTTAGTGACTTTAATGTAACATGTGATGCACATGCATCACCTAGTGTCCAGCAACTAAAGTACAATAAGCTTTAGGTGGTATTTTTATAATATAAGCGCTAACGAGTGGTACAACCCTAATGCTGGATGGTCTTGTAGTGTCATCGTCCATTTAATTGCTCTTCAGAGGTATCATCCATTTATAGACATCTATGGACAGTTACAGCCCTTTTTTACCTTTTGCTGTGAGCTTCCAATGTAAATGTGCAGGTCACAAAGTGGGAAAATAATCTTTTAGTCTGGCGAAGAAGAGGGAGCAGCTTAACAAAGGATCTAAGGCTGTGTATTTGCAGACGTATCATGATACAAGGGTTGAGATTTGATACTGCAAACAAGGAGATATATTGTGTTGTTTATACTGTCACAGAATAAAGAACTCACAACCATGCGCAGTATGAATTAAAAAAACTTTGGCTTTTTGTATGCAGTCACATCTATTTAGTGCTCCAGAATTTAAAGACAGCACAAAATGAACCACTGTCTGCCACAAATCTTTCATATAAACTGTTTAATAAAGAATTGATACAGTATCATGAAACTGACTGCTGTGATATTTAAGCTTCTTTTTTTTCCAAGAGCATGAAGGAGTGAAGTGAATTCCAACTTGGTCTGTATGGGGAAGTAACGTTTTGTTAGGGAAAGTTTTCATGCACTGAACTCATACGGTTCAGGTGACACTAAGTGAAAAGGCCAGTTAGATAGCTTGCTATGATGCGTGCTATATTAAAGCACTTCCTATTCATACTCCTGTCTTATGTCTTTATGTGACTACATTAACACCTTCTCAGGTTTTCACTGAAATGAAATGCTCTATACTGTACATTGTAAAATCCATATAATAAATAGACATTTTGCATAAAATAAAACTACCCAGAGGCCACTGATTGTATTTCATATAGTGACATTTATTGCATCATATAATTTGAACACGTTGCTTTGTTTACTGTTTACATGAGGATAGTATGCTAAAGTAACTTTACACACATAGGTGAATGGGTGAAACTAACAGCCCACCAGCAAGCAATTTTGCCTGAACATCTCAGAACTCTAAGTTCCATGTAGAAGAAGAAGAAGAAGAAGAAGGAGAAGAGGACGAAGGAGAAGAAGAGGGACAAGAAACAGTACTAGTGCTGAGTGTCTTGCTCAAGGACACGCCTGGGATGGGGGATGGACTGGGAGTCTGGCTGGGATTCGTTCCAGCTACCTTTTGCATTCCAGTCTGACGCTTATCCTGCTGAGCTACCAGGCCCCCCAGTATAACACAGATGTGAGAGTGGGATTGATCATCTCAACTGACTTTCTGAAGAAAGTTCATTCACCAAACGATACGCAAAAATTCTTTCCAAGTTAAAGTTGGACATTTTTTTGAGAGAGCTGGCACACCAGTACCAGTTGGTGAACCTCTGCCCATTTTTGCTTGGGAGAGACTGACTCTCGATGCTCTCGTTATATCCAATCCTGTCACTGACCTGTTGCCAGTGAAGCTAATTGCTTCCTGCTCTTCCTTGTTAGTACCACTTTTCCAACCTTCTGTTTCCTCTGTTCCAACTTTTAGGATGTGATGTTGCTCCCATCGATTTCAAAATTTCCTAAGTGACTGTGCTTTATCGTGAACAGATTTAGGGTTTATGAGATTTGCTAATCACTATGTTCTATTTCTTGATGGTTTTACATAGCATTAATAGCATAGCTATTTTTGGAATTGGAGTTGTACACGAGATCATGTAACCTGCTTTGTAGTGGTTACAGGAATAGAACAAACATGCTTGTGGTTTAAAGAAACCAACATTAACTGATAGAAAATCCAAGTCGATATCATTTAATTAAAGTCCAGTGCTGACCCATCCATTCATCTTGACAGGCTCTTTGTCACTCTGTAATAATATCACCTGACTTCCTCCTATGTTCCTGTTACGGGCTCTGTCACTTAAACACATTGTTTTGGGTGACTTACTGACATGTCTGATTATTTCCTTTTTCTTAGTGCTTTGCTGCCTACCTCTCAAGATGTTTTGGATGATTTTGTGTATTGTGCCATTATCAAAACATGTATCTTGACATAGTTGTTAAGAGCAACTGCACAAGGCCAGGTACAAGTAGAGTAATAGAAAAGACAATCCAGCTTTTCTTGAAATTGTGCGTCATATTTCGGTTAAAAGGAATAAAATGCATCAACTTTCTTTTACTCCATTTCACAATAGAGGGACGAGTGTGTTAGAGAAAACATCAGGGAAAATATACCCAATCATCTGCTCCACGTGTATCGTCCAACTCTATTTTTCTACCTTTTAAGCATATACAGTCATTTTTATGTGCCGGTATAGCTACTCTTTCTGTAAAGTCAGCAAATGGCTAGTTTCAGTTCCTCTGCATCACTTTGTGCTGAACAAATCAGTGTGCAAACTTTTTGGATCTGCTCCATCGTATCTTAATGTGGCGAGGTGTTGTGAAAGCTTCATGTAACGCAGACTTGGTAACAGCAGTGGTTACACTGCAGAAAAATCCCTGTCTCAAGCTTTCTTCAGCAAGGTGACCTCTCTTAACCAAAGATGGGGAAAAAACCCTGTGCATCACAAACTAATGGGAAATATATGAGGTTCATGCCTCGTTGATTTAAAGTCTCATGCTACACCCACCTTTAATCCCAAAAGCTGTATTGTAGCTTTAATAAAATCATTATGAGCACCGAACACAGTCGGCCGTGCAGCCGCTGGGCCGTGGCTCCGTTGTTCTGCTGTCACAGCTTCTCTTCAGTTCAGTCAGCTTTACAAAACTTTAAAAAGTTACTTCTGTTACTCTAGCGTTTGGAAGAAGAACACGTGTATCAGTCTCAAAGCTTCGTCCATGTTCTGGAAAATGCAGCTCTTCTAGCAATAAACAAATCATTTGGGGTGCAGCAGGATAATAAGACAACCAGACAAACCACACGTGGTGAAAAACAATGACCAAACTGAATATAACATAACATAAAATAACATTTGTCAATAAAATATTAATATGAAGCATCTTACAATCTAACTGACCCACACTGATATGATTGTTTGCCTGGCTTCTTTCTTCATCTCTTAAATGAAGTAGAAGCTCCAGTGTATGTTTCGGACACCAATGATTATTCGATATTTAATTGCCCTGAGTCATTTTCTTAGAAAACAACTGACAATAAAAGCATCATAAACAGTCTAAACGTTTCAGAGCATATGCAAATACACATAACAAGGACACATATAGTACACACACACACAAACACACAGGTCCATCAAGCTGCTCTCCATCTGTATATCCAAGGGTCTCCAGCGACCTTCCTCCCAACAAGGCCAAGGGACATTCATACTGATTTATTCAAAGGGACGGTTCTCATTCAATTTTCTCCATATTCATAAGCGTGTTTTGCACCCCCGCTCTCGTTTTCCTTTTCAGCTTTAAATTAAAGGTACAGGATCGAGCCAGGCCTTTCATCTAGGGCTGGGGGTGGAGGGGTGTGGGAGGACAGCAAAGGCGTGTGTGTGTATGTGTGTGTTGGGTAGGGAGAGGTGGAGGTGCATCGGGCAAGGGAGGGGAGGGACCGGTAATGGTGAGACTCTCTCCACTCTGTATTTATTAGCCCTCACTCCCTCCCTCCTCCCACCCCTACCCCACAGCCCCCTCCTCCCCCAACGACACCTGGCGAAAAATGATTCATTAATTCAAAAAGCAGCATTTTTGAAAGCCGCATTTCAAAGGCATCGACAGGAAAGAGAGAGGAGCTGAGTGGGGCAGGGTGAGACGAGAGAGCTGAGCGAACAGGAGGTGGAGGAGGAGAAGAGGGCAGGGGGAAGGCAGAACCAAGGTGTTTGAAGGGGAAGAGTACACTTCAAGTTTTAGTCACGGCAAAGATCAAGCTCGGGGGGGGGGGAGTAAAGAGGATACATGAGGGTTTCCTGCAAATTTTATCGGATAAGACTTGATGGATCTCTGTACAAGTGGCTTTCATTTAGCAATATCGTTACAAAAAACTTAAAAAATATTCCTCTGCTGCGGTTTTGGGCTTAATTGCACCAAAAATGTGTATTGATAGAGTACAATAATATGGTAATGCATAAGCGCTTATTGTTTCACCCGTTAAATCAGAAGAATCTTCAAAGTCACTGTGGCTGCGATGCATTCACTGACACAGACACACATTTATACACACACGCAGTGAACACCAACAGCAGTATCATGTGTCGGCCACTCCCAGTCCAGCTGAATCTTTCATACGGCCGCAGATGATGTGGTTAATTATAAATGGCAGGACAAGCCGGGATCCTTAGCCTCAATTAGACAGGGCCACAGGGTTACTGACCTGCACAACGACTGTCAGTGCCTATTACACACTACACATGGCCAGTGACATTACGAGGGGTGCAGGGCAAGGCTGGGTTACAAGGGTTATTGCTATATTTTTTTCCTTTCCTATCAAAAGGCAACATAGACACATACATACATGCACACAAAAGAGACACAGGCCCACGAGCGAAAACACAGTGGTCTTAAAAAGGCGATAGTAATCAAGACAAGAATGATTATAGTTCAAGGATGGGTTGATCAAATTCTGATATTTCTCTAAACCCTAATCACGTCTTGTTTGTGCATAAGCTTAACCAAACAGCATGCACTTCGTAAAATGTATATCATTTTCCACAGGGATTTGTAAAAGTCTTAGAATAGGAAGCCATTGTGATACCGACACGTTTGCAAATGCTATCATCCTATTAACTGTCCCTGTGTTGCCCACCAGACAAAGTAAACACAGTACAAACGTTAATTTGATGTAGGCCACCATGTACGTTTAAAACAAAGTTTAGCTAAAAGTATTGGGGGGTGGTACTAGATTGTCCCATGTGCAAGACAAACATTCTGGTTTAACTTTGATTTACTGTATTTAAACTGTATTTGCCTCTAAATAAAGAGGTTGGACAGCATTGCTAAATGTCTTGCTTGTGTGTGAAGTATCTGAGTGCTCTTGTGTGTTGCGAGATCGGATGCGGCAGTGTTTCCAGATCTCAGCAATGCACATCACACACAACGTTATAATATCAACAAAACCAAATGACTTGAATTTTCTCTTAAAACCTGTAAAGAATGATCTTTGGTAAAGGTGAAATGAAATGAAAACCCTGAACATGTTTAACTTGCTGTTATTTCATAAACCTGGTGCTACACAAGTCTGTTTTGCGAACTCGATCTCCTGTGGAAGCAAGGATGTAAATACTGTACATCAGTTTCATCCACACGTCAGCACAGAGCATTGATGTTTTTCTCACGGAGGTAGATATTGGTGTAGTATGTCCCATTCCCAGGGTGTCTCTCGCAAAACCGTCTCTGGGAACAAAACCAGGCAAATAGCCCTGAAATCTATCATATAATGATCCAACCCTAATGACTATGGCTTCAGGAATAGGACAGTCCTTGGGTTAATCACTGCTGTCTACCTTAAACTCTGTTATCTTGTAATTACTCTGTCCTCTCGCCCCCCCGCCTTTTCTCCTTAGATCTACTATCTGCTCTACAAGAATAAAGTTTCTATTCAAAAAATATTTTTGACGTTATGTTTGGACAGTAGCAATATCTTTTCCAAGACGAAGCACTGTGCACAAGCGTGGTTTCTATTTGTTGATCAAAACCTGCCTCTCTGCTCCCCAGCCATCACCTCCTCTCTCCCTGCTGCCTCACCTGTATTCACCTGTGTCTGTCTGTGCAGGTTAGTGAGAGCCAAACCACCTTTGGGACCTGCTGATTAGGGTATTAAAAATAAATGGGCAGCTCAGTTTAGGGGCGGTTTGGTGGCCCAGCGGTATATATTTCTGTTAATTTTTCTCCCCCCCCTCCTTCTATGTAGTGACTGATCTGGCAGAATATGATAGCATGGGCTGTCACGGCAATAATTAGGCCTATTTTCCGTGAGGTCATCTTACAGGGACGCTGGGCGGCTGTGGTTCACACACAGGCTACTCTGTGCTGCTTCTGCGCTAGAGCCCCCAGGATATGATCGTCCACACAGGGCAACAAAGAATCACTCCGCAGCAAATGAGCGAAACATAAAACACCTACAATCTGATATTGACTGTTGTTCCCAATGCTGGGAGAGTTTACCTCACCGGGCTGTCACAGCTGAAAATCAAACAACCTTTTAAGAAATTGTGTCCAGTCTAAATGACTGAACAAGATCTGGAGTAGGATTAGGTTGTCAAGGGAAATACCTGTGATGGATTTCAAAAAGGAGTCTTGTGCACCAAAATCAAGCAATTAACCGTGAAACTTTGCGAGACTCAGAATGAACCCTGACGTGTGAGGTAGACATGAGAGTGTTTGGTAGTGGTTCCACTACCAGAAAGCCAACAGTGCCAAGTTAGCGCGCAACATATTTCAGCTCCATTCACAACACTCCCTGGTTGGGTCAACAGCTGCAGGCTAGAATTAGAAATCAATTATTCAGCTTCGACAAGCTCATTAAGTCTCTGAATAGGATTTTCTGTTCTGAGTCTGCCTGCTCATTTCTCCTAGCTTGCAGTTTCTAATTAGTATTTCTTTTCTCTTTAAAGTTTGATGGGAGTTTGGGTAAAAACGTGGGCATTGACTTAACACTCAGAGGCCCACTGGCTTCTCTGAACAGTATCATTATCTGTAGAAGAGGCTGTATTGGTACACTAGAAGACCGCTAAGGTTGTTTGCTTTCAGTTTGGGCACTGTCTAATGATTGGAGTCATCGGGCTAAATTAGGCATTAATAATTAAAGGAGTGTAATCTGGGTAAATTAAGCATTAATAATCAAACGATGACTGGAAATTATCACATACAGTAAATGAAGCAGCACTAATCAGCAGGAAGAAAAAGGGCGAGAGGCTGACAAAGTATTTTGAGAGAGAAAATGGAAGAATGTGTACGGAAACGAGTATTTATCACTGAAGGACTACTCTGTGCTGAAATAATTCATGTTGTTATAGAAGTGTCTACCCACCGCACTGGACGGCATCTTTTGAGCAAACTCGGACAGAAGCCTGCATTTTATAATTTTGCTTCTACCAACATCACCTACAGTGCAAGAAGGCTTATTAGCAAACCCTTTCTCCATCCATCCCTCATTCTCTCTCTCTCTCTCTCTCTCCCTGTCCCTGTTCTGCCTCCTTCTATCCCTCCCTCTCTCTTCTCTTTCTCTCTCTTCTTCTCCTCCCTTCCTCTCCTCTCCACATTGTGTGTGTCTATCTGATCCCGTGGCCTTTTGTTGCGCTATGAAAGGCCTGATGCCACACTCATTATTTTCTCCTTTATCTCTCTCCCCACTGCTCTGATTAGAACAGTCGCCCCTGACAGACGCCCTCAGCCAGCTCCTATCCATTACATTGTGTGTGTATGTGTGTGTGCGCAAGAGAGAGAGGAAGATATGTAAAGCTACCTACCATATAAATCATAAGTGTTTTTAGCACAGACCATGTCTGTGTTATAAAGAAATATATGAAAACATGGATATTGGGTAAAATATGAGAGAGAAAATTAGGTGCCTTTTTATCATTTTAAGGTTTAGTTATATAAAAGCACTCACTCCCACATGTGCACACATTACACGCACTTTCTCTTGCACTCTCTTGCACAGATATACTTGCATTCACACACCATGGGAAGAGTGTCTTGATCAAGCCAAGTTTTCTGTTTGGGCTTTTGTGCTTTTGGTGCTACAGAGTTTTCAGGGAGTGAAGTGTAAATGCTGCAGAACTATTCTTGAGGAGAATATGTGAATCAATAGACCTTTGCATTTACATTCCCTCCACACAAGTATGTCACGCCGCCAAATGGAGGAGGCTAAAGATGGTTGTCTGTTATTCCACTGCTGTTTGGGGGGTTTCTTTGTAGATGTAAACCTCTTTAAATGAGAAAATTTACAGTGTCGACCTTACAGCATCAGGGTCATACTGTAGCTGTCCACACATAACCTCAACAGTGTGTTTGTCTGTATGTGTGTGTGTGTGTGTTTGTATATATATATATATATATATATTTATATATATATACACAAACACACACACTCACACAAGCAGTGCAGAAAACCTGCAGGGAGCATTTAATACAATAGTCGCTAATCGCCAATAAGCTGTTTACATTTAAATATGTTAATTTATTCATAAATCAGTCACACTGAATTATGGGAAACACTTTTAAATACTTACAGATACATGGAAAATAGAATAAAAAGCCTACACAGATATTACTTTCTCATAGGTGCTCTCCCACCCCGAGTAGTCTGAATATGTCATTTGCTTTTAAATTGCATTATCATGCAAAATGAAGCAGAAATTTGATGAAACTCAGATGGATTCACCTGAGTTAATGGAATATGGCTTTAAGAGGGAACTAATTATCCTAGTTTAGCACAGAGTGAATGTATTTCTTTGGACGGCCTGATTTCGAATGTAAACATTAATGGCCCCCTTGATTAGCATAAGAATGGTGTGTTATTGTCCTGTTCACTCTGCGTCCTATTGGATATGCATCTGTGCTGCTCTAGACACAGATACACATGCACACAGACTGCAAGCTTTAATACACTTATTACCTGCCTTATCAACTAACAATGCCATTTCTATTTTCATTGTTTTGCTAATTCATAAAATTCATTTCTACAATCAAATTACAGTTTTATGGCCTAATGACATTACTGGATGTTTCTCTTTTTTTGTAGAGGCAAAAACAAACCAAGTCAACCTCTAACTACTGAGGTGAAGACCATATTTAACATAAGCACAACTGAAGACGGTGTGATATTCTCCGGCTTTGGTTGTCATGCTCTCCTTTGGAAGTGTTTATGTGTGAGAGATGTGTAACTGCTGTGGAAACAAGCTATAAATAAAAGGAAGAATAAGGAAGTAAAGGCGAGAAGGAAACATGGGACCCAGGTGAAGAGTTAAATTAAGAAAAGGAGGGCGGTGAGGAGAGTTAAAGGGCAGGTGAAGAAGGAAGGCTTTGACTTTGGGCCTCCCGGGGACGATGACCTTATTTCAAATTCTGGGTGAGGGACTATAGTTAGGCAACTAAGGAGCCCCCCCCTTAAGCCTCAGACATACACAAGCACACACTGCACACTTTCAAGGCTGAGTTCAGGAATAGAGAACCCCCCAGAAGTCCTGCAGCTCCCTCAAAGGCCAAGCTGCTAGCGCTGTTGTTAGTAACGCTACACAATGGGTTACACATACAATATACCTCCAAGGTTCAGGGACAATCTTATTATAAAAAAAATACTGTTTTGTGTGTTTTATAATGTCTATATATTGTGCTGAATGTAATTTTTTAAACATCACTTTTCATCTTCTGTATTAAAATCAGACCGTTTAAAACTAGTGAAATACACAGAACACAGGTTAACATCAAACAAAAGCAACAGTCCACAGTCTGTCGCGTGCACAGCATTGAAATATCTGCAGACTTACGGTATGTGTTCCTGTCTCGTTTTGTCCAAATAGTGGCACCATAATAAGAAATGCTGCTCATCAGCGCGCAGCATATGTGCGCACGGTTTGACAGAACATGTGGACCCAACCTCCGAAGATCACTTCAATAAATAAAAGGTTCCCCATCCCACTCTTGCTAAGGTTGCTGCTGAGCTGCTGTGTTTGTAATGCAACACTGGTGTAAATTCAGATGACTTACGTTAAATGGAGAACTACCCTGTATGCACCATGGTGTGAAATGTGAGAGGAAGCTTGTTCTCTTCATTCAGTTATGTCTCATTTAGTCATTTAATTAACGAAAAAGTTGTTTTGATGACTCAAGTTGTGCTTTATTTTTCTAATAATAGTGAGAAGATGTTGCTTGGAAGTGGTTAGAGAAAATGGAAATTTGAGCTATCTACAATTTCATATCCAGTGGGCAAACGGCATCTGCTGATGGGATCAACAGATCCTTAATGGACCGGCTTTACTACTTTACTGCATTACTAAACTTATTCTGCACTATTGGCAATGTTTATTGTGTTAATGTATGCATTGTACTTCCTCCTCTGCACAAAAGTAACCTTAATATAAAGACAACCTACAGATCTCATTTTGCACATGCTACTCAGATTTTGGTCTTTCCACGCTGTGCGGAGAACTTCTTTTTTCTAAGGCTTTCACTTTTCATTTCTCCCTCTTATCATTCCTCCTATTGGTTTCCTGTCATCCAGCTTCCTTATCTTTACCTCGGTCACTCTGTTTTGCTACATCCACAGCAATTTAGTGCTGCAAAGTGTAAAAACATGCATCACCAGCTGAATGGGCTGTGGAGTGCATCTGTGCTAACAAGGTCTAAGTGCCAAAGTGGTTAACTAGGAGTCTGTCTCACCGCTTTTCTCCCTCACAGTCATACTGGCTCTCTTTCTGTCTGCTGCCTCCTGTCAGCCGCCAGCTCGTACCTCTTTAATTTTTATCCATTTTTGTCTTGTCAATCTCTACATATGGCCAAAGTCTAACATGACATATCTGGCTATCATCAAAGAAAAAATTTCCATTAATGGGCTCTGACCTTGTCTGACTACTGTACTGAAAAACAGTCTCTGCTGCAAAGCACACTTTCCCCTAATCACTCTCCTCACTCCTTGACCCCCCCCCCCTCCCATCAACTCCACAGTGCAACTTTCCATTTCACCTCGTCTCCTCACCATAATCTTTTGATTTTTTTTTTCTCCACTCCTCCATAAATTTTCTGCTCCTCTCACCTTACAAGAGCCCCCCTCTGTTGTTTGTGGGGGCTTGCCTGATAGCCATTAGTGTTACACCCTATTACATCAGTAATGACTGACTGTGAGCTCTAATTAGAGATGTGTTAGGGAGAGCTGACTTACCCCCCTTCCTGCTTTTCCGCAGAGCTGTTACTGTGACTCCATCGCCGTGGCGACACCATTAGCACAGCACCTCTAAGAGTTGCAACTCCTGACTGTTAAAACCATTACGTTCATTACAGACCAATCAGAAGGGAAGGTGTTATGGCTAATTGATAAGCTGAACAATGCATAAAATCTTGTCTCTAATTGCCCTGCGGGAAAAGGAGAAAGAGCCCTGGGAGAAAGAGACAGTGAGAGAATGAAAGCGAAAGAGAGAGAGAGAGAGAGAGGGAGGGAGGGAGAGTGGGGAAGTGACTGCCGTGCTAATTTCAAAATCTTATATTTTTCCACTCGAATAATTTAGGATTACAATATGTCTTCATCCAAACATGCTGTAGATTTTTTCCCTCTTCTTGAATAATAGGATGTTTCTTCTGGGTTTGTCATCTGTGATAAGATGATTATCTGAAAGGTCTGTGGCACATTGTGAAGAGAGTTGCGCCTTCTCTGCTGGAGTAGGTAATCCTGGGTAATAGCATTATGGACACAGTGTTTTCCTAAAGCCCATGATTATCCACTGCTGTTTGCCGTGGGATTGACATTGGCCTCCCTGGTCTCTCTCCCTCTCTCCCTTTTTTTTTTCTTTACTCTCCTTCTCACTTGTTCATGTCATCCTGTCTCTGACTCACCACTCCATCAAAGCGTTTATATGCTTAACTCTCATGATTCTAACAAGAGAAGAAGATGAAAATAGAGCACATGAAGCAACAAAAGAACAAATTGCTTGTAGACAAGAGTGCCCCAGATTTGAATGGCATGTTATGCTCTCTTTGTGAAGTTTGGCAGTTTGGGGTTACCATCCTGCTCTAAACTTAATAAGGACACAACGCATTATGCTGCTTTCTGAAATGTGTTGCATATCAACCAGTTTTAGCCGTTACTGACTCGGGTTGGATTCCCTGACGTGTAACACGTTTTTACACTTTTAAATACTTTAGTGTATTTTACATTCTTGTTGTGTCTTGTTACTTAATCACATTATATATTCATGTATTGCTTAAATGTTCTGATGTGATCTTTGGGTGAACTTTTTATTCTCTTCCAACTGTAGAAATAAGGATAAGAACACTTGGTTCTTTAAGCAGGGCTGCATTTTCACCACAAGAGTGAAATATTAGTTCAGAGAAGTTGTAAAAGCAAATAAATGACACATTTTAGATACATATGTCAGTCCCTTGACTTCTTGTGATATTTGTTTTGTTTTCTCTTGCTGGTTTTGAAATCTCAAATCTATTTGAATATGGAGATATGTGTATTTGAGAGAGACTCAATGAACTGAGCAGAGACCTCTTCTTTTAGCAGATCGGCTCACTTCTGCCTCAACGCTTTTAGCCTGAATCTAACCTGATCGCTTGCTCTCTCTCTCTTTCTCGTTTTCCCCCCCCTAATAGTTTCAGCGTTGCCTTTTTACTTAGCTTTACTACTTTGTGTCAGTCCTACGCTTTCATGGTTTATGTGTAGTGCTTATTCGATGCGATTCATCTTGCTAAGTGACAAAGAAATCTCAGGTGAATCAAAGAAAATGACAGGCCATAGAAGTTGTTAGAATGTGTAGTGATGCTGTATTTTTCCAAGGCAGAAAGTAAATGAAAAGGTTGGTTATCCACCACTGGCATATTGAATATAAGCCAAGAAATACCATAGGTTTTATCATGATAACTATCAGCATGTCAGACAATAAATGTGAGTATAAAAGCTGGTGACATCTTCTTGTAACGCATATTTATGAAATATTTTCTTATATCAAAATGAGAGATTTGACAAGGGAATTTAGCAAGTGAGCTACCAAACGCTTGGTTTTCCTGTTAATCTCACCAAGTCATTATAGGATAACCAACAATCACCTTTGCAGTAAAAGATCTTAAAGAGTCTGCTTTGTCTCCATCCTTTGTCCCTGACCAGTAGAAACACAGAAAATGACTTTAAGGAGACCCACACATTTTTCACCTTGGCTCCCTTCGCTAAGCAAATGGATTTGCGAAGAACAGCACAGCAGTGTCTAGTCAGGGAGTGTTTCTGCTCTGGCAACCCTGAACACAGGATGCTGCAACAGGCATAGGAGGGAGTCAGCAGCATCGTGTCTGATACATTAACGTGAAGTAGCTGCTCAACCAGCCTCTGTTCCCTGTGTTTGTAAAACAAAGACGACATGTGAGGGTTAGACTGAGAAGAAATTAATCTTTGAGGTAATCAACACTGTTTCCAGTGGTAAGCCTGTGTGAGGTCAGCTGTGTCTTACGTTGTATAGTTACCTGTGTGTGTGTGTGTGTTGAATAAAACGAGTGTGTGTAAGTCCTAGAAGCGGTCCATGTAATCAAAATCTAATTGGACACTGTGAGCATATGAAGCAAAATCTGATGATTGAAGGATCATATTGTTGGACATAGTGTGTGTCCGTACTAAAAGCAGCTTCCAAAGTCAATTTTTCTCCCTCCACCCTCCCTTCTTTGCATCCTTTTCTGTTCCAGGATCAGTAATGGGAGTCAGTATCCAGGAGGAGGCGAGGGGGGTGCGGGGCTCTTCGCCAAGTCCTCGCCCCTCCTCCTCGAATGCGGCACAGCTGCCTTTCAGAACCCCGCCGCTCCAGCCCATTCATCCTGGAGAGCCAAAAAAAGTGGCTATTTATTAGAATACTTGTTTTGTATTGTTCTGTGCCACACAAAAGATGCTTCATTGTGCTACAAGCGAGCCCCTTTCGCAGAGAGAAACAATAACTTGGAATTGTCTTTTTAGGGTGTATAATAAATGTCATTTCTTCTTGTCTCTGCCCCTCAGTATGTGTTGAGTGGTGGGTTTGGGCACCGGGTATGGATGGCCTTGGCACTCGAGCGGCCAGACTGTAGTGGGAGTAGCGGTCTTACGTGAAGCTTTGGAGGGTTTAGGACGGCTTTAGGAGTGTGAAGGGAGAAATCTTCCCACTTGGTCTGGAGTAGAGGGAACCAAGGGAACATGCGTAAGTTTGCTTATGACAATTCCATACGCAAAAAAAGCGATTGATGTCAATTTGTTTTAACGTATAAATGTAGATCGGTGAAATTATCTGTTGTGCGTAAAGGCTGTTATTGCTCAAGGCGACATGAGATTCGAGCCGAAAATTAGGAGCGTTCAGCAAACTTTAACGCTTTCGTATCTCAGTGATTGTACATAAAGAAATAAGTGTCTTTACTGGCCGTCTTTATGTCGGAGCGCCTGCGCTCTGCTGTATTCAGTTCAATGCAGACGGTGCATTTGCAGCTACAGGCAGTTTTATTTTGGAACATGTGAACTCCACAGTGTTTGGCTGCACAGATCGCTCAGAGATCTGGCTCCTGGTACAACCAGTTGCTCTCGAAGCGACTCTGTTTGATTTTGCGAAGTGGCACTGGCGGCTCCGGACTGAGTGCTTATTATCTGTTATTAGCCACCTTTATTTTTATGAATTGAAAGGCGAAATACGTTGACTGTGAGGAACTGTGCAGCTGTTTATTAAACCATGACGGGTTTCACCGGTTGGTGGGTTCCAGTGTTTACGTTACGTGGTTCTCTGTGTTTTTACTTTTCTGTAGGCGGGGGCGAGGCGGTGGAAGTTGTGGTGACGGGGTTGAATCGTCACATCTTTAGATTTTTGGGTGTACATTGAAGCACGAAAATAGGTGCTTTCTCTCCTAAGCATGGGTTAAATAATTAACCCAGGTGAACCACCTTTTATGTCCAAGTGATCAGCGTTCCCTTTTCTCCCTCTACGCCAACACACCACCCAGCTGTTCTGCGTGCGCACGGATGTGCACAAACCGCAGCCGCGCAAGTGGAAATTGTTGTTCAGGCTCAGGTTAACTGTTTTTGGAGAAAGGATCAAAGATGAAGGAGGAACCCAGATACTATAGCGTCTAGGGTTTTGTGACTGTTTTGTGCATGAGGGTTATTTTCCGGGCACGAAGGAATGAGCTCAGGACTAAAGGCACTATGGCATCCACTGACAGGTGCGCAGGAGTCTGGACGCTTGTACATGTTCAAAATCATTCACTTACTTATATATTTATTTGTTGTGGGAAGTGTGGGGGGCGTTGGATAACTGCTTTGACCCTTAACCCCAGTCGTGCACTACAATCGCGGCGCACACACATCCTGCTGGAGAGGCCGCGCACAAAGGAGCGCGGAGGTTTGAAAAGAGGTTTGTTAAAAGAAGAGTGACTGATGGGGCATGACCGAGAGAGTAAACAGGGACCACCGGGGTCTTTAAACCCACTCAACAGGAGCAGCACTAATAATATTAATAATAACAACAACAATAATACCTTTTACGGAGTTATCCCTCTCGTTTAATACTTAAATCAGACCTTAATAATGTGCATTTTTAAAAATAAGTTTAACCTATATTATGTTATATGTTGCGTTAATTACACTTAAAATGTTTCAAAAAAAAAAAACATTCAGAATACAGATTGTGTTCATGTGGTTTGAATAAAGTAGTAATATGTTTACTTTAAAATGTAAAAACGCGTGTACATATTTTAAAATAAATTCGCTGTAATATGTCAAATATGTGTAATAATTCGGAGGCAGCACTATTTCTACACATTTATCACACGAAGTCAGTGCTGTTGTTTTTTCTTCTTCTTTTTTTTTTTGCTCATATTCAAACCTCTCTTGGTTTTCATCATAGGATTATCATCTTCCTGAGCCATTAAGCCACATGGCCTGGAGCACTGGAAACGTTTTTTGACCACTGGGACATCCCGTTAACTCTGTTACCAAAGACGCGTGGATCCGTCCGAGTGATCCCGTTCCCTCCGGCCCGAAGCTGAGGGTTATATCAAACCGAGCTCTAATTAAAATAAAGCAGCAAATACGATAGAATGATTAAATCGTTAGTCTCGCCGCGGGAAGTGGTATTTCGTTTTCCCTTTCAATTAGAGGGTGATTGGGCTTTTCAGAGGAGGTCAGCTGTGAAATGTGGATTATATATGCGCGGACTTGAAGACACATAGACCGCTGTTCTCTCGTGGTTTACAAACCGACTGCTTTACTGAGCGTTAGATGAGACACATAAATGTTACAGCGCTATAAAAAAAATCTGGTCGGAGTAGTTTACAGGTCACCTTTCTTTTGATCTCTCTCTGCGCACGGAGACGTGGCCAGGACTCGCCACCATCGCCAGCAGACGGCGGTAACTTCGCTTTGCCCCAGTAATTTCACGTCATTATATGGTTTTCCATCCTTACGGGCTTCTCCACTTAGACCACCAGTTTTTTTGCCACATCTCTTTCACGTCATCTTCTGTATTGAGGCCATTATTACAAACCTGGAGTGGGAGAGAAAGAGAGACAGAAGGAGATCGCGTGCAAATGGATTTTGATGGGCGTTTGAGCGTCAGGTCGTCTGGAATTGAATTGTTTTGGGTAGATCACGGTGTTTTTTCGGTGCTTAAACTTGCAGTTGGGCCCAGGCTTCTGGGAGACAGCGAATGTGAGAAAATCTGTTAAAGATGGGAGAAAATCATTTAAGTGAAACTGTTCCTTCACACGGAAGCTGTATTTTAAATAAGGATTTCTTAATATGTCGAGATGTTTGACTCATCGTAATCATACTGCACCCACTGTTTGGCCGCTCCATCACTGCTAAGAAATCTTAGTTATTTTTGTTTAGTTGAAGTCTATGAGAGCGTGTTTGGAAATTTCAAATGCCTTGTGCTATTTGTGGGATTGACCCTCCTCTCCGCCTCCTCCTTCTCCTCCTCCTCCTCCTCCTCCGGTGTGTTCTTCCTCTATGGTCCCCTAGTCACCTGACCAAACGCCATGCAAATCATTCTGCTTCTACTGCCTCATTGGCCGCTTGTGGCTCATTTAACCACTGTCAGTGCGCATCATATGGCCGCCGCTTTAACCAACTTCACAACTCCGTCAGGGAAAGTGGCTCAAATGCGCGTTCTATCACAGTGGATGTGAAACGAGCCAGCCGAAGACAAGGTGAAATACTGGTTGGAAAACCTTTTATACACGCTTTCGGATTATTTTTTTTAAATCTCGCATTCTATTCATTTTGGGTTAGAATATACATTTTGTAACACAGTCACCCTGTGCGCACCCGATCCTGTGCGCGCCTGACGTATCTTGAAATAGACTTTTTTTCTCTGCTGGTGGCGACTTTTAAAACCAGGTGAATGTATAGCATGATGATGGAAACTGACCTTCATTCCCCCGTCCCCCAAACGAATACAACCACGGGGCAAACGGGGCCGAACAGCGGGTCCAAAGCGAACCAGGAACGGGTGAAGAGGCCGATGAACGCGTTCATGGTGTGGTCCCGTGGGCAGCGGAGAAAGATGGCACAGGAGAACCCCAAAATGCACAACTCTGAGATCAGCAAGCGGCTGGGCGCCGAGTGGAAGGTGATGTCCGAGGCTGAGAAGCGCCCTTTCATCGACGAGGCAAAACGTTTGCGAGCCATGCACATGAAGGAGCATCCGGATTACAAGTACCGGCCAAGACGGAAGACCAAGACGCTGCTGAAAAAGGACAAATATTCCCTGGCCAGTGGACTGCTATCTGGGCCCAGTGCTGGTGGTGGAGTTGGTTTAGGGGTCGGCATGAGTTCATCCGGGGTCGGGCAGAGGTTAGAAAGTCCCGGGGGTCACGGAGGCTCCGCCAGCTCCGGCTACGCGCACATGAACGGTTGGGCGAACGGTGCGTACTCGGGGCAGGTGGCTGCTGCCGCGGCGGCCGCAGCGATGATGCAGGAGGCTCAACTAGCCTACAGCCAGCACCCGGGAAGCGGAGCGCACCACCACCACCACTCGCACCATCATCACTCACACAACCCCCAGCCCATGCACCGCTACGACATGACAGCCCTCCAGTACAGCCCCATCTCGAACTCTCAGAGCTATATGAACGCTTCTCCATCCGGCTACGGCGGGATCACCTACACACAGCACCAAGGCTCCGGCGTCTCCTCCTCAGCTGCCATGGGGACGTTAGGCTCGCTGGTGAAGTCGGAGCCGAGTGTAAGCCCTCCCGTCAGCAGCACACACTCACGGGGTCCTTGTCCCGGAGACTTGAGAGAGATGATAAGCATGTATTTACCAACCGGAGAGCCAGGGGACCCGTCCATGCAAAGTAGACTCCATGCCTTGCCGCAGCATTACCAGAGCGCCACGGCTGGAGTGAACGGGACGGTCCCTCTAACACATATTTAGAACTCACAGAATAATTGAAAACTGCAAACGAACACATAACCAAATATTTACCTCTTTTCTAAATAACCCCAGTCCCAAGAACTACCTGCATTTTGTACAGAATGTTTATGATATTGTAAATGAAGGGTAAATAGCATATTCATCTCGGCTTTTTGAATAGCCACCAGTGGAATAATATAACGAATATGATGCTGAGATATTGGGTATTGTGCTATCATCTTTTTGTCCATTACTTCACAGTCTTAGTTGAGGGTTATGCCAGGTTCAGATGGAGATATTTGGTTCAACTGTCTCATAATTTGGGGGGTGGGCGGGGGGGGGGTTCTTGTAAGTTATTTGAAAATGAGATAACGTGTCATAATCATAAGAAAGTGCTTTAAAAGATATGGGAAAATCACATTCTTTAAATATTTGTGTTCATTTGCAGAAGCCTGTGTCTTAATTCTTGGAAATCATCTCTTTTTATTGTAACACTCTAATTATTGTAAATTGTGAATAATTTTAATATTTCAAAGGATGACGGGCAACTGCTGTTGTAATTTAAGTGCTTTTCTGCAAGTGAAAAGCTCTGATATTGCAATGAAGAAGAACTGAATAAATTTCACAAGATGTTGCTTTGATTCTTAAGGGGACGGTCTTACATTGATTATTTTCACAAAGTTCCTGCAGTAGATTTATCTTTGTTTTTGTTTTTACATTTTACGACACACGAGTATCATCATTATCTCGACAGAAATTTTAAGTCTTCATTACATTTGGTCTCCGCTGCTGTACACATGTCACGATTAAGCCAACTGTGCGTAAAAGCAGAGGTTTGCAGGCCTCTGAGGACACCATTTTGGCAGTTTAATGTTGTATCATGAGTTAAAATTGTATATGGTAAATAGAAATGTATTTATACATTGTAAAAAAGTTATTTTATTATTTATCCAAGTGATTTTCAGACCAAATTATACCAACTATAAATATTTAATGCAGGCCAGAGTGATGGGCCACATTCTCCTTTATGTAAATATAATTCTTGACACGGTTGTTTTTGAACATTTTCTTAAAAATCTGATTAAGGGTGTTAGAAGGCCTCATATGACAAACCACCTGTTAGTGCTGTGAACGAAACGATAAATACGATATTAACATTTTAACATTTGACACATTCAAATAGAAAAATTAAATTCCTAAAACCAACTATTAGAGCAATATGTGATATATTTAGATAGTTTTTTGCATTTTTATTTTGCAAATGAATATATCACGTGCCAGACTTCAAACAGAAATGAAATCCATCAGATTTTTAATAAGGAAAATGTTTTTCAGTCAAACTGTAACAACCAGTCACGAGGCTGCAGACTTTTTTCATGCTCTTGAGTTTGTTTGTTTTTTACTTGGTTTTATATTAGGCTTAAAATAATAGGAATATCAATTCATACCAGGAAGGATTAAAATAGGCTGGCATCTTTTTGGTGCCCTGAGATATTTTCTGAATGAAAGTTTGGTGCCATTTCACTGCTTCTGCTTGAACACTTTACGCAGCTGGATAGAGAAATGGAAATAGTTGAGTAAAAATAAAAAATGAATACTTCAGTCATAAAACGACAAATGAAAAAAAAAAGTCTCCAAAGTCATTGTAGTACTTTTAAATGAACTGGTTTATTTTACATCCAGTGTCATCGGTACATGGAAGCTTCTTAATAAGCTGCGTTAGTTGCCATTAAATAGTGTTAATAGAATGTATGTTCATTGCTATATGGTGTTTAACAATACAACAGACAGAGAAAATACATACATTCCCAACGTCGAGATATTCTACTTTTTGTGGTTTTCCTATTATGGGAATTTTTAATTACTGCGTACAAAGATGATAAATCACATTTTTTGAAGCAACTGGGTTTTTTATAGAACTTTAGTCTTTACTCTTGGTCCCAACATGTTATAAGCACATTCTGCTCTTGACACTTCAGTTGCATGCATGCGTTTGATACAACCACATCAAGAAACGTAGTGGGGGGAGGAAAATCTAAACGCCACTATGTCAAGGTGTCAAAGTTTCACTTACTGCGCAAAACGCAGCATGAAATATTTGGTGACGAAAAGCTGAACTTGATATCCGCGAGCTCCACCATCAAACCACAGACTGCAGCCGAACAGCTGCACAGACCAGACTGGACTCCAACTTCCCAGTGGTGGTGTGTTATTGATGAGTCATTCAAATGTCTAAGCTGCAGATGTTTGATTAAAGACGCGTTTTGGTACTTACGACAAGAAATCGTCAATGGTGAAAAATGCCATGTAACTGAGATTATTAATCCTCTTAAATTAATGAAAATTACTCTGGGAATGACTTCATTTTTCATGACAGGCCACAACTGGTTTTGACATATACATTCTTATTGCCT
Source organism: Microctenopoma stevenorrisi (assembly GCA_032270685.1). Classification (NCBI taxonomy): domain Eukaryota; kingdom Metazoa; phylum Chordata; class Actinopteri; order Anabantiformes; family Anabantidae; genus Microctenopoma; species Microctenopoma stevenorrisi. Next base: position 6,232,108 of record JAUMTR010000013.1, on the reverse strand, counting down.
GTAGGCCTCATATGAAGATACAAGCTAATAACTATACACATGCAAATTAGGGAAATTTATGCCTACTTAGGCTTTTTTTCAATCAATCTCAAATACATAGTTAAAGGGCCTATTTCACACTGATGAAGACTTGTATGGTATGTCAATTAAACCTTTTAGGCCTCATAGTAAAGCGTGTAACCTCTGGCTGCGCATTAATCTGCTGCAAGAAATCAGAGGAACAATGTCTGGAGATTAGTTGAAATTCCAAAGAAGCTAAATAAACAGTATCTACGGTGACATCTTTCCGCGCTACCGCGCAGCGTATGGCCCCCTTATGTGCTTTGCATCTGTTTCCATCTTATCTGTTGATGTGAAGAGATGCGGATTAACACTGAAAGCCCGGAGAGGCGGAGCGCGTCACGGCGCATCGCCCGGCTAAAAGAGGAGCGTTCTGGCAAATTTAACCCGAATAAATGACACCTTGAGGTGAAGCAGCGCTAAGTGTAGGGTGCAACGTACACGGGCTCTGTGGCGGCGACAGCCGCCGCTCTAAGTGTCCGTGCGCTCGTGCGCGCGCGCGCGGGTGTGTGTTCAGATGACCGGTTAATAAATCTCTCCACCGCGCGACGCTCTTATCTTGTAGCCACCGATATATTCCGTGCTAGGAGGCCATCAGCTCCGGCGCACACTCGGTTGCTCGTAAAGCCCCGATCCCTTGCACTCCCTGTCCTAAATGGGGATAATTAGCGTCACTTTATCACGCCTCTGCATATTTTCTCCGCGCACCCCCCTTTGCTAAAAAAATTACCAAGCAGCCTGCTCGCGTCGCCCGCTCTGTCACAGAAGATTATGGAGACAGATTGCACAGAGCGAATGTGCCGGGCGAGATTAGCGCGGAATAGAGAAAGCAACTGGGCCAATGAATTCCTCGGAAGGGCCTTATCGTGCAATTACACGTTGACATGTTTAACAATCTTGCTGCCTCTTAATCCTGCAGTGCTGCTCTATCTACCCACAGCTACCACGCTATATTCCGGCACACAGACCTAATGCACCGAAACGCAGCACAAATGTACCGAAAGTTGTGAGAAATTGCTTTATTTTCAAACTTTGTGCAGCATTCAAACACTTTTTTTTCTGTTCCGTTTTTCATTTTCTTCACACTCCCCCGTTGTTGGAGTAGCATCTGCACAGCGGAACTTCCTGACAGGAGATGAGATATTAAAATCCATTTTATTGTCAACCTAAATCACTGCTTCGCTTTAACAGCTAATCAAAAACGACAAGTAGCCGAGAAATGTCCATCCAGACGTAGAAAGTCTGCGTGGAGTTCCATGCAGACTTTTCTATCGCCCTACCCAACACACACCATCACCACATCCCGACCCAGCGTCCCCCTCCCCGTCCCTCCTGCCTGGCGGTATATCGGGGCCTGTGTGGGAGTGATTGTGGAGCGCCTCTGTAGGAATTTGGCAGCGGCCGTGGTTTGGAGAGCCGCCCCACGCTGAGCCTCATTCAGCGGCCAGCGCGCTGTGAGGTTGGGAAGTTTCAGTCAGCCGTACAACTCAATGGCCCCCACAAAGGCGATTACAAGCCCCAGCGCATTCCTGTAGGGACCTGGGAGCAGCGCAGGTGCGAGGGGGACCGGGGTAACCCGTCAGAGGACTGATAAAAACGGGACAGTGCTGGGACCACACAAAACCAGCCACTCCACAGGAACCGGGACTTTTTTGGGAGGAAGGAAGAGAAAGGAAAGAATAAGTTTATAGAAGATGGAAGTTTGGGGGTTGTGACGAAGCGTACTGAGTGGCCTCACTGTCCATCATTCAATGAAAGGACAAGGAGTCTTTAGATTTTACTAAATTAAGTCCAAAGTCTTTAAACATAAACCTTCCCAGGAATTTTCTCTCATGTCATATTTTATTTGCTGATTTGAGAAAATGTCAAACAGAACTTCTTCCATTAGAGTCTTAAAAAACCAAACACAACATCGAACCATAAAAACCCTCCGAACTCCTGAAACATTGAAAAGTAAACTGTATTTTACTGTCCTCCAATCACAGGTAAGTCTCACATAGGAGCTTTATGAAGAAGAAACTCCTCAACCTCTACTTTCAAACATCTTTGGAGGGTAAATCAATGAATTACATCCAAATAAAAATATGTGTAACTGGATTTTTTTTACATTTCAACACTTTGGCAAATGTTCTCTATTAACTAAGACCGTAAACCAGCATTTAATTAGCTTATCTTACAATATTTACAGCTAGAAACTAGGGAGGTTGTTTTCATGTTGTTTTCAGTGAACAAGTTGTAATAAACACCTGCTCAGGCAAATTTTTCGACTCGCTGGTGGACATGATGTGTTCAGCAGCTTAAAAAGCTCAAAGTTTCCCACTTTGTTAAAGTAAATTTCTGAAGGTGTTGGGTTTTTTTTTTTTTTTTACTTATTTCCCTTCGTCGAAGTAGCTGAAAAAAAATTACCAGTGCAGCTTTAACTTTAGGCAACTGAAGCGTCTTGGTAACAATTAGGTGGAGATCATGGGTAAAAGAAACCACTGTTGACAGCTGGTAGGAGACGGGCTGTGAACAGCAGTCTCCTGTGTCCAGAGTCAGATGCTCTGTAGGGGTTTCAGTGTCAAAGCTGTGTGCTTTATGCCAAACCATACACCCCAACCTGCTAGCCGTCACTTCTCTAGGATACAGGAGGGTGAGCTTTCTGTACTGTATATGGCAAGAAGCAGGTCTTAGATGCTACACTGCTAGTAAGTCTGTCAGGTGTCAGGCGAATTAAATACTCCAAATTAAATTCGGTAGATGTATATAAAAACTAGTATCATGTAAAACCTAAATGTGTATGGAAAAGCAGTCTTTACTGTACTGTATCTGCAGAAATGTCCAGTAAATTTAAACCATGCCGCTAACCGAGGACGACAGGCCAGATCACGTATCATACATCATATCGTTTATCATACATGATATGATAAACCCGCAGCCTCTAGTTTGAGAAGTGTCATCTCACACAATGATCTCCTGTGTTTACCTCGATACAATCTTGTGTAAATGACACCGAGCTGCTACAGAATATCCCCTCTCTCTTCCTGACACATCAACTGTTAGGTTATAACTCTGTGTTCTTACAGTCGGTGCAGGAGAAGCCAGACACATCAATCAAGGGCATCAGGGCCTTCTTAACAAATTTGGTGGAAAAAGTGGCGTTATTGTTAAAATACATATCCAGTCGAGACATGATGTGATACTGATAAAGTATTGGATTGATTTCATATAACTGACTAAAACAAACTGCTTTAATGCGATCCTAGTCTACAATAGAGCCAACAAAAGTAATTTAATAGATTTTTTTTCTCTTAGCACTGTGTTGCAGAATAAAAAGGCAGCATGACATGATCGAACCTTCATTATCTCCAAAAATACAAGCTCAGCTGTGGAAGCCATCTGCCCTTGGCTGCAGATTTGTTTCTGCTCTGAGGTCTTTGCCATGCTACATCATCCACACAACAATGTTACTTTCTTAATAAGTCTCACCATTTAGTTTGTCTCTGGTCTCATGCCCCACCACCTTATTGGTATGAGAATGTGACTGTCTAGCAGGTTAATGAGTCTTCTCTATGTCCTTCGATTCATATTCTATTTCAATGAGCTTTATGTGTACAGTGCTGCAGCTCCGCTGGAACTCGGAAAGCTGGCGTTCACTACAACATGATTTTTTTTGTCTCTACTACGTCTGTTCATTGGTTTCAACACTACATTCACCAAAATAGATTCTAAGATTTTTGAATATTAAAACCAAATTGATTAAACAGTGCAGGAATCGTTTGCAGACATGCAATTAAACTAATATTTAAACCAAGCACAATTAGCCAAACTTTTCTGGGAGAGAATGACCCAGGATGTCCATTATCAACACACACAACAATTTACAGATCATTTTCCCTGATGCAGCTTTGACATACTACAAAACATAACCCAAGTTCTTATAAAGTGCTATATTCATTTTTCAAACAAGCAACGAATTAGTAACGTGACTGGTAAATGGCAACGATTCTTTGTTGGGAAACCTCCACCTCATACACCTATACCTGAGAAGAAGCCGTAGTAGCGTTGCTCTCCAACTCCAGCCGAAACCTCTCTGTAAGGAAGACATTGGCAGCAATCCTGAGTCATTTTTCCTGAGTCAATCAAACAAATAATGACCAGGCTGTGGAGTTAAATTATTTACTCATGTTTTCAATGTGCCATTTTCAAAAATCAGAATAAAACTGATATCCGAGTCCCAAAACATTTGAAGCAAAAAGAACATGAAGGATGGGTCACATGATTAGTTTTAAGTATCCTCATCCTCCTATTTGTGTCCTTGTAGGAAGACCCTTTGGCCTCAGTAATAATTGTTTGTGTTTCAACATAAGAGGTTCCTGTGACAAAGTGGGTGAGATCACATCACATTTGTTTCCAGTTTATTTGTTCATTCACATTTATTTAATTTGGTTACAGTTTAACTTTATGTCAGATATGTTTGGACATTTGCTTTACTCACTATCCCGGGTTGGTTTGTGTTAGTAAGTTACCAGAATACATCACACCTCTGAACAAAGTCAAACACACACCAATATTATTTTAATTGATTGCTTATTGAATTTAGGAGTATTTGTTATAATTTAAATTGTTTGAGTTCAATTATACTTACAGAATGCGTCCAGGAGACAAAAGGAGGAAGTCCAAAATGCCTTCCTGTTTTATAACCTTAGTGACATCATCAGAAGGTCAATAGAAGAGTCCAAAGAGAGGGGGAAGATTGAGCCCACCTATATATTACTTTAGATTGATATAGTAGTAGTAGATATCTAGAATTGATTTAAGATTAGATTAAATAATTTACCATATAATACTGTAGCCCATATGTATTATGAGAATTTAGGATTAATCATGTTCTGTCCTTTAAGAAACCGAAGCGTTCACCCTGGATCTGAAATGGTTCCACCAAACAGAGGTTAATCCAGAGTGACTGCCCTATTTAAGCAGTGGTTTCAGAGTAGCTCGGGAGATTCACCATGACACACAAAACTGCCTGAAAACCAAAATATTGTTGATGTTGTTTTAGCCAGCCACTGTTGTTTAATATAAATAAACTTACATTTAATGGATATTGATTTATATTGTCAGCATGCGATGTTATAATTACAAAACCTGCTTGTGATGATTGCACATCTTCCATGATTATTCTTCTCTGATATGAACGTGGCCATAAGCATTTAACTCAAAGCACCTCTGTGCAACTGGAGGTCTTGTTTGTACACACGCGACATCTAGTTCTCATAAACCCAACATTTCACTCAATACAGTGTGCTGTTCTACACATCTGTACCGGGCCTCTATCGCTGGCCCGCACACACACAAACCCACCGGATGCTGTAAAGGATTTCTGCCCCTCTGTGACAGTGATAATTCAGAAGCAGCAGAGATGGGGTTAATGAGGGGTCAAAGAGTTCAGATAAGAAACAGCTGTTTTATGGTGCCTGCTGCAACCTGCAGCTCGCTGATAGCTGTTTGAGTTGGCTGACCTTTGACCTTTGCTGGGTCAAGTGATCCAAATACTGGCTCATTTAGATCGGGCTGGATTGGAACAAGTAAAGGATGTGTATGTCACAGCAATACGCATAGGAGGTAGAGATAAATAGGTCTTAATGATTATAACCCCACCCAATTGGTTTGCAGAGCCATTAGATTGTTGTCAGCTACTAGACTGTTTAAGGTTTGGAATACATTTGATTAATTTGCAATTTAATAGGCAATAGGCTATAAAGTATTAAGCTCATTGGATTCTCCCCTATCTATCAGTATATATACACATTGTGCACATTTATGTTGTATGATAACCCCAGCCATGGAGTAACATGGTTCTGTGTATTCTGTTCTGCTATGTCTTTGTTTATTGACTTGTGACATTTGATATTTCTATAAATCAATATCCTCATATTGTTCATCTCCCTCTTTCTCTGTCTGTCTCCTCCAGCAAAGCGTTCATCCTGGCTATCACCAGTGGACGTGGATTACTGTGGGAGGACTGTGATTAACAGATAGCACCTCATCTCCTCTGCTGGCAGGCCATCATTACAAGGAGTACTTAGAGATGGGTGCTGGGGGTGAAACGACCTTTTGGAAAATGTCAGCGACAGTCAGATCCCTAAATTTCCTCCATTCACTCTTTCTACTGTGATGGTACCTACTCTAAACCCCTTAATTTTATTCAAGCACAGTATCTGATTTCAGAGCATGTGGATTTGATTTCTTATGTGTGTTATTTGAAGCTGGTACATAAGACAAAAATTTACGCTGGCCCTATATTTCAGCCAATTCAACAAAAATAAACACCAACAAAAAAATCAAACAAACAAAAAGCAAAAACCCGCAGAAGCTCTCATTCCCTATTCTGTTTCACTGGAGCCAGCTTCGCAGTCTTAATACTCTTAGTCCCTCAGTTGGCATGTTTTCCAAGAAACCGCTGCATTTTCAGATTTGTTAAATCCGTCAAAATGCCTGTAATGAATATTTCTACGGCCTTGAATGCATTTAATGTGTGATTTGACCAGCCCAACAGGACACACGTACACATCTGGCACTAGACCTAGATGATCAGTGGGCAGAGCCCTCAGTCAGCGTGGACACTGAAGCGGGTGATTCTGATTTAAACGGACTGGCAGGCCATCTTTTATCAATAGAAGCAGAAAGGATTAGGCGCTTATCTCGACATATACTTTGGTTCTAAATAACATCTTTCCTGTGCAATAATTATATTTTGCATTCTTCTTGTTCGTTGTTGTTTGTCTTATATAGATTTGCTTAAAGAAGAAGACAAAATTCAAACCATATACCTGATACTAAAATCTTGTCCTTTCTCTCATTTTGTTCACATTCAATTTAGAGATAAATTAATACTTCAAACTTAGAAGTTACAGAAGTTTTCACATTTAAACTATGTATTAATTTCAAGGCCTAAATATGCCCTCAATTATTTTACCATTACCCCTAAGTAATTGATTTTAGGCACAGAAAGAAAGAGGCGGAGGTGGTGATCTGTGTTGATGTGTGAAAATTGCAAAGGCAACAAATGAAAAATAACTGACAGCATAATTGCTCTGAGTGATGTATGTAATAAGTGATGTTGCTTTATTGATTTCTTTTTTCATCAAGGCATTTGGATAACATCAAAGTTGGTCCCATAATAACATAAACTGTTCCACCACTTTCTGTGATAATTCGCATTTTGTTCACTCGCTTAGCTTCTCCGTCTGTCATTGACTCGTTCAGGTGTGTGCAACCAAGCACACAAAAACAAACACTTCTGAGACTCGAGTCCAGCGGTGAGTGCTGAGGTACAGACTCGGTGAACAGACAAAGACAGAGCATGTACAGAGACTAGATAATGAGCATCTCAGGTGACTACATGTAGTGATTAGCAGGTTGCCGGTGTTATATGTTATCTATGTCGCGTAAACATACACTCCCACTCTGTGCACACACATCCTGATATATATATATATATATATATATACACATATACACACACACACACATGCACACATGCACTCTTGAGAGATCCTTGGTTATCACACCCTTCCAGATTGTTCTGAACTACTTATGGAAAACACACACACACACACACACACACACACACACACACAGACACATCTCAAGATGTGGCCACTCTTGCCAATATGAGCCCAGTGTTAAGAACAGTTGTTGTCGTCGTGTTTTTTTTTTTTTTTTTTAGCATCTCTAAATTCCTAGCGTTGCTAAGGTGCTTTGGGAGGGGATTAACAGAGGCTGGCGCCGATGAGCAAGCCTTGCAGATTTCCAACCAGCAGGAAAAAGACAAAGAAAGAGGGGGAAGAAGGAGGAAAAAACAGCAGAGGGTTAGACAACAGGGAAATGGCAGTAACAGCCTGTGTAAACATGATGACTTGAGAGAGGTAAAGAGGTAGAAATGAATGTGTGATGTAAAGTGAGACTAAATAATGAGAATCCTAAAGCAGAGGCCGCAACTTCCTCGCGCACAAGATTGAGGACATTCTGCCTTTCGCTCTTTCTTTTCTCCACATCCACCAACATTTTTCTTTGTCACTGTCTCTATCTTCTCACACCCTTCATGTGCTCCCTCCTCTCTATTTCTTCCTATGTCTTTATTCCCCCAAGGGAAGCAGTTTCAGATCCAGACACTTTTGTCTCTCTCTCTCTCTCTGTCCCAACTTCAAACAGTGCCGGCGATCAGGTCATACCGATGTGCCCGGAGCATTGGTGACTGTGCCGTCTCAAGTGAACGTCTCCCAGCGTGTCCTTGAGGACACTCTTTCCCTTTCCCCCCGTCTCACTCCTTTTAATTAGCAAATAGAGAAGGCAGCAAAGACAGCTGAGCCACATTTACCAATTATTGACCCATTCACAGGTACAGTACCTCTGTAATGGTGGAGCAAAACAAACACACGCAGTAACCTTGAGTTTCACAAAATCTCTGGATACATGCTCAGTAGAAATCAGAATGTGTTTTCTAAGAGTAAACTCTCCATTAGCCACAGAAGGCAAAGCAAAGGGAGGGAGGTGCACATGCTTTTCATTGAATCCTCTCCTCAGGCTCACCTTCTCAGGTAGAGTGTAACTGGATGCGGCCTGTTTGTGGAATACAAGGCACTTGACCAAGGGCCAGCACTGCTCCTCCCATCCCCTCCCTCCCCTGTCCTTCCCCTGCCTGGGTCAGGTTACCCCTCACCCCCCCTCTTTCTCCTTACTATGAGTGGTGGCAGGTAGTGCAGCCACATCAGCATCTATGGACACTGAAAAGCATGTGTCTGTATGTTTGTACTCTACACAGACAGGTGTCTGTGATTCAGTTTGGGCTCTGCAGCTGGGCTCCTGTAACGGTGCCCATGGCGGCCAAACTGGCTAATGTGACTGGGTTGGCTGAGGCGCGCAGGCGGCTGTCTTTCAACCACTGATCCCTCAGAACTACTCATCTGATCAGGCTGGATCTGCGCTTCACGGCTGCCAGGGTCACACAACCCAACCCCGGGGTCAACCATCTAATTACAGACCCCTGTGTCCTCCGTCTCTGTCACCACCAGGGAGAAGGGGAAGGTGGGGTGTAGAGGGAAGAAGCCTGAGAGAGAAAAAAGAGAGAATATTGACTTAGACATCAAAAGGTCAACAGTGAGTATAACCAAGCCATTCACTTTTCCCTTTCAGTTCTGTGAACAGAGGAGGAGTGTGAGGCTCTGGTTTGCTGTATCTTGATCATGCTCTTCCCAGCCCTCGGGCAGAGAAAAGCTTAGACCCATGGGACCAGAGCTGCGTCAGTGGATGTGGATTTATGTATCAGCATGCCACTAATTTTACGTAGACAGTCTGTGCCAGTTGCTCTGTGTCTGCTTTCTTGTCTTTGTTTTCAAGATTTCCTGTAGCAGCACAGCCCTGTTGTCCCCACCGGGACTCCATGTTGACACGGAGAGTCAAAGTATCATGTGTGGTTTCATTTGGCTTGACCTTTGGCTGTGACCACGGACTCAACTGGGATTTGAAGGATGCTGCACACTGCTGCCAGTCAAAGCGAGAACACCCCCACACACACACACGCGCGCGCGCACACACACGCAGACACACAAAATATGAACCAAACCTCACATTGTATTAGGCTGCCGGTTCATTAATCACAAATGCGAGGACTTTTCAGCCAATGTAGGAAATTAATCAAAAAAGGGGACATTAATCACATGCATGAACAGCAGTAGTTACACCTGTGACAATGCCATCTGATTTAAACCTGTTACTCCAGACTGTGTTAATGATGCCACCCAGGGCCAGGCGAGGCAACCTCTCTGCGATCACTGAAACAATAATGCACTAAATATGAAGCAATTTTCTTACATGTAGTCAAGGGGTATGCTGATGCATGTTGCACAGGGGTCAGTGGGTGTTGCAGCAATTACCAAGTGCAGCTTTTTTCTCACAGCTTGACCACTGGATTTTTCATTTTGACTGCCGAAATGTCCTCTGAAATTATATTAGTCACACTTTTTTCTTGAATCATTTTTGCCATTGACAAACAGATGATCAGTTCAAAACATTAGCAATTTGACGTCGGAAAAGATTAATTTGCAAAAACTGGGAGCTGAACCAAAATCTATAAACGTGAACAGAAACTGGAACATTATTTGTGTGATACAGGAAAAGGGAAAAGCATCACGTTAACCTGCATGTGTGGTTACACTGCCCTCTTTTGAATGTACTGCAGGACTGGGAATCATAGAAAATAGAAACAAAGATGTTAATAAACAGAAATCTTTACACTTTAAAGATAGCATCATCACAAATGCTGTAGAACGCGATGTGAAATGAAAATGGAAGGTGTGAGGCAGCGATGCTACACATAGGAAAGACATTCGTTCATTGCTACTGAAATCTATTTTAGATGAAAGATGTGCAGTGCTGCAGGGAAATGACCTGTTCCTGTCCTCATGTGAAACTGCTACGGATGTGACCTTATCATTAACTGTGGAACAGTAGCTCAATACTGTTGCTCTGGTTTTTATTAAAGCATTTAATGCGGTGGGGTTAAAACTGGAATCTGGTTTCTATTACTCCCGTTTAAAGAGTTCATTTATTTTTATAATAATAAACTATTATTAACTCTCAAAATGTTTAAATATATTTAAACCACCTATAAGTTTTGTTACACATAAATAGTGAAAACCAGCAGAACCAGGAAGTAAATCCAATGACATACAAATATTTATAGCTCTGGCTTCCACAGCTTGTGCCAACCCCCACCAATATAAAAGGGTCGTAGCAGCATAAGCACTGCATTTAAAACACGCTTCATTAAAAGATATACGGCTCACCCCATGCGACAGAATCAAATAAAGTTTTAAAATATACTTAAAGTAAGAACAAAATAACTCAGAGAATAAAACCTAGTAATTTGAATTCAAAGAAAGTAAAGTTCAAGTGACGATGACACAGTCAACTCTGTCACATTAATGACAGAAAATAAGATTGAAAATTATCAAATCAAGAAAGACTTTGTTTGCTGTATTTTGCATTTTTGCACAAATTAGTGCAGAGTGCTTCAAAAGAAGATAAAAAGGGAATGAAAATCAGATGAGAGATTAAACAGAATGGACTTTTGAGTTCACAGGGAGCTCCTCATCTTAAAGACACTTGAACACAAAGGTGCTCAGCAAAACATTTCTTTGAAGAGTTTTTATTTAGTATGAGATGACCTTTAGGTTTATTCAGTTAAGCTTTGAATTAAATAGTAGATCGAGTGGTGCGTGTTTGCTGCTGTAGTGATAATAATTAATACATTCCATACAGACAGTTGTAGTGGCACTAATAATTTAATAGTTCTATAATAAAAAGTAATTAATTAATTAATAAAGCTTTTTTGAAGATGGGATCTCATTTAGTTTTGAGCCTTTTGCTGATTCTGCACAGCGGCTCGGGCTGCAGCCTGCTCCAACAACACTGTTCTCTGACCCCTGCAGCCTGACGGGCAGCTCTGATAAACTCATATCACACATAACAGAGAAACCGAAGACCCTGCCTAATTAGCAGGCGGGACGAGAACGGCGGAGCGAGAGGAGGAGAGAAGATTGAAAATCAAAACGAGGAAGACTTTATTAACAGAGCTGGTGACCCCTGGTTATTTATTCATGGGATTACTAAAGAGGACTTTGGAACAGAGTGCCCTGCCAAGTTCCCAGCAACCACGTTGTTTCTATTTGCTGTTTTGCTTGTGATAGATTGCTAATCATTACAAAACACCCTTCTCTTTATTTCATTCTTTCTTTTCCTCCCTCCTTCTCTGTCTCACATGCACTTGACACCTTCCTGCGTAGACTTACCTGTCCAGGTATTCCAGTAATCCAGCCCAAGCCTTGTCAGTTGGAAGAAAATCTATCCCAGGGTGGAGACACGGGAGGAGGAGGAGGAGGAGGAGGAGGAGGGGGGAGCTGCAGTAAGTCTAGCCGTTGGTGTAGTGGAGAAGGGAGGGAGAGGACCAGAGACAGGGGGCAGGTAAAGGGGATCGTATTCAGGCTCCTGGGGACAAGAGACTTGGCGTGGCACCGCACTGCCCACCCAACATCAACACTCTCAGGTTCCCTGGCTGAGATGGGCCAGATAATCACCCTCTCTCCGCAGGGACCATCTGGAGGCAGGGAGGGAGGCGAGGGCCATATTTCATTTCCATAAAACATAAATTCACTCATCTGCTAGTGTGATGAAAACACTAGCTGTTTTTTCCCCGTCTACCTGACAGCTCATTCACACAAAACATCCATGAGCACAACACGTAACGCCCCGTCCAGAGAAAACACCGCACACGTGTTCACACTCACAGCAGTGTTCCCTCTCATCTCTGAGTGTCTCCGGTTTGATTGACGCTCCTATCCCCGTGGAGATCAGAGGACAGCCACGGTGATTATCATCTCACTGTGGTAACCGAGACACCCCTAATCCCATAATAATCCTTCAGTCAGCAATGAGGGAAACATGGACACACATAGACGTTTACCAGTTAACATGGACACACACAAACTAAACAAACTCTCTTCCTGACACTTTTCACCTATCTCTAATTTAACTCGAATTCCCAAAAGCTGCGGACTCAGAGCAGCGAGTCAACTACTTTATCATTTTTTACCTTAGTGAGAAACACTAGACTAAAAGTATAGCCCGCCGCTGATGCAGACACTTGCCTGCTGTCTTTCATTTACAATAACAACATCTGGTGTACTAGCTTTGAGGTTTGACAACATGTTGAAGATACTGTTGCACAGTCTGAACATAGAAGCTGCAACGTGATGGACATTCTGTCACATTACTTACATCTTTAACAAATGTTTAAGTAAACGTGCAAAAAGATCTAACAGCGCTGCGTATAATCATTTTCCAAATTAAAATATTAAAACATGTTTTACTTTTTAACGAGGCACTGTCTTTGCCATAGGATGCTATGAATCATCCTTGAACTGTTGTCTAAAAGCCTTTTATGAGCGAAATTGGTTTCCATAACTGCTGTAAGCTCGTCATCAGCCTAATTAATGCACTCATCTGACAAAGCTGGTATCTTATTAGTTTTTTATCACCTGACACCTTCAGGTGTTCCTGATATTTATGAGGTATGATTTGAAATTACACTTTGAATTAACAGCAGTTTAAGTTATAATCTTGTGTTTTTTAGTTTTTATCGTGAGGCCGCCTTTTTGTAAATGTTTGGATTGTGCCTTTAGGTTTCTAATATTATATTATACTACTTCTGTATATGCTACAGTTGACTGTCCTAACACCTATCGTCAAATAATTCACCTCAATGCTGCAAATAAAACATGATTCTCTGAAGTCTTGTTGTTTTTATTATGAAATGCAGTAATCGTGTTTATATTATTGTAGCATACAGAGATGACGTTCCACCTTTAAATAACATATTACAGACCTAAACACTATAACAACAATGTGGTTCTTCAATCTCAGAGTGAAAGCTTTTGTCACTATTGTCACAGTATGTTGTGAATGAGGCTGCCACTGAGACTGCATGTGTATATAGGGCCCACTCCTCTGTGCTTTTACACCCAGCAACTATTTATCTGCGCCCCCAAAGATTTAATTAGGTGTCAGATGAATTTAGATGTAAAGAGGATAAATGTTCTTACATGTCAACAGCACCAGTGGGAACACAGACAAAGCCCATTCTTGTCATTTAAACTGCAGTCTACAAAATTAGAACATGCAAAGATTAAATCCATTCTTACTGAATATGTTTATTATGAAGGTAATAATATAACTAAATAAGTATTATATTGCCTCAGATAAATGCATTTATGAAAGAATGAGGTTGATCATGGTAATGGCTAGTTTCGTAATCTTGTTTTTGTCATCACGCGTTATTCAATACTAATATAAATAAAAGTGTGAAAGTCATGGTTGGGTTCATACGTAAATTGATGAGTCCAATCATCAGCTATATGAGATCATCTGGTTATTCTTCTTTTAATAACATCTGTTTATTTATCTATTTTTTCAGCATGCGTATATATATACTGTGAGGCAGTTCATGTCTGTCGCTATTCTATTACTAGAGCTTTTTCTGAAGACGTGAGGTGATGGCTGGTTCGCTTCCATGAAGCCCTAACTGCAGGGAGATGTGCTCAGCGGGGGGCCTGGGAGTCAATGGATGTCACTGTTTAACAAGCTGTTTCAGCACTGTTATAGACAAGAATAACTGCAGACTGCAGACAGGACAAAGAAAGAGCCTGCATGTCTGTGTATGTGTGTGTGCGTGGATATGGTAATAACATCTACAGGCTTCAACTTGCTAACCATGTTAGCAAGTTGAAGGGGCACACACCCTATGCACACACTCTGGGGGGTCTAAATGGGTCATTATTTCACATCCTTGGGAGAAATTGGTTGCTCTGCCTTTAAATTTCTCTTTTTGTGTGCCAAAGTGCGCTACAGTGCCACATTCTTGATATCTAAATACACAGAATATCCTGTGATTACCCCTGACAATTTGATTTTCACTACTGGAGAATTTGATAATGCTGCTGTTCTTTTATTACACTCATAGTTTAGCATGGGGTAGATTGTTCATTTTAATTTATTTTTATTTTTTGTGCCATAAACTCTGATGCTAGTGGCTAGATACTCAAGCTACACCTCAATTTTATAATATAGGATAGAACACATTGAAGTGTACACAAATCTAGACATATACTAGATAAGGGTTCTCAGTTTTCTCATTCGAGTAAATCTCAGAGATGTTCAACAATATCACCATTGATGTCTCCCTCCTTGAATTATATGAAAATTAAAATCTGGTCACTTATCGTTGCCCAAAGACATAATCTGTTCCCTGGCGTTAAATGATTGAGGCTACCTGGCTTTCAGTTTGTTTAGCCCGTATACATATTTTTCCTTCATGAATGGGTAAAACAGGGCACTGTCCAATGTTCACATTTTCTATAAAATACTGAAATATAATATTAGGAGTTTGTTCTAGACCACTGTGGTCTGATCCCTTATATATATATTATAGAAAGCTCTTTGACATAGTTTGACATGCTGTTTTTTATTTATCAACACTTATCCCTGTTTAATTCATATCTCCATATTGGAAGGTGGAACATGTTGATGCAAATCAGTAAAAAAAAGTGCCTCAAGGTTTAAGCTTAGCAATAATATATATATATTTTTTTATAACGTTTCTACTTTTAGCTTTTAATAGAGTTGATTCTATGTTACTCCATAAACGGAATATTGAAGTTGGAGAGGAAGTTTCCCAGTGTCCAGACAGAGCTTCATGTTAAGGGTAAGAAAGACAGTTGCCTCACAACTTATTTTATTGATACTGGACAATGTTTATGACTTCTAACGTCCATTTCATGTCACTGCAGACAATGCTGAATTGTGTTGAGATGTACCTTTTAATTAACCAGCCATTTAATGTTATTCCCATTTTCTACCCAGTTTCTAAAGACATTGGTTAAAAAAGTGTAGTTCCTCTTCTAATTGGAAGAATATACCTGTAGCTAAAGTTACCTAGTCATTGTTCACGCATCTTTACGTTGTTATTTAGCATTTGTATTGTAACACAGTACATTCACAGAATCGTGAAGCGCTCCTCTGAGTAGGGCCAATAGAATTGGCACATGTTTTGCTTGTGCATTTTCTTTATCAGATGCTCTGTACCAATTGGCCTCGTGCCCTCCCTTTTTTCTGTGCCTCTGTTACACACACACACAAACATACACAGACACACTTTGGGAAAAAGAGTGCAAAAGCTCACTAACACCACAGGATATCACATTTTTCTGACTGCTCTCAGTGGTCTAACTACAATACACATCCGTCTCTTCGGCATTAGAATGATAGATGTATTTTTCATGCTGCCATTAGGGCTGTAGCAGTATGCTGTGCAAAGCTTGTGTATGCTAATGTGCCCTCTCACACCTGCAGTTTCCAATTACCCCTGAGGAATGGCGTCAAGACTCGGTTTGCAGCCACCAGCAATAATATGAGTAATGGCAAAATTGCACAAGTCCTTTGTAAAAAAAATTGAAAAAAAAAGAAGAAATCATTCAAGAGGGGGTTGGAGAGGGCAAGGAACAAGAGGTAACAAAAGGAAAGAAAGGTGAAGGCAAAAAGAGGAAGTATGAGAAAGAGAACAATCCAGGAGTTCTGCTGTTTGCCCTGAAAGTTTTGTCACCACACTTTTTCACCGTGTATTCATTTACCATGTTTGAATAACATTTACGGCAGTACAGTTAAGAATGTCTACTTTAAGGTTTGATTATTTTCTTAGATCTGAATTCAACGTGAGACAAACAGAGCGATGAGAGATGAGAGAAGCACGTACAGAAGCCTCCACTGAGATACATCCACCTTGCTTTCCTGAATCATCACTACTCCTCTATCACGTGTGCTTGGGTTTGTTGCAGATTTCGATTCCCCTTTCTTTCACTCTTTCAGTTACAGGCAAAAAAGGCCAACTATGCTGTTTCTTTCTTCTACTTTCTCTGCTCCGTGCACACGGAGCCAACTATGCTGATTAGATATTTGTCATGACCACGTGAGAGTTAAAGAGACAGATGATACTTGATAGGCCTAATTTCTTGGTATTGTGCTGCTGTGTGTGTGTGTGCATGTGTGTACATGTGTATGTCAGACAGGGGGGGTATTAGGGGTCCCTGTGGCTGCCGGTCTTGATAACAGGGGGTGGAAAATCAATCACCTCCTTTGACAACCGTGTGAGTAGCGCCACCCCTTGATTTCACCACTCCTCCCTCCTGGTTCTTTCTGTTCCTTGGCAACCTCTGACTGTCACTTATAGAAAATGATGTACACACTGTGCCCTCAGTAAGCCAGGCACAGATATGAGCACACATGTCATAGCCTATACAGGCGTGCACACACATACTCAGGCAGGAGGCACCTGCTAAAGCCCTGGCAGGATTAACGAGTTGTATGAGTTGGTTACAGTGAGGAACACATGTTCAGGTCACTGCCTCTCTAACTGCGTTATTGCTCCAAACACTGTACTTCTTATTATACTCCCCTCTCTGCTTTTCTTTTCTCTCCCTTCCCATTCACCACCACCACCCCCCCTCTTCTCTCCTTCATATTTGCACATATGTGTGTGCACACAAACTGAATTTGTTTAAAGGGTGAGGAGGGGGGCACCAAATCTGCAGAGAGGACTTGGCAGTTGCTCTTCTCCCTCTCGCTTCATTGCTTTGGTCCTCCCCAAATCCTATTTCACGGTGCCAAGCATTCGCTCCCTGGGATCTCCACAGCTCCCATCTCCAGACGCAGGTTTAAGCCCCTCTCTTGGCACCCGAACTGGGCATGGAGAGAGACGGCATGTGACGCACATCAGCACCGCCAGAGACACAAACACACCTATTATCTTTGCTCGGAGAGAGACCGGTGTCCTACAGTGTGTGCAGTGCTTACTCACATAATCTTAGTCTCACAAGCTCGATTAGCCACATTTACTAACCTCTGGCATAAATTGAGAGATCACACCTAAAACCTGTAAGCTGGTTCTCTCACATGCACATTCACTCATTCTTCAAGTAAATCACTGAAGCAATCATTCGCACACCAAACACACTCAAAAACTCATTCAGTCAAGTAACAACAAATCATTGTAACATGAAAGACGATAGGCCTAATTGTCACCTTCTGTTAATTTGTTCTCCCATGATACAGGGTAAACTCGCGCTTTAACAGGCCCCCAATTATGACTAATCAAAGCAATTAATTAGCCGCTAAATTACCTGAAGCTACACCAACAGAGCCATGGGGTGGATGTGAGCATTGTTGCACAAATCTGATGCAAGACATCTGATGTGATTTTGCATAACGGTCACTAGATGGCACCAAATACCTGAATTTACTGTGTGCTCATCTCGGGTCTTGGATTTTCTACTGCACATAATAAGCCATTAAGTAAGCTCCTAATTTTATACAAATGAAATAGGACCAGAACTCTGCTGTTGAACAGTTGAACCACTAATATTTAGAACATGCTCCAAAAGACATATTTGGAGACATATGGGCTTTTTTGAAGTTTGTAATTTACTTTACTTTCTACAATAAACAACCAATAATCTATATTTCTTTCTATTCAATTCACCTTGCTTGCCACTTGAGTACTACATAGCCTTAACAACAGCTGCGTATTATATTATACGGCTGTGGAGTTCACCTAGATAAAACGTTTTAGAAAAATAACCTTGATGAAATTGAGTCTATGCCATGGTCTATCTGAATTTTGCTTTAATACACTAGTGGATCTGACTCAGAAACCGACATTTGTCATGATAAATTGACTCAGCATATACTGTTTTCTCAGTTGATTTGTAATGAAATTATTGCTAAAACACATGATGGGCAAGAAAAACATATTTACCTATTTCATGTCCCCAACAACTGATGTTTAGACAATTCCCAATAATATCAAACAAAATAAATTCCAGCCTAGGCAATGGATGATGGAAAGGAATGGTTTGACGGACAACAGTTTTGTCCGTTGCATCTTAAAACGTATGTGTATGCTGCTTATATATTCACTCTTCTGTCTTGTACTAACTAATCTAAACTGTAGAATACCTACTTTATAGATGTATGTGTAGCAGAGACGGTTGCCATAATAAATGAAGCTGTTTGTTAAATGACTCAACAGTAATTCATATCTACTGTATGACATGACTTTTTGTGTTGTGTTACTGTGTGTGGTGATATTAGTCTGCTCGCACTGCAGAATTGTGTTAAACTAGTTCTTTTTACTGTTTTGTTTTTGCTTTTTTGAAATATTGAAGCAACCAAGATGCTTTGAATAACATATTACAATATAACACATGTTGATATTTTTAATCAGGACTCCACTGATTACTTATCACTGGAGTACTATGCAGCTTGTGTAAACAGTTACATAATGTCTTACAGGAATCTGGAGGGAGCGCTCCGAAGTTTATAAAACAATACTCCTGTTGAGATGTAGCCTGCAGTCTATCCTAATACAATCGTTAGCATACAACACTTTGAAGGGGTTGCATTTGAATCAGATCAATTTAATTGTAATGACCATCTTAATAATATTGTAAGCATTATATTCACTCAGTGTGCTGCGCGCAGGTCGTTGCACAAGTTATTCTTTCTCCTATAAATGTAGCGACACAAAAAGAACTGTCCATAAATTCACATGATAGATTCAGCACATGGCAACATGAGGAATGTAACCCACTGCCCCATATGAGGCTCTGCCTCGCCCACACAGAAGACAGAAGGAAGGAATGAACATTGACCCAGTTCTTCTACTTGAATGGAACAGTACTAACAACTCAGTCGACTATGTGATAATCACAGTAACAGCAGTGGAAACATCAACCTTGTGTACGCTGAAAATTGAGAAGCAAATCCTGTTCATCATCCGTGTTCATTTGTAAATGGAGTCCAGCTGCTAATGGAGGGAGGACAAAATTATCTCTAATGATTGTACATAATATGATTATTTACACATTTACACAGACATACAGAAATGGTAGGTTCATTTCCAGGATGCATAACTGTTCTGAGTTAATCATTCGATATCTTCAGCATATGTGACCATGAAAGAGTTATTTCATCAGCCTGTGATTTAATATGTATTTATTCTAAGAGAACATATTATTATTACAGAACATATTATGATATGTTTATATCTTCTGGGGTGGGGGCTGTACAACCTTAATGTTTTATTACCATTTGTGCCTTTTTGGCACTTGTACTCCCAGAACATCACAGTGACATAAAATAAGAACATGTTCATCACAGCTCATAAACAAAGAGCATGTTCTGTCCACTGAGGCAGACTCATCATTAAGTGCCCTGAGGTCTGGAGGGAGTAAACAACCGCATCAACCATTAATAGGTCATAGCTGAAAGTGATGTATTCCCATGCATTATTAATAGTCTCTGTGCTAATTGAAAGTCATAAGTACACAAATGAAATGTCTGGGACAGACATCACGTCCTGTCTGCCTGGTGCCACAGGATCCCCATATTAAGATGTACCTAATGTTAGATTTTGTCTTAATCACAGATGCATTTGGGTCTTGTGGAGTTGTATAGATTCCTTGATGTGACAACACAGGCCCAACAAAAGGGGCAGGTTTCTCCAGTGTAAAAAAAGCCGTGTTACACAACACTGCAAGGTTGAGTCAGAGTCTTCTTTTGTCTGTTCACTCATTAGTTTGTGTCTGTTACCAAACTCCTATACTTCACAGTAAAGTGGTAAGTATGTCTGAGTCATTCTTGTGAAATATAAACTTAAATACAATTAGTTTATGATTCATTTTCTAACAATTGGCTAATCATATATTCTATTGGTCACCCTTTTACTTATCTGTGAAGCAACTAATAACTGTAGTGAACTAAAAGTAGTCTGTAATGTGTCTGTCTGATATTTGTAGAGTAGAAGTAACTAGTATCACCATGTACTTCAGTACATGTACTAATTTACAGTCTACTAGGGGTAAAGAATATAAACAGGAATATATCTTTCACCACCAATTATAAATAACTCTTAGTTGGTCAAATTCCTTATAACTTAGGTAAACCACATCTGAGATGATTTAGTTTGACTGATGTATATGCAATGATTTGGATTTCAGTGAATGACTTTGTCTCGGTTGTCTTTACGTGTGGATACATAGTGTATCATATTGTTGCTTCTTTTATTGCAGCTGTCTTTTTTTTCCCAAGAGATGCGCGAAAACCTCAGTGCGCATGCGCGGCGTAGTCATCTGACGGCGGAGCACTGTGGACGCTTCGCGTTACCGCTACACCGAGGCCACCGCTGTAACACAGAGCGGGACTCGCAGTCTGTCTCCTGCAAGAAAATACATCGGAAAGCAAACGAAGAGTAAGCGTGAGACGATCCGGGGCTTCGGAGTAAAGCTCGCAGTGACTTTTCTCCTGAAATGTAGCCAGCAGCCGGGGAGCGGGTCGTTGTGTGGTCGCTGCACGGCTCTTCCCGGGAAAGCCATGAAAATCAGAGCAGCCGAGTGAGAGACCGCTGCTCCTCGCTCTCACGGACACGGCGGCGGCGATGCTGAGCGATGGATGCCGGCGGGAAGATCCACGTTAGGTAGCGTTCACGAAGACCCACGGAGAGCGGAGCGCGTCTGCCGCCTGCACGGTTCGGTCACCGGCGAAGCTGTCGCGAGGATGGACATCAGCCGGCTCCGGAGTGTCATCACCAGATACGTAAGGGCCGCCGCCTGTCAGCACGGTCACAACTGCATCTCTGCCTCCCACATGTAATGCATGGTGACATTTCTGTTTGTCAGCCTGACACACCGCCACCCTAAGGTGAAGGAGGCGGGGCGCTCCTTTACAACAATAAGCTTTCCCTGGAGCTGCTCCGGCAGGGAATAGGTGGTGGTGGGCTTTAAGTGCTAGTAGCTTCAGATGCAGGGGTGAATACGTGGAACAGGAATTAACCTGAACTGATATAGTGAGCTACAACTTGCACGCATAATAAACTCCACCAAGGCTCCCAGTGTCCCTGAACAGCAGAGGTAGCAAATCCCAGTCAGGAGAGACTCACTCTGCAGCATATACTACACTCACTTCCAGCTGGGTAGAGCAGGTAAAGACAATTAAAATAGCATCTCTCAGGGTGGTGAGGAATATTCAGTAGATGATGGTGACCTGTAATCATATTATTTCATACACCAGTCACATTGGTTAGTCTGGTGTAAACAGCCTGCCGCCCTTAGCTTGTCAAGATTATGTGTGTGTGTGTGTGCGCGTGCGTGTGCGCGCGGACAGCGGGTGGGTGACGGTGTGTAGTGAGGTTGATGGATGCCTCAGCAGGGCTAACATCAGGGGAAATCAGATCAAGCAGTGACGCGGGGATGAGAGGGAAGGGATGGGGTCATTGAACACACCTCTCATTTCTAACCCTCTTCGCTTGTCATCATCAGTGTGAAATCTGGTGAAGTAGGAATTAATCATTATTTCAATTAACCACATATTGATTCAGAATCAAAGAGGTGGCTGACGTATACCCGGGCCTCCTTCACTCGTGCATCATCAAACATGAATCCTGCCGTATTCTGAACAGCAGCTCCTGTAACGTAGAAGAACTCACATCACACGGTAGGATGTGATCAACATGTGAGAAGCAGGAGGCCGCGGCTCCGGTGCTTCATTTTTCAGCACTTCTACTGCAGTTAACTTTACCACAGAGTGAGTTTGTGATCCTTTCGTTCTGCTATTATCACACTCGTGGTTTGTCCTTGATGCATTCTGTGTGAGGGAACATAAACTCTATTTGCTTCATTTTGTTTGATGTTTTTATCTGAAGATCTAAAGACCTTTAACCATCATCCGCTGTTGAAGTGTATACTGTTGCCTGCTACACTTGATCAGTAACTGCAGTTATTCCGAATTATCCAGTGCGGCACTTTATAATGAGAAGTAAATTACATTTTTCTGAAGGCAGCGGATTCTGTCCTGCCTCTTAACCTGTTTTCTGACTTAAGAAAAAGTGCTGGTGAGTCTGCACACTTTAGGAAATAGTCTTTTTGGGAGAAATACGGTGTCATGGCGTTTTGCAATCCGCGAGGTTTATATGGGACATTCTGTTGTGTAATAACCTAAATCGGTTCCCTCTGCTGGCATAAAGGAATGGTTAAGCCCTTATGCAGTAGGATCTACAGCATAATAGGAGCGTTTGTGCACACTTTTGTTGTGGTACGTCAGCAGAACCCGGGCCAGGACAAGGCAGGAAGAGATTTTAATTATAATGAGATTTATCTGCAAGATTACCTCCTGTGGTTTGAAGAGATTCTGTGTGGGTGTGCTTTCACTATGGCCTCACACTTGTAAAGATCTCCTTTTCACTCTTTACTTTCGTACAGTAGCCTCTTGTGGTAGCAATATCTGGATTTCTATCAACATTGTGTCTCCAGCTTGATTTACCCCTGTCCCCGTCAGGCCTCACCCTGCTTTGCGTCTTATCACTGAATACTTAACTGTTCTCGCAGAGAACCCTCACAGTCTCTGCAGATAAAAGAGAAATGCCAGGGTGGCTCCCTTTGATCGGAAAGGTGCCAGCGGGTCCTGGAGTGCAGAAGGGCTTTAGAAAGCAACTTTACAGCTCTTCGAGAACCCTGGCTGGTGTTGAAAGGCACAACCCAGCCCGCGAAATTACTGTCGACCACATTCGTCCTCGCTGCTACAAACAGTTAAGGGCAGTCTATTCCTGTCCTCTGCCTGCTGGCCGAGAAACAGAGGCTGTAGGTGACAAAAACACAGAAGATTTACCTTTGGGCAAAGCGTTGCCCAGTATCAGAGAAAACAGCCATGTATCAGCGCACTGGCTCATAAGAACGATCTTTTTCCAACACTGTTCCCTGAAGAGGTTTTGTCATAAGACTCGGTTTCAAGCCTGAATTAGCGTGATGTTGGCATTAAATGCAGACTAAATGAGAAAAGGGTTTGTTTTTTTTTGGAGCCGATTACGGTGGCAGTAGAAAAAGCAGAGAACAGAGAGGAGAGAGGAGAAGTAGCACAGCTGGATTAAAGACTTACGTAACAGTTGGATCACAGCAAGTCAAGAGGGAGCAAAAGCGTGGACAACAACAGAATACAAATGTCATTTTAAAGTGATATACAGTCATTTGTCTGTGGATTTTGTTGCAGGTACAGAGTTATTTGCACCTTATGTCATTTCTTCCTTACTACTGCATTTGATGTTTGTCTTTGTCGTTCACAGAATTAAATTAGAGATCATCTCTCACACATTTGATCTGCGGTATAAACACTACGAAGCCTCCATGGGGACCTTTTACTTTGCGTTATGAACCTGCAGCCAATTGTTGCTGCATATGGCGTTGCTATAGTGATAAATGAACAGGTAGATTATTTCCTATATAGCTCTTAAAGGTGTCAAGGCTCTTTTTTTGCTTTGCCTAATATTTTGCTGGACGGATCCTACTGCTGCTAGGGTCAAATGTCACCGTTCTGCCGTGAGTTACACTAAAAGAGAGGGCTAGAGCTAGAAACAGCTTTAGTTCCTAAGAATAGCTTGTTTGCTTGACTTTTTTTCTTTGTGAAGAGTGTAAAGCATCCACCTACTGTACAGAGATGTGGTGGGACGTTCAGATTATTACGTTATTAAATCCATCCTGTCATTGCTAATGATTGATGGTGATGTAAGACCTGCCTGTCCGTGAATAGGCTGCTTCTCTGTCGTTAATAAAGACAAAGCCTCGGCGTCCTGGAACCAACCAGCCAGCCACTTTGTCTGAAACAGTGGACCGGGGATTGATATGGATCAGTGAGGATTAATGATCAGATAACTACAAACCACAATGAAAACTCTCTCTGTCTTTGTCTCCCACAGTCGGTGTCAGGGCATGACATCCTGCCAAGAGATGGAAGGAAACAAAGAGACAAGGCGGCGCAGATAAAAATATTAGAGGATGAAATATGGAATCAGGCAAAATACTGGAATAGTGGTAACAGTAGAAAGTAGTAGTAGGTAGTAGTGAGATGTATGTTTCAACTGTTTATTTCAAGTTTTCTTGCTTCGTTAACTTGCTGATGATGATTTGACACAATCTCAGATATTAGTTTTTTAGGACAGTTGTCTTAAAACATCTGGAGCGGTTGTCAGAGCATCTGTAAGATGAAACAACATCTAAGACTTTTTAGATGTGAACGACTCGTTTCGTCAGAGGTGCCATGAGCACCGATGCAGTTTTAATTTGGGCCAGTCAACATGAACCTCCATATCACTGTGGCAGATTTTGACCGGTTTGGTAACTTCCTACAATCCTTTACAGAAATAACTCTCACGTGGTCAACGTGTCAGCAACAGCTTCTATTTTTTAGACTTGGCATTGTCCCCCGAGCTTTAGCCCTGCTTGCTGGTCTCCCCTCTCTGTCGCCTTATTTAAAAGTACTCCTTTCAGTTGTTCGCGCTCACGTCTCCCTCCATCTTCTGCAGCTGCCGATCACTCCATTTAAATCTGCGTCTCTTTTTCCGCATCGCTTGTTCGCTCGCTCTGTCTCTGTATCTCTCTTGGTCATGTTGCCCCTCTAATGTTTTCGGGTTGGCTTGCACTGTTGGCTCCATGTCTATTTTTATCTCACTGCCAAGTGCCTGTTGATCACAGAGGATAAGTTTAGATATGCGAGTCTGAGCTGTCCTGAGCTCACTTTTTTTTCTATATTGCAGATTTCAGTAGGAAAAGTTACCTTTACCAACATTTAAACAAGTTTATACTCGCTTTTATTAAAACTTCTACAAGGTCACAAAGATGTTTGGTCACTGGCAATGATGAGCTACATCTCTGCCAAATTGTTAAGGACATTGAAACCAGTGAAGCGCTGCTTCCACTGGAGTGCTTGCTCCAGAACTTTTCTGCTAATGGTCAACATTTCTGCTTTGAGCTGCGTCAGGCAGAGCGCTTTGCCAAAGGCTATGCTCACACTGTGCACTCGTGCCAAAGTGTTGGAGCCATGTAGGAAGCTAGGTGGAACTAAACAGCTGAATGTTGTGGTCTGGAGGAGAACTCTCCTCCCATTATTGGTCAGACTGCATCCCGTCAGTCTGTGGAGAGCTACTGAGATAGAAGTGTATAAAGATCAGAAATTAAGTGAGATAGAGATTTTTGTGCATATCCTCTAATGCAGGGACTGTTGGACCTGGTCTTCGAGGGCCACTGTCCTGCTGGTTTTCCAACCATTCCTGTACTTAAACCTCTGATTAGCTAAGCAGACCTGATCCAGGTAATTAGTAGTGTGTGGGGAACAGATAATTGGAAAACGAGCAGTGTGGACTATCCCTGATCCCTGATCTACAAGCGTGTTCATTCATTCGTATTAAGATATTAAGTGTTGTTTTGCACCAATGTGGTGGAAAAAGAGAAATCAAATGCTAAAGCAGAGCTCAGGCTGCATACATTTGTATCTATTTACTTTTTTGTCTGACCAACCACAAAGACACAAAGTGAACCCATTTATTTGAGAAACAAAAAACTATCATGTAATATTTTTATACAGGGAACAATTTATAGTTTACCTGTGTCACTGAGTGTGACTGTGTGATCATTGAGGATAGTATTGATGTAGTTATAATAAATGAAGGCAGGTACTGGTAAGTAGGTTATGAATTGTGAGTCAACACCGTTGAATTCAGTTTCTCTAACTGTGTTTCTATTTATATCAAAATATTCCCTCTCCTGCTGTCAGTGTGTGGGGGAGGAGAACTGGGTGGACAGTCGGACGGTGTACATCGGGCATAAAGAACCCCCTCCGGGAGCTGAGGCCTACATCCCTCAGCGTTACCCTGACAACCGCATCGTCTCCTCTAAGGTGAGTGAGCCACAGCCCATGAGTCACTGCCGTAGCATCGCTGTTCATCATGCTATCCCTTTGTCGAGATTTGGACAACCATGTAATCTCTTTTGTGGCCACGTTGTCTTTGACACATTGGGTTTTCCTTGTGCTCATCAAGCTGTGCATCCCCACGTTTGTTGCCAGAAGGACCGTCATGATGTGCCTTTTGTCTCCCTGCCTGTTGTTATGTGTGCGATTGTAATTTGGCTGTCACTCTCTGCCACAGTACACCTTCTGGAACTTCATTCCCAAGAACCTGTTTGAACAGTTCAGGAGAATCGCCAACTTCTACTTCTTGGTCATCTTTCTGGTCCAGGTGAGGTGTCTATGAGTATTATGAAGGTATAATTGGAACATCAGTCAGGTTTGGGACATATTTGAGATTGCTGCATGTGGAATTGAAGTGAAAAGTAGATGGGTAAACACAAAAGCAGACCAGAATGCAACTTGGCCACAAGTTTTTGTCTGCAGTAGCATGTGAAATACTGCAAGCTCCTAATGGAACAAATGGGCATGGTGCACAGCAGCAACGTTTGTTACTACAAATTTCCTACTTTATTATCTTGCCCCGCTGTAAGTGCAAAAGGAAAGACGTAAAACATGATTCGATTACTGGACAACTTTAAGGTTAGCTAGACTGGCGCTTCATTTCTTATGACAAAAGCTTCTCCCTGCTGCACTGCCTTATTCAGCATTGCATTACATCCTTTCTCCTGTGCCCGTGCCTTCCGCCCACTGTTCCCCGCTCTCTCTCTCTCTCTCTCTCTCTCGCAGCTTATCATCGACACCCCCACTAGCCCAGTCACCAGCGGCCTGCCCCTCTTCTTTGTTATCACTGTCACCGCCATAAAACAGGTAGGACCCACACAAACATACTCACACAGTCCCCCTCCAACACTAACTCCCATCTCCGAACACACGCTGTACGAGCACATTCCACTCTAAATGAGAGGACATGCCATTGAGTATGTCTGGTGATGTGAGAAATATGATAATGAATATTCTCCTGTGTTAATCACTCTAGCAGAGGATCCCAGGCCCCTGGGACATGCATCCTCTTTTACTGCCTCGCTGCGCTGAGGGATGGGGTACTACCAATGATAGATGAAGCTGTTATGGCTAAGGAAGCCTTAGTTTCACCTGCACATAAATTTAAAACATGACGTGTTGGCTCGAAATCCAGGAAAGAGGTCACTGAGCTCAGGGAGCACAATGCTAAATAATTATAGCCTCTCACCCCCACTCTCTGGATTTCATGCTATGCTCTGGCCCCAATTCTCTCCCTACAACAATCTATATTCTGTTTCTATCCTGCCAACAAACAAATTGGCTTTTCCTCCCCTTACAATCTTGCTCTCTCTTTCTCTCTCTTGCTGCATCTATCTCAGGGCTATGAGGACTGGCTCAGACACAAAGCTGACTGCTCTATAAACGAGTGTCCGGTGGACGTGGTGCAGCAGGGGAAGGCGGTGAGGACACAGAGTCACAAGCTACGGGTAAGAAAGGCGTCATTAGAACAGAACAGCACCTTAGGCCACAAAGCAACACTGCAGTAGTGCTGTGTAGCTCACTTTTTTAATGTCCGCCCTTCGCTTTCCCTCTGCAGCTCTGGTAACTTTGTTTCCTTCCACTCTTGAGCTCTCTTGTCTTTGCTGCAAATGAATTTCCCTAAAGCTGTTGTGGAGGAACAGTCAGTGTCTCCTGTGCGTAATCCTTTTGAGGATGGACAGTGCTGATATTTCGAGTTAGGATATTCCTGTCCTCATCCCCCGATGTTCTCTTTAATGTCATTCTGATGCAACATTAGGTCGTTTTTATGAAAACGTTTATTCAGCAGAAACATTTTGTGTTCTTTAGGTTTCGTAACTACATTCCTGTAATAAAATGTTTGTTGTTAGTGGTGGAGGCTTTCAGATTTAAATTAAGAATGCTGCAGACATTTCAGTGCTCATTTGTAAGTGACACACACATTTTGTTTGGATGGACTGTTAAGTAATAGAGACATTGTCCTTCTGTTGCATTTCTATCAAAGGGGCCTGCTTAAGGTTATGATTCTCACGCCATTGTGAGTTGAGATGGTCTAGTCTGCTTCATGTCTGTTAGTACCAGTCTTATTTAGAGTTAAAGTTTGGGCTCCACAGCTCCACAACTTTACAGTTGTTTGTGGCCACTACTGATTCATCTATATGATTATACATTAGAAGTTAATGAGTCCACCTCAGAACAATACAGCAACAAGAGTTTGTGAAGCAATAGAGTGGATTAGTGGAGTAGATTGCAGCCATTAGTCTTGTTTTGTTTTAATGCTGTACTCCTAATCCTGGTAACAGATTTAAGAATCCTGTTGTTCTGGAAAGCTTTATCTTATATCATCCCAGGCTGAAAACACAGTGTCTTGCTTAGTGTCTGCTGTGAAGATGTATAGTTATATGTCAGCCTAGCTGCCATTGTGTTAGAGGGTGTTTAATGGGAGCAGGGCCAGTGCGTCTTATTTCTGCAGCCTGCTGCTCCTGATGAGTGCAAAAAAACTGTGTGGGACATTGAGGGTCAACTTGAGACATTTATAGAGCTGCACAGTGTTCTAGTTTGTGTTACCTTAGCATGTTTCTACTGAGGAAAACATTTTAGAGAAACCTGCACAGAACCTCTTTTCTTCTGTCCCTCTTTGTGCCCCTCTCTTCATCTGCCTCTCAGTCTTCCAGTGCTTTCTGTACCAAGGTTTCTCACTTACGTAGATCAAACGGAAAGGATTAGAGTGTGAATTGGGAGCAGGAATAATGATGAATATATTAATCATGCAAAATCACAGAGCGTGTGTCATGTGTCTGGTCACTGTGGAGATAGGATTTATCAGTGCTTAAGCTGCTCTGCTCGCATAATCTGTTATGCAACTTCTCAATCCTTTAAAAAAAAAAGTAATGTTAAAGGATGAGCAGCTGATTACCCACAGGTCTATCTGTGCGTCTTTGACTCTTTATGTTTATGTCAACCTCTCGTCAAAAATACTTCTGATTTATTATTTATGTGAACGTCATTGCAGCATGTATGATGTGTCTGTCCTGCCCTGTCAGGTGGGAGACATCGTCATGGTGAGGGAGGACGACACTTTCCCCTGCGACCTCATCCTGCTCTCTTCCAGCCGTTATGATGGAACCTGCTATGTTACCACTACCAGCCTGGACGGAGAGTCCAGTCACAAGGTTCCAGGACTTTTATTTTACACTCTTTGATCCCTAAATAAAAAAAAAAAAGATTAACCGGGCTATTAACCCATCAGCAGGACGGTATCTGCTCCTCTGTACCAGGGGGAACAGGATGAGTACTGCCAGAGCCCCACAAAGTGACCTCCAGCGGGCCGCTGGCGTGAATGTCACTGACCATACGATTAGAAACAGACTTCATGAGGGTGGCCCGAGGGCCCGACATCCTTTAGTGGGCCCTGTACTCACGGCCCGGCACCGCAGAGCTCAACTGGCCTTTGCCGCACCAGAATTGGGAGGTCCTCTTCACAAATGAGAGCAGGTTCACTCTGAGCTTAGATGCGACAGCGCCTGCAGAAGCTGCTGTGAACGTTATGCGTGGACAGGATAGACGTTGGCATTGACTGTCATTAGGTGTTGGTGTTGGTAAAATACTTAGACCTATAGTAAGAATCTTCGCTGGTGCGGTGGGTCCATTGACTGACCTCCACGCTCATCTGAGTAATTCAGTAATTAAAATAAGCCTTAGTTGCATCCCCACACCTTTCTGTTCACCATATTCAAAGACTCGGATTTGTGTAAACAGCTAGGTGATACATCACACACC
Source organism: Microctenopoma stevenorrisi (assembly GCA_032270685.1). Classification (NCBI taxonomy): domain Eukaryota; kingdom Metazoa; phylum Chordata; class Actinopteri; order Anabantiformes; family Anabantidae; genus Microctenopoma; species Microctenopoma stevenorrisi. The sequence continues at coordinate 6,201,850 of JAUMTR010000013.1, read as the reverse complement.
TCATTTCACATCTCATGTTCATTGATGCCAATCATCAGCCCGTATGCATGGCTGGGCACACACACACACACACACACACAGAGCAGCATAGCGTACTCCACCCACACTCCTTGTACATGCCCTAGGGCAACCCCCTGATGTGCTCACTCTCCCAGCACGCCGTCTCCTGCTGACCCAGGGAATGCTCTGTAACAGCTCCGCCTTTCTGACTCTCCCAGCCATTAAGTTAAATGAAGCCTGTTCTCATTAGTGGCTGCCAGTGACATTTTCCCCTGTTGTCGTCTTCTTCCTCCACCTTTCTATCTCAGACTTATTATGCTGTACCAGATACCATGGCCTTTAGAACGGAGCAGGAGGTGGATTCGCTACATGCAACTATTGAATGTGAACAACCGCAGCCTGACCTCTACAAGTGAGTCTGACATTCTCACTGATAAATCCCTATACACAGACCAGCCACAACCTCTTCCTTTATTCCTACATCTTGATTTGCTTGTGACTTTTCCAGATTTGTGGGACGTGTCAATATTTACAAGGACAAAGAAGAGCCCGTGGCGAGGTGAGTGTACATTTTAAATTTTCATTGTTTTCATTTTAGTTTAGATTAATACAGTGTATGGAATAGTGTAAAAGATACTTTTTCAACCTTGCAGACCACTTGGAGCTGAGAACTTGCTGCTTAGAGGAGCCACGCTGAAGAACACACAACATATTTATGGTATTTATTTATTTTGTTCATTGTCTGCTGAGTGTTGTCATGTTTGACAAAGGTTGGAGCGTAGACTTAACCCAGTGTTTTCTGTCCTATCAGCTGTTGCTGTCTATACTGGCATGGAGACCAAGATGGCACTTAATTACCAGTCTAAATCTCAAAAGCGCTCTGCTGTGGAAAAGTATGAACAACAACCCTTCTCCTTTCACTGCCTAATTCAGACTCTGTCGATATTCTTTGCAGGATCAGTAAACTTCCCGTTTCCCCTCTGTGACCGTTATGCTCCCTCTTTGCAGGTCAATGAATGCCTTTCTTATAGTATATCTCTGCATCTTGATCAGTAAGGCGGTGATCAACACCGTTCTGAAATACGCTTGGCAGTGGTCTCCCGACAGAGACGAGCCCTGGTACAACCACAGGACGGAGAGCGAGCGCCAACGCCACGTGGTCCGTTCATCAACCTCTACTTTAGCAAACTACATATTGACGCCTAATTCTATATCTCATTTCCCTAAAACTCTGTAGCTCTTTTTCTTCACCTGCAGGTGATCCGAGCATTCACAGACTTCCTGGCTTTCATGGTGTTGTTTAATTACATCATCCCAGTGTCTATGTATGTGACGGTAGAGATGCAAAAATTTCTTGGCTCCTATTTCATTACCTGGGACGAGGATATGTTTGACGAGGAGCTGGGTGAGGGAGCTCAGGTCAACACCTCCGATCTGAATGAAGAGCTGGGACAGGTACATTAGCACATACGTTCACGAAGAGATTCGTGTTCACAATCTCAATGCGAACTTTGGCGTGAACGTGCCCTTACTCTGCCCTTCCTCGCTTCCAGGTGGAGTATGTGTTCACTGATAAGACTGGCACTCTGACAGAAAACAACATGGAGTTTATTGAATGCTGTGTCGATGGGAATGTCTACATCCCGCATGCCATCTGCAACGGCCAAATCCTCAGCGCTGCATCCAGTATAGACATGATTGATGCCTCACCTGGAGGATACAGGAGAGTAAGTGTGTGTTTCTCATGTAAATAGACCTTTTAATCCAGCCTGAATGGAGACTTGGCGGCACTAACTTAGCTACCAAACGAAGATGGAGTGTGTGAAAGTGTGAAGGAAAGAAGCTGAAAATGTGAGTGAGCCGCTTTTGCAGATTAACATGTCACATTTTCATGCATAAGCACCTTTAAAGTAATTATCTCTGACATTTGAATATAAATAAGTGTCTGTTTTGCTCATTTCCATTGCTGATTAATGCAGCCTGGATAGTATCCAGTGCATGACAATGTTGACATTTCCCTTGTAACCTCTAAGTGTTTGCTGTGTCTTACATGCTGAAGTCCTCTGGTGTATGGGAAAGTGATGAGCGTTGCGTTTCTGGCAGAGGCAACAATGATTTCTTTTAGATTTAATAGAAGAATAATTGTGTAGTCAGCATTAACAGCAATAGCTACAACAGATGACCAGAGAAATAAGAGTACTGCCTGCCAAAACCCCCAATGTGCAGAAAACAGGTCTGCAATATACAATAAAAAAAATACAACAGCAGCAAATACAGCATATAGCACTATCCAAACAAAGGCGAGGACGCCGAGGACTGCTGCTTTTTTATTTTACGCAATTGAGGCACTTTTTAAAAAACTTACCTGACTGAATAGAAACAAAACGTGCTACATGTGTTTATATTTGTCTGTCTGTGTCTGCAGGAGCACGAGGATCTTTTTTTTAGGGCGTTATGCCTGTGCCACACGGTGCAGGTGAAGGAGGAGGAGACGGTGGATGGCATCAAGAGAGGCCTCCACCAGGGCAGGCCCACCTCCTTCTACATCTCCTCCTCCCCAGATGAGGTAGCTTTGGTGGAAGGGATGAAGAGGTAAACACACTGAAATACACTATTAGAAATAAAAATGTGTTGACACTCAAATAAGAAGACATTGTGACTTTCAGAGCCAGATTGAGGATGTTAGGAAAAAGTGCCAGCAAAGCTGACACCTTTACTTAATGTTCGTTTTGTGGGCTTTGGACTTCAGTCCCATAATCGAGGGTCACAGTCAATAGTCCTATAATCAAAATCTGCCTGAGATCAGGGCAGTCATGTTGCCAGTCAAGTAAACTATGCTGAATCATTGTGCAGCTACAGTGTCAAAAAAAAGAAAGGAGTCATTGTATTATAAGCATGGTAGAAATACAGTTATTGTTTAGTTGTCTATCTAGTGTGAAGGAGTGAGGATCCAAAGCATGGAAATGTTTCGTGAGCTCAGACTGTCCCGGAGACAGAGCAGGACATAATTGCTGCAGTAAAACATTTACAGAGTTGTTTAATCCTTTCTGATAGTATTATAAAATGTTCTGCAGTGTTTTAGTGTCCTACTAGCTTTAAGATTTATTGATTTATGGCTCCTGCTTCCTGGAGTGTATTTCATCTTCTCACCAGTAGCTGAAGCAACAAGCCCACAACAAATGCCTGCTTTTTTTAACACGCTGCTGTTTCCACAGGTTGTTGCTCTCACGTACTGTATTACTTTAACTGATGTGGATTACTGTGGCGGCCCTGTGACGCCTTTAGCTCTTATTCTAGTAACAAATGAGTAATACTTTGTAGTGTTCGTGGATACCATCTGTCAAACTGTAATGAATTGTTTTTCCATCTCCCTTGTTGCCAGGCTGGGTTATACTTATCTGAGGCTGAAAGACAACCACATGGAGATCCTCAACAAAGACGATGAGATTGAAAGGTTGGTCTGCCAATTGTGCACTGTGGAGAGGAGATGCAGTAAAACCGCAGCCGCTCAGCTGATGGAGTTGTGCCAATACATCAGGTGTCAGGAGACAAACTGCCTTGGATTGTGTTTCAGGTTCAACAGAGAACTACAGCCACAAACGATCAGGCAGATTGTTGTTCTTAGAAATGAGCAGATTCAAATGAGCCCACTGATCTGTGGGAGAGAAAAGCAGCATGATTCTATTTTAGCTAATTCTAAGAAGCAGGGAGACTGTGTGGGTAATATTACCATTGTTTAGTTTATATCACACTTTTATACTTTACATAGAATCTGAAGAAACCCAAAAAAGAGATAATTAGCAGGACATAAGAAAGTTAACAGTAAGAGTTTAAGTTGAGTTGTCAACAATGTCTCCTCCAGGTTTGAGTTGCTCCACGTGCTGAACTTCGACTCTGTCAGGAGGAGAATGAGCGTCATAGTGAAGTCGAGCGCAGGTAAAGTGAAGCTTTGTTAATAATAGCATAAGACACACCAGAATGTTCCTGCAGTGTGTTGAAACAGTTTTTGTGTTTGTGGACCAGGAGAATATCTGCTCTTCTGTAAAGGCGCAGACTCGTCTATTTTTCCACGGGTGGTGTCTGGGAAGTTGGAGCAAGTGAAAGCCCGGGTGGAACAAAATGCTGTGGTAGGTGTACAAAGTAAGACTAGTGTTAATATACTGCACAATGTGTAACGTCATTATGGGAAACATCAAGCATCGTTCCACACAGCTCTCCTCTCCTCTGTAGAGCATCTTTCAGCGCATTGTTTTGGTTGCACAGACCTCAAATCTACTCTCTTGGATAGTCCACTCTAATGACCTCAGTTTCCAGTCTAAGCAAATAAAATGAATGTGTTCCTCTTTTCATCTCTCCTTTCACTGTAACACCAGGAGGGCCTACGGACTCTTTGTGTCGCCTATCGAAGACTGTCGGAGTGTGAATATAGGGAGGCATGCCATCACCTGACGGAAGCCAAGCTGGCCTTACAGGACAGGGAGCAGAGGCTGGCACAGGCCTATGACGTCATCGAGAGGGACTTCGTGCTTTTGGGCGCTACAGCAGTGGAGGACAGGTTTGTCATCGCGGAGAGCGAGCGAGGGAGGGAGGGAGGGAGGGGAGTTAGAGCAGCAGAGAGACAGAAGGAAGATAAATGAGTCATGAAGCCTTCTTCGCATTATTGTCGTGACCTGAGGGAAGAAATATTCAGTCTAAGTTAAGATTGGCTTGTAAAACTGCTATGCTGTTACTTTCCTTTTCTTAAATTCTCTGTTGTGCTACAACATTTCTTATTTTCTGACACGATAACATTTAACACATCTCGTGTCTTAGACAAAGCTGCTAACACTTCCTAATAGATAAAGTGGGGATGGGTGAGGACAGGGGTGGCCATGCTTTAAAAGTTATCACCAGTTGGTAATCGATTAATTGAAGTTTTGATGGATGCTTTAACCCACCTAACTGGAGGCTGATGCTCGTATTGACTTATTGATGTGCAGGCTCCAGGAGAAAGCGGCAGACACCATTGAGTCACTGCACAAGGCTGGGATGAAAGTTTGGGTCCTGACAGGAGACAAGATGGAGACTGCGGCAGCTACCTGCTACGCCAGCAAGTTGTTCCGTCGCAGCACACAGATCCTGGAGCTGACCAAGAAGCGCACAGAGGAGCAGAGTCTGCACGACGTTCTGTTTGAACTAAATAGAACTGTTCTGAGACAACGCTCTATTTCTGGGTATGAGATGTACAGTAAATCTACAGCATAATGTGCACGTGGCAAAGGCTGGAAATTCTATTTCACTTTGTGCCGAATCATCAGTTTCAAGATTTCATACTGATCCAGAGTTTAGTCATTGTGATTATATAAAGTTTTATTGGTTTGTGATGCTCCAGGTTGTCAGTAGACTGCCTCGACTTTGGCCTGATCATCGATGGAGCCACGCTGTCTGCAGTATTAAAACCTAACCAGGAGGGCGCTGGCCATGGCAACTACAGAGAAATCTTTCTAGAGATCTGTCGCAACTGTAGCGCTGTGCTCTGCTGCCGCATGGCACCACTGCAGAAAGCACAGGTGACAGAGCTGCACGCACTTAATACACTCCAGGTAACAGTGCTAGTAATTAAAATGGGGTTTTCACGTCTGCAGATTGTGAAGCTAATCAAAGCATCCAAGGAGCACCCAATAACCCTTGCCATCGGCGACGGAGCCAACGATGTCAGCATGATCTTGGAAGCACATGTGGGCATTGGTGAGCTCATTCTAATTAGTGGCTAATTTGCTAAATCATCCGTTAATAAATGAAAGCTTGTTATTTTTTTATTAGAGCTCAAGTTGATAAGCATATACTTCTAATTGATATTTGAGACTAATCTGATGAAGCTGCACAAGCCAATGTTTTCTGACAAAAGCACATAATGTAAATTAATTGTTCTGGCAAGATTCCCCCAGATTTGTTTGTGGCAGATTTAAACCAAGGCAGGATGTCATTTAAAGATCATAGCAACAGTAACCACAGCTTTTTTATAGATATGGTTTGAAATGTATTAACTATAAACACATGTTTTGTTTTATTTTCTCAGGCATCATGGGTAAAGAAGGCCGACAGGCAGCGAGAAACAGTGACTACGCCATCCCAAAGTTTAAACACCTGAAGAAGATGCTACTTGTTCATGGCCACTATTACTACATTAGAATTGCTGAGCTTGTTCAGTACTTCTTCTACAAGGTACGAGACGAATGCCTTGTGTTCTCCAGTGGCCCACATTTTAATCACATTATGATAATTCCCAGTGCAACACGGACGAAGAACCAGATTTTGCAGCTAGTCTGGCAGATTACTGGTTTCATGAATCCCTGGTGCATCATTCTCTGCCGGATTCATGGACACATAATCAGTGTGGGCGGCTTCCACAGTGAGCACTGCCCTGCCAACTGTTTCATTTTTTCTTTTTTTTGCAGGCCATTTCTTTCCGGCCCACTCAGTGAGCTTATAGCACAGTCTCTGCGTGAACAAAAATGTGCAGATAGTAGCATTTTTAGATTCTTGAAATCTCTTCATGTGTACTTGTCACAAGCTTATCAATTTCTCCACTTGTTTCCCCCCCTCCTAAATCTCTGCAGAATGTATGCTTCATCTTTCCTCAGTTCCTGTATCAGTTCTTCTGTGGCTTTTCCCAGCAGGTAAGTCAATGATACTGTGCTAGGGCCTCACCATAAAAGCAAGAAACAGAAGATAAAAAATATATAAATTTAGATTTATGTATGCTGTGTTATTCCCATAACAACTTTGTGGTTGTTTATATATAGATGTAGTGTTTTCCCCCCGATTAATTAATGCAGCTTTAAAACCAAGATGACGCTTCCTTTCCAGATGTTTAACAAAGTTTGTGTTGTGTGTCCCTTGGCAGCCACTGTACGACACAGCCTATTTGACGTTGTACAACATCAGCTTCACCTCGCTCCCCATCCTCCTCTACAGTCTGGTGGAGCAGCACGTTACCATGGAGACACTGAAGAGGGAGCCCTCGTTGTACAGGTGAGGATACATTTTTTTGACTTGCTGGTCAAAAATAAAATTTGAGTGTTATGCTAAAACAGTTTTTAATGCCCTTCTCTCAGAGACATAGCAAAAAACTCTCTGCTGCGCTGGCCTGTTTTCCTGTACTGGACGTGCTTGGGTGTCTTTGATGCTGTTATCTTCTTCTTTGGTGCCTACTTCCTGTTTGACAATACCACCTTCACCAGCAATGGCCAGGTGAGCGTTGAGTTTGAGGTGTCCTTTAGGGAGACGAACACAGGATAATAAAGTAAAGCAGTGTGTACGACCACTCATGCACCTCCATTGGATTCTCATGAAAGAGGAGTGAAGTGTGACTTGGTCACCATGATGTTTTTACAGATGTGTAACAGTAAGGTTTCTATGTGTTGGGGCTTTAGGTCAGCACCATTGGATCTTCATTCATATCGACAACGCAATAGCATCTTTCTCTGTATTGTTACTTTGTACCATGTCAGTTTTCGATTGCCTTCGGTCCTGTTTTTTAAGTTGAAACATCCTGGAATTCATTTTATCCTTTTGTCCTGATTATTTTCTCTTTTCTTCCCCTCTTTCTCTCTGCTTCTTTTCTATTTATTTTGCTCTTCCTCTTCTTCCTCCTCTTGTTCTTCTTCTTCCTCAGCTTATGACCACCAACACACAGATGGTAAGCCTGTCTCCCTCCCTGTCAGCTCTCTCTGTCTTTCATACTCTTTTAGTTCCTGTCGTACCGTTTAAGCTTTTTTAGTTCGACTCTTTCATCCTTACTCGACTCACATCATCCACACACCTTTATTTGAATGTGTAGTTTTCTCGTACCCCATTTGTATCCTAATTTCTGCAAAGCCCTGAATCCTGTCGAGCACCCTAACAACTGAAACGGTAGAAACCTTTAATGCTCCTCCCACATTGTGTCTTGATGTGGTAGTAGATAGAGTATTGGTAGTATGTAGCACAGATTATGTTCCAACATTTGTGTTTCTGTCTGATGTGTTTGTGCATTCATGTGTGTGTTTCTTTGCTTGTGTATTTTTGGTAGCAGTTTTTAGGGTTGGTTGGTTTTTAATTTCTGCTCCGGCAGTTATGAGCAGGTTGTTTTCATCGTATAAGCTTTCTGTACTGTTCACGAACAAACTACTGACCTAAATGAAGCTCACCACTAATATAGTAACTCAGAAAGTACAGGATGAATGAAGGTATTCTAGCAAAGACTGGGATCAACAGCCAGCTGTGATCTTGATCTTCCTCTGCACCCACCCCCACCCTCCTCCCTCCTTCAGTTGCTTCTTCCCAACTCTCATTCCATCTGTTCATTCCTGATGTCTGCTTAAACCTTTCTAGGACTTTGTGAGGTAGAAAAATGTGTATGCTGAGAGGGGAAGTGGAAATATTCCTTCCTGTTTACTGTCCACAAAACTTAAGATTAGATTCCCCCGTAAAAGTGATCCATGAGGGAGGTTGTGTGATTTATGTGGCCATTAAGCGTCTTCGTGTCTTCCCTTGCAGATGTTTGGGAACTGGACCTTTGGGACACTGGTCTTCACTGTTCTCGTGTTCACCGTTACACTCAAGGTGTGAAAGAGTTCATCACCTCTGCACAGCTGTCAAAATTATATGCATGACAAGCTTGCAACGCACGTCAACTATTATCTTACGTTTGTGCAACAGTGCAGCCCAAAGACCCAGGTATAGATTTTATTGACTGGTTGGATGTTTACTAATTATCTCTTCGGTTTCAGCTGGCGTTGGACACACACCACTGGACCTGGATCAATCACTTTGTCATCTGGGGGTCACTACTTTTCTACGTTATTTTCTCTCTCCTCTGGGGAGGCATCATTTGGTACAAAATATTTTGTTTTTAAAGTATCTGTAACCTTAATGTTTATGGTCCATTTGTGATAAAACAAATCGTTTTTTTTTGTATTTCTTGTTGCTGCTCAGGCCTTTCCTGAACTACCAGAGGATGTATTATGTGTTCATGCAAATGCTGTCCAGTGGCCCTGCCTGGCTCAGCATCATACTGCTTATTACAGTCAGCTTGCTGCCAGATGTCATTAAGAAGGTCTTCTGCAGGGCCATGTGTCCTACAGCCACCGAACGTGCACAGGTAGGATGCAGCAATTCTTCTGAAGCTATAAACTATTTTGTTTCCAAGTTGGCTTTGAGAATTCCCACATAATAACTTCGGATTGCGGCCATTAACCAATTGCTAATGAATGTTTTTGACCTTTTAAAAGAATAAAAGGTTTAAGCTCACACTTAATATTTTGATATAACCATATGGCTAAACTGTTAATCTGTTCCACTCTGTTAGTCATCTAAGAAGACTATTAGGATCCCTGATAGCTTTGAGCACCACTGTAATTTAGTCTCCCAGTTCGTTCTGGCTTTGCCTCAACTTCCTCTGAAGCAAGCTTTACCCTGAATGTAAAAATGAGTGAATGATCTGACAGATTTCTTCCTCCTGTGCTCTTTTTTTTCCTTCTGCACCCTGATGGACCACCCTTATCAATATTCAACCTTTCTTTATCCTGTCCTCCCTTTTTTCTTTAATTCATTCTTGTATGCCTCATCCTCTGCTCTGCCCCTTTTTCTCTTCCTCACCATCTCCTCTCTCTTCTCCTTCCTTGTTCCTCCTCACCGCTCCTCCTCTGCACGTACTCTGTCACGGTAACTGCAGTCCACTCGCCCGTGCCTTACTGTGGAGCCGTCCACTATCTTCATGCTTTCTCAGTCCTCCAGCAGAATGAGTTTCTGACTGGCCCAGAGACACGAGTGAAGAGCAGAAAGAGGAGGTGACTGTCTCTTTTAATCCCTCGCCTTTGTATGCATGGTGGCTTGTCTCGGAGTAAATTGCTTATCACTTTCTCAACATCTCCCTTTAGATGACACTAACTAACAGGATGCTGTTGATAAAGGCTTGTTACATTTGTACTATTCCTTTACTGTCGTGTATGAAATCACCACGTCTCTTGCACGCACTATACCATGTTTTTATATCTGAAATTGTGATGGACATACTTAGTTTACTGCAGATTAATTGTTAATGAAAATAATGATAAGGACTGAATAACTGGGATAGGCAGGGACTACAGATCAATTACTTCTTTATAAAGCTTAGTGCTTTGAGATCCTTTCTGAATCATGCTTGAATTCTCAGTCAGTCTGAAAAAAGTCAGCTGTTCAAACAGTTTAAGTTACATTAATGCAAAACATTGTCTGGTTTTAGCTACTTGATAATAATAATGTTATTATAACAAATATTTTAAACAGATTGAGGTTTTAGGAAGTTGGTTGGGAAAGACATTTCTTTACTGGACCTCTGAACCAATGGACCATCTTATAACCTAAACCTGACTTACAGACACTTTTTGTAATCTCAGTCCAGGGACTGGCAGCCAGATGTTGCTAAAGGTCAAGTAAACCGGTCATACATGTTTTTGAAATGTGGCGTGGAACTGTTCTCAAACGGAGACAGAAACAGTTTGAAGTTGTAGCTTGTTCTGCTTTTGCTTTTTATAGCAGAGGGTTAGAGTTTACAGACGTATTCTGATGCCAGGTGAGAAATCTGGGACAAGACACAAGCTGGATAGAACTAGAAACAACACACAAGGTCTGAGTAGATTCCAATATCAGTTCCTTTCCTTTAACGTCATCCACAGAGGATAAGGACAGTGGAGGCATTGGAGAGCTGTGCAGCTCCCGGCCCTGCTGGTGGAAATGGAGGCAATGAGCAGGACCCGCTCCTTCCCGCTAGAACCCGTGAGACAAACAGTGGAGTTAAAGCTGCTCGGACCTATGACTCCATGATGTCACACAGCCACAGCCCCCCACTCAGCAAACCCTAGAGGCCCCCTCCCCAAGGTGGGCTAGGGTCACCATGGTAACCGAGTACTGACATTTGGGAGTCAGCTCCTGCCATGATGCTTCCTGCCAATCTGCACTGCTTGGGGCTTGCTGGCTCAGGGGTGGACTGAAGCTACACACTGTACGTTTGTCTGCATCAGACCTTTCTGGAATTACTGTGTGTGTGTGTCCAGCTGCTGGTTCAAGGTGCGCTGTGCTTCTCGCTGCATGTGATGATGAGAAACAGCTTTGACCCGAGTGGCAAAATGAAATGACATGATCCCTTGTTTATAAATGCGTAAACTCCCTCGGCGGTCGTGGGCTCCAGCATGTTGTTGAATTGCGGCTGCCTTTTGGTGTTGGGTTGTGGCATATAATAGATGTCAAACATTGAGTGAGTATCACTGATGTCTCTGGAGAGATATTTAATCTAATCTAACGTGTAATAATCACGGGTCTCTCTTCATTGATTCAGTCTGGTTGTTGCATCCACTGACCTCATCTTTCCGGTTCAATCTTACGTGTCAAGCTGTATCTTTTGCGATTTGTTCTGCTCGCGTCTGTTCTCTCGTTTTCATTTTCTCTCTTACGAATTTTCTGCGTCTTCCCTCCACCTCTCTCTGTAGGATCACGGGAAGCTGTCGCGGGGTAGTGTGGCTGAGTTGACTCCACTGTCCTCTCATCGATCCTACAAAGGCACAAGCACAGACTCCTCTAACCTCCACCTCGGTGCTGTCGACACGCTGTCTTTCTGCAGGTCTGATCCCCTACCCCAGAAACTCCTGGCCCACTTGGCAGAAGGTGGAGGGGCAGACTTGTGCTCCCTGAGCCCCTACATGCTCTGTCTGTCGGGAGCTGGATTTGCCTACTACTCTCCGGGGCCAGAGACCTCAGTGTGAACACAAACACTCTTTGTGAGTCTTGTTGGACAATAAATACAGCGGAAAGGACTTCATAAGGTGTGTGACCAAGAAAAGATCTGCAGCTCAAGGATCAAAGATTTACAAAACAAACATGTTCACACATATTAAAAACAGGAGTGCTCTATGCGGAGTTCACCCTGTGCATTTTCTGGGCGAGTGGGTGAGTGGACAACCCTTTAGATGTTATTGCCCTGACTCGTCATACTCGTTTTTATGTCGCTGCACTCCCTGTCTTAGGCTCATGAAAGTTCCCATTCAAACTTTTACTTGAAAAAGTCAGAGAGCGAAAGGAGAACGACACGTGTAGGTGCATCATTTCTTGCACTATGGAGCTGTCTGGTTCGCATGTCAGCAGTCTGGTATTTAGTATTCTTTGTCCTCAGTTTCAGTCTCGCATTCTTGCCTGTTCCCCCACTTGTTTGTCCTTTTTGCTTCGTTGTACATTTATGTATAGTATGTGGTCTAGCCAAGTAAGGGGTAGCCGTCAAGCTCCGCCCTCTAGGTGTGCGTGCATGTGCGTGAGTGTATGCATGAATTTACCTGTTACTGTATGTTTGTATGGGACACACCTTTGCCTTACAGGTAACCACACTGCAGCAGGCTAGGAGCCAAATGAGAAAGGTGTCAAAAAAGTAGAAGTGGTGTATTACAAAGCCTTACACAACCACACACGCCCATCAGCTGGAGGAGAGGTGAATCTGAAAAAAGGGATGTGCAGTATTCTAGCCACCCTGCCTTAATGCATACATGCCATGTTCAGTGGATTATAGTTTTAGGTACATTCAACGTGTCTGTGACAGTCCAAGGAGGTTTAAAGGACATTCACGTCTGGTACGGTGTGCCTATTTTCATTTTCTCCTTTTGTGATAGTGCCAACTTTGTCTGCCAGTGTAGCATGTCATATCTCTGTGCTACATACTGGCCTCCTCTTTTTTTCATGTGTTTTCTTCCTCCTCCTTTGCAGACATCATTCACCACAATCTGTACCAATCACAACCTTTTCTTTCTGCCCATCAGCGAGCACACTGCACCCACTCCTGCCTCCATGTGGCCACGTAGGGTAACAGGAGGAGTCTATTGATGTCCCGAATGACCTGCTATTCCTCAATATCGCATTGTGTTTGCGCGTTCGCTGTCATGCTGGTGTAAACGTATGGATGCTACTGTCGCTCTGTGGAAAGGAGTTTTCTGTATTGTTGAAACAAATATTGATGGTGGTCACTGTTTGTGTATGGATGTAACTTTAAATCGTGATACATATTGTAGTGAGAGAGGGTGTTGCGTAGTTTATTCTGAGCAGGTGGGAGACTTGAATTGGCGATGTCACAATCAAATCTATGAGAATGTCGAACTGATGTGTCCATCATGTCCTCCAGCAGAAGATTGTAGCTCACAAAGGATGAACCTCTTTTCTGTACTTCTAACATCCGAAGTCCTCTTTGTCCAAAGCATATCTCTGGCGTTACATAGTTTAAACATCTTGAATGTCAGATTGCAAAGCATTTTTAATTTTAATTTTATTTTGAAACACATCACCATCTGCCAACATGTGTAGTTGTGATAACACTATGGTGGTTTTTGTTTTTTTGGTTGGAGGTCTGGATGTTTCTCACTAAGAATTTACCAGCCTCCACAAGTGTTTGGACCTGACACAGGGCTCAAGGCCCTGACCTCAGTTGCTTTAAAGAAAAGGTCCTTAGTGCTTGTAATGCAGTGTCCCACCTCACTGTGCTGTTGCCATACGGTATCTAGACATATTCTACATGTCACATACATCAGTCCTACAACAAGAACGCTGTAAGGTCTTACCTACCTTCATGGTGTGTGGGTTAAGACTTTGTAGTAATTCTTCGAGCTGTTTTTTAGTCGAGTCGCCCACAGCTCAGTTTTTCACTACATGTCATTTTTGTGTTTCTATTTTCATATTTCTTTTGCTACTTTTGTATCCCAGAGAGAAGAATATATTTTAACTCTGTTGGAATGTTTGTTCAAGTTTTGTAACTGAAATGAGAGCAACATATACATTATATAATTCAGTAGAGATTTACCAATAGATGAACACGCTGCACTTTCTTCTACCACAGATCTGTTTTCCCCCTGAACACGCTGTTCTCTGTCAACAGGGGTTTCTAAGCACTCGCTCTTCCTCACAAGTTATTTTTCTAAAAAAAAAAGAAAAAAAAAGATTGTCGTCGGTGAGAAAAAGTGACCAAATAACTTGACTTGGAACGAACTGTTGTCAGCCTCTGTCTGAAATGTTTTTTTACACCAGCCTTCTTCTGCTGATCAGAATGTCAAACAGCTTTTCTACATCCATCAGCACAGCAGCAGGTGCTCATCCTGCCACTCCTGAGCTTTGCAATGGTCTGAAATGTTGACTTATGTGCTGTGAGCAGCACACTTCATATCATACCTTCAGTGCAGCACTGTTTGTATTACTAAACAGGTTTTGAGAAATTACTTTCTTTTTTTTTATATAAAAAATTTTACTAGTTGACTTTTTGCCAGCTTGTCTGTAGCAATTGAGGACAAAGCACTGTATTGTCATCCTGCTTGTAATAAAGACAGTGAAAACATTTGTCCTTTGTTAATATGATATAATTTCACAGCTTAACGGTAACATTTCCTCTCAATCTTAATCACTGGACGGGTTATCCTCAGTCAGTTTCCACCAGAATCTCCACCAGCAATAAGACACAACCGAGCCGCTTTCCTCTCAGTCTTTTCCATATTCATGCCCAATCACAAATATTTCACATTGCACTTTTTATTAGACATAAAAAGTTCTAAAAAATTAACCAAATAAATGGAATCTAACTTGGTTGCATTCACACGTACTGTACTGCAGTGTCCCTCATTTCTAAAACAGCCCTCTCACTATTTGTGTCCTGCACCCTTCACTGCCCCTTGTCACTTCAGCTGGTCTTCATGCCCTGCTCGTCGCTCCCTTCAGCATGAAGTTGGTTTGAGTTCAGTTTCTGCTCAGGCCTTTATCTTTCCTTCATCTCTTGCACTCCATGTTCTGGTCAGTATTCTAGTGTTTACTTTCTTCATCATCCTTCCTGCCTTTTAGTGTTTACTTTAGTACTCTGGTATTTGCCTCCTCTGATTTATTCAGTCATCGTAGTTTTCTGGTATGTGTGCCATTCTTTATTATCTTTGTTTGAATCCTCTTATGTCCTAGTCCACATTTGGGTCCACCATGAAACTGACCAGAGAAAAATTGTACTTTGTAATAAATAAATCACTTTATTTATTTTGAAATTTCTTTGCATATAATACAAATACAATATATATATATATATATATTACCAGTCAAATGTTTGGACACATACAAAAATGTCAGCATATGTTCTGACATCAAATAATGTAATCTGAAATAGAGTGTAGGCATTATTATTAAACATGACTAATAAAGGAATATTTACATAAACCTTCGGAGGTCTATAATCCTTATTTGCTAATGTGTGTCTATTAAATTAAGAGAATAACAGATAATTCTGAAACCATTTTGCATCAGGCAAAACCTGTCTGTGTCCAAATGTCACTGATCTAATCTAATCTAATTTCCTGTATGTATTTTATAGTGGACTCTTATGCAGTGCTTTCTGTGATCCACAAACAGACTTACTTCTCCTATTTTAACTATCCTTTTGTAGTTTACAGCATAAATGCTAAATTAAATCACTAATTTAATTTAGTGATTTTGTGATTTTTTATACAGTTCTGTGCACTTTAGATTTCTGCAGAAAACACTTGCACAGAAACTACTACACAAAAGCTTTTTTGTCTTCGGTTTGTTTGCTCAAATCATTTCTGATCAGACCTCGTATATAAATAGTGCAACGTAGTAACAGGAGTGAACATAAAACCTAATTGATAGAAATAAACAGTGTGCAGTGAAAATGAAACAAGTTTAACCTTTTTGGAAGGAACCATTTTGTCATAATCACGTGTGGACACACGGTGGCAATGCAGCATAATCAATGATGCATGACCAGTGTGTCTCTGTGGAGGAGACTGTTTCGTGACGCAGCTGTTAATGCCTTCCCTCCTCACTGGATGTCACTGTCGTATCAGCTGTTTGTGTGAAACTGCAACACCGACCTCCACCTCCCCTCCCCCCCTATTTGTATGCTTACACCGTCTGCAAAGGTTTGCACCATCATGCGTGCTGAAGTATGCATGTGTGAATGAGCCTCATGCTTCGTCTTCCATCCAGTGCTCTGCATCGCTCTGCGGAAGGCTTGTCCCTGCAGCTGAGGCTGTCGCAGCCCGAGCAGCTTCAGCATCGATCCCTCATCATACTCGCATCCTCAAAAGCATCAATTTCTCACGAGCTATCAGCACCACCAAGCTGCACACACCCCCTTTCTCTCACCTCTCTGCACCTCCAGCGTTTGTGCTGGGCAGTCATATCTTGGGCTAGTTTACCCTGCTGCATCGTTTTCCTCCCTCTTGCTTCGTTGGGCTTGCCAGCACAGCATCCCCATCTCCCATCCTCCATCCTGTTCATCATCTGCTCTCCTGCTCACTGTTCAGGGAAAAGCAGGCAAGCTGTCTCTTCTTGCAAAAGTGTCTCTTGGCTGGGCAGCTGGTCTTCCGCTGTCTCTCTGGAGGATGATCCTGTGGATGAAAACAGAGGAGATGGGCCTGGGGGAACTGCTGGAGAGACTGAGGACTGTCACCCAAAGTATAGGTGGGTAACAGTCCATTATATTCTGTTATTATGTATATATTGTATTTATTATTTGGATAGACTATAGGTGAAATATTTATTTTGACATCATTGCATACATTGCACAGACCAAATAAGCTAAACAAAGCTTTTATTCTGCATTAAACTAAATCAAGTTGAAGGTGCTGATGTACGTGCTAGCTTTGCATCGAGACAGACGGGTGCTTAGCCAGCCAGCCAGCCGTGTTTGCGTCACCAGAACTGCTTTTATTTTGTGCTTGCAGTATGGATTGTGATACTGACCTATATAATTTGGTCCTTTAAGAGAAAATGTTATCATGAAGCTGGATACATACATTATGTATAAAACATGCAGTTGTATTCCTCATAGGCTATTTATAATAATTAAACAAATGTTATGTTCAGTGGTATACGACTTGACATGTAATCAATTTATTTATTATGTCTGTGAAATATGTGAAAGCAGGTGCAGCAGACAGATTGATTTGTATTATAGAACCTCAGTGTTCAATCTTCCATGGAACTAGTGGTCAGCCGCACAACACTGTTTCATTTCTAATAGCAGCCATTATGCCACTAGAAATAAAATGCCTGGAAAATAAAGTTATTGTGGAGCTTTTTCAGGTGACATCATCACCCTTTATTCTCTACTGTAGATGTGATGTCTGATTCAAAATCAGATTTCTTTTTACCGTCAATCTGTGGCACAAAAAACAACACACACTTAATTTCATGTGCTGCTGATTATGTTTCATTGAATGACAGTGGCACTTCCCTCATCTAATATTCTCAGAACACTGTAACTGAGTATGTATGGCTACAGGACAGGTAGTAAAGAGGATTAATTGAGTATATATGCAAACACTGAACATACACTTGTATGTTACTGAACATACACTTGTATGTTGTACATGATTATTCGGTGCTGTGTGGCAGTGCAGCACTAACACAGAACACTGGGCTGTAGTTGCATTCTTTCCTTCTGAGTACTGGACGTAGTGAAAGTATGGCAGCAGTGAGTGGGTGGACTCGGGAAATGAGTGGGACATGGCTGTGTAGAATCTGGTGGAATGAAAATGCACAAACGATAGATTACAAGGTGCATCGCTCCCCTGCAGACGTGCTGAACACTAAATGAAATAAACGGTTGTCATTTTCATCTTACATGTAAAGATATCGGTAAGTGTGTGCTGCACTACTAAACACTCAAAGATATTGAATCACTAGTAGCATTCCATGCATAAGTCAATGTGACAGGAGGATGAGAGCTGTAATCGGCTCACAGAGGAGAGTCTAATGCTGATTGCAGAAGACAGCAGAGACGGAGGGAGAGTGAGGGAAAGAGACTCAACTGAGGAAGAAAGAGATTTGGCATTGTCTAATACAAGCCAGAAAAAAACTGTTCTCTTTCGCTTTTATGACGAGCACGGCCATTCTCCGTGATCCATCAGTCTGTCTGTCCATTAGTGCATTCCTTCAGTCAACACTGAGTGGGCAATGCCTTTTAGCACAGCTTAAATTAGACTGGAATATGAAGTGGATACAAGCATAACTGCATTTTTCTTCATTTTATGTGATTACAAATAAACTGTGTTTGACTGGTGGTCAAATAGACACAAGACTTAGAGCTGTTTATTGTGGTCATATTGACCAGCTTATTGTACCACACCAGGTTAGCTTAGCATGTAAGCATTTACCTAGAATAAAATCAGTAAACATAAAGTGAAGTTTGCATGTCAAAGAACAAAAGTGAAGAACAGTAGATTCATCATTTCGGAAAAAAATAGTTGCAGCAGTGATCACAGCCTCTTTGCAACTCTAACTGGGCATTTGACCTACTTTCAGTTCATTTAAAGGGACATATCCAGTTCAGTGCATCACAGGTCTCTGATTTTCCAGCAAGAATAAGTTCATCTGCAGCAGTGATGCTCGGGGGTAGTTTTACACGTCGAGTAGTAATAGAGATGTGTGCTGTGTGTGGAGTTTCTTTCTTTTTCTTAGCTGATATGTGTGTATTCTGCTGAGCTGAAGGGATGAGCAGGTGTGTTTTAAGCAGTGCAGCATCTAAGAACGTCGTGATTTGTTACTAAACTACTCCTTTGTTGCGTTGTTTGTGTTCATTCGTTCAAGTGGGCTGTGTCGTTCATCCCTAAAGGCAGAGCAGGTGTATGGCCAGATGGATCCAGCAGGTCACTAGTAGCGTGCTCAGTTTAGTTTAATTAAATTTACTTTTTTAAACTCTTAACCTCAATTGGAATTTTTCATTATTGGATAAATATTGATACAAGGGGTACAACAGGATTTTCTTCTTTATTTCACTGTTTGTAGTTTGTATATTTATTTCAGCCACACTAGCAGCTACTGACGACAATCTGTTGCATAGATTGCTATACCCTATACAGACATTCATGGTCATTACTGTATTATGTCACAGTGTCATATGATGCCAGGGAGCTGTCTGAACTTCGAAATGCAGCATTATGAAACCTTACATTCATGTGCTGCACAGTGTAAAACTATTGGTGATACTTTTAAGCAAATGTGAACATATTGAGGTGAACACACATTACACATCATTAAACATCATCATGTTAGCATTGCTATAGTGAGCATGATAGCATTTTGACACATGTTTTATGACTTTCTTTTAGCAGCTTCTCTAATATCTTGTTAACATACAATGCTGAGGATTTGAAGAGGATTTGTGTTCAAAGTATAATGACACATGTGAGCAAACACTGATGGGTTACAGATGAGGCAGCACACAGGAGGTGGGAGATGCTCTAAAGAGGGATCAGACCTAATTAGCAGGGGAATTGAATAGGGGGGGGGTCATAGAGAGATAGAGGGGAGGGGTAAGGGTGAACGTCACAGAGCTGATGTTTTGTGTCTCGTTTGTTGCCTCATCAGTATGTGTCGCAGCTCTGCTCTCGTTTCTTCTCTGAGCTCATAAACTGCAAGCAGCCTTTTGCTCACCAGCTATAACCACACAACACAAACGCACACAAAAACTTAAAAACCTGCCAGAAAGCAAGACCCTCTTCTCTGTCGTCAAAGAGGACCCTCTGTCGATGCTCGTCACTGACTACACATATGAGCAGAAACCCTGAGTTGTCCATATATGCTACTTTCTTTGCAGCTGAAATGTTTCTGAGCAGTGTGTGTGTGTGTGTGTGTGTGTGTGTGTGTGTGTGTGTGCACGTGTGTGTCCTTTTTGCCTAATTTCATTAGTTTTTCAGAAATTAATGTGTACAAGAAAATGGAGCGATAGAAAGAAAAGGAACATTAGTTAAAGCGAGGGGGGATTAAAATTAGCCGGAGCAGCAGACGGGGATTTGTGCTACACCAGCTGCCCTCTGCTCCCCTCCACCCTAATCCTATCTTGTCCTTCCTAGAAAACCTATGCTGCTCTAGTCTAACTTGCTATGAGACGTGTGTGCATGTGTGTGTATGCTTGTGCAGGACAGGGTCCGTTCTCCCCTCTGGTGCGAAGTCACCTACAGCGTTTGTTTCAGAGGTTGTGCGGACAGTGACTCAGCTCATTCTGCTTGTGCCAGCTTTGCACTGTGCTGTCCCCGATGTGGCTCTGCAGAAGACATTTGGCTTGCAAGTACCCACTGCAGACATCTCTGCACAGGATGCATGTGAAACCATGTCGGCTTGATCCCAAGTGACCTGGCACACTACATTAAAAAAGGATCTTTCCCATGTGTGCCTTTGGAGGATACGTTTTGGAGTCTTTGCAGCAGAGTTTGCAGCAGAGCTTTGCAGGTGCAGCAAGTTGACTCTCTGGATCACTTTGTTTGCGTGTGTAAGACCAGCAGTTACCTCTCATGTCTCTGCATGAGTATCTGCGGGAGGGTGGTGAGGCCTCGTACCGGCTGATGAACCGACTCAGTTCTCTGATCCAGAGCCTGGACTTCTCTGGACTGGGCTCTTCTTTTTCTTTCAGCCCTGCCAGCCGCTCCTGGAGAGAATGGGATGGTAAGTCTGACTTTTACAGCATTTTCCAAACTAGCAAAAAGTAATCTCAAGAGCCTGCGCATACATTAGTGTGTGTCTGCGTGAGTAACATATTCCTTATTGAAGCTCTGTCCAGAGTTCTGCAGGGCATTTCGCCCAGAGCCTCAAAAACACACACACACAGTGTTTCCTGTGGGCTTCCTATGCTCCCTGCTGGGCTGTTTCTATCCTTCTTTGTGTGTGTAACTGTTGTGTATCTGTGCGTTTGTGCAAGTACGTGACCGCACAACTTAAACAGCAGCTTCAGTTTCCAACATTAAGATCTCAGCAACTGCAGGGGAATTTTCTTCAGTGAATGCAGACACTGCAGCACACAGCATGTTACCAGCAGACAAGCTGATGCAAAGGAGTAGGAACTGCTGACTGGAGCTGCTGAGTTTGCCTGCCTGTCAGCCAGTTTATTGGCACTTGGAGACCTTGGTTATGCCATTGCCTAGAAAGGGACTCTCCTGGGATTTACAGACACAGAGAGGAAAAGGCATGGTGAGGAAAGCACGGGGAAGTGCTTCTGAGTGGGACAGCGGGATGCCAATGGTACCGCTCAAGCCACGTGAGTCAGGAGATGTTTGGATGTTTTGTGAGTAGGTTATGCATCAAGCCAGCTTTGTGTCTGTATGTTCAATGAATATCCATAGATGTTTTTCATGTGGCAGCTCACAGAGGTCCTCTTTAGATAGTTATACGTACTTGTCATTGCATGGTACAAGAGCTTTGTGTGGCTGACCCTTGTGGATTAAGAGTACGTGCATCGATATGCGTGTCTGTATACGTGTTTGTGTACAGGCGTGCATGGACATTGTCCTTGTCTGGAAGTGTGTGTACTGTGTGATTTCAGGGAAATGTTTTCCCTGTCCTTTCCTCCCACTTCTGTTAAGCTCATTAACCATTAGGTGAATCTGTACAGGAGAAGAATCATGTTATTCATCTTTCCAATGTTTGGTTTGAAAGACCGAAGACACTGATGATTCATAACATACAAATGATTTTTGTTTGTGTCTGAAGAATTGTGCTTGCTTGCATTTGTGGGTTACTGATAGAAAAGGCATTCACAACTTTTTCCACCTACTTTTGACTCCTAAAATAAGAATGTGAAGCTGCAGTCCTCCTTATTCTTTCCACTCTGTGTCTGTCTGGGGAGAGGAATCCCACAATGATCCTCATTCTAAGGATTCTCCTCAGTATATATGTATGCAAGGAGCTTGTCTTACTAATCTGAGATGTTCAACAGAGGGTGTTTACTGTATGTCTTAAATCTTATAAAGTGACAAACCTCTGATTTGGAATTGAACAACAACGCACCGCGAACATTCCCGCTGTGATCAGCATCTCTGAGTTACACCAGGATGAATTGGTCTGTTGTTCTGTCTCTTTGTTTGACTTACTTGGTACCTTTTCATTATACATTTCTCCAACCTAATGGCTTTCAGCTTAAGCATGCCCTTGGTCATAGAGTAAACACTGGGCCTAACCCATGCACAACACCTCCAATGTACACATGCTGTTCCCTAAACCTCTTCTCCCCACTAGACTTCTTGTAGTCTTTTAGACAGAACGGTGTCTATTGGCTCATGTTGACTGAAATCTATCTTCCTCACAACTCACTGGATCGGAATCCAAAAGTCCATCATTCATTCAGTTGAGAAACAGTGTCTTTCTTTGGGAAGAAAGAATTGAGTCTTTCAGTAAGTTTGTAAGACTGGCTCTTTTGAGTGCTGTAAACAAGAAAAGGGGCTTTGAATGGATATAGTCTGTGAATGGTTAAATGGGGATGCAGGCAGTGTTTGAATAGGCTGGTCAGAATGGAA
This sequence comes from Microctenopoma stevenorrisi, assembly GCA_032270685.1. NCBI lineage: Eukaryota > Metazoa > Chordata > Actinopteri > Anabantiformes > Anabantidae > Microctenopoma > Microctenopoma stevenorrisi. Next base: position 6,179,537 of record JAUMTR010000013.1, on the reverse strand, counting down.
GCTTTGTACTTTTGGTCCACATATCCTGAGATAAGGCAGAGAAGGGAGTCCGGCTCTGTTGGCATAGGTAAATGAGTACTGGGAGCTCAGTTCCTAACTCACTGTATCGTTACATAACACGCATGACTTTTTCCTGTTTCACCTAGTGTTAACCGCTCATACCTGTATCTTATTTTAGAGATCAGACTCAGCCCGACTGCATGTTAGCAAGCTGGAAACAATTGAGCCAGGAATGGTCTGGTAATTGTCCTACTAGAGGAGAGATAAGGGCAGTCGGGCAGTCAGGGAAGGTGGGGTCGAGTGCTACAGTGTGGCTTTTGTCTGCGCAGCAGGTAACCTGAGGTTGCAAAGGGAAGTCCTCGCAGTTACTGAGAGACGACCTGCAGCCTGACAGAGAGTGAGAGGCTGAATGTGGAGCCTGGGGGAGGGTGCAGCCAGAAGGAGAGGGAAATTCTCACAGTGATACCTTTTTAGAAACGTTGCATGTAACAGGTCTTTCAGAACAGGAGCGAGCGAGGTTGAGACTGGAACAGTGGCACGGGCCGAGAGGAGATGACACATTCAAGCTTTGTGATGGAGAAGGATGTGGAGGATGGGTTAGACTTTTGCATGGAACTGAAGCAGAGTCCAACAGGACAGGTGAGCGTAGGTTCTGATGAGCATCGAGACAGAGAGGAGTGGGATTGGTTTGGTGTGATCAGCGAACACCCAGGTTCGCTGTCCAACATTCAGGTGCAACGAGAGGGAAGCCTGGGAGACGACAGGGGGAGTCAAACTCAAGACGACAGCAAGGCGCAGGCTGATGCAGAATCAGCGGAGAATAGAGAGAAGGAAGCTGAGAGAGAAGTAAAAAGAAGTGATCAAACGGAGGGGAGCAGAGAGAAAAAGATGGGGGGAGCATTTGATGTGTGTTTGTGGCCGATAGAGGAGAGCGGGGGTCACGTACGGATCACTCTGGAGGAGGTGGACAGATACTACAGATTTTCCTGCTGCTGCCACTGGCTGTGTGGTAGGTGTCAGGTGCTTCATCGTTTCCTCTCATCTTCTCTGGCTGTGTATCACATCATGATTCTTATCTTCTTCATCTTTCATCACTCTGGAGTGTTTCTTCCGGTACCAGCTTTGTTTATGTTATCTTAACACCACATCTTCCACCAGCCTTCTTCGCCTGTCCTCCGTGTTTGCGATGTTTGAGATGTGGGAGTGGGAAAATGTTACAATATTTGCTTTCATGCTTTTTCTATAGTTATTTTTAGTAATTAATGTGATTATCTGAGTCAGATTTCTAGAATTTCATGTGAAATCTGGTATAAATATGTTTAGGTAATGATCACCAGTGATTCATTAATTCAATTTAATATCACTTTAGTTATTTTATATAGCACAACAGAAGTCATCTCAAGATACTTAATATTAACTTTACTGCAGGAATTACACGTTCATTCTCATCACTACTTGCAAATCTCTCAGAGAAGCCCAACAAAGAAACCAGTAGCTCACTAACATTGTTTACTGGGGCCTTTCTGGGCCTTTTCTCCTGTGGTGAATCAGGATCCCTCTCTGTGTAATCTGTGTCATTTGTAGCAGACTCTCCAGGTGTGTGACTGTGACCCACTAACATTTGACTCGTCACCCACAAACGTGAGTCGGAGTTGCAACTAATCCTCTTAGTAAGCCTTTTAAAGAACATTAGTGCTTCATGCAGCAGGTGGTGTGTACGTGAGTGTGTGTTTATGACGGTGTGTTGTGTAGATAGAGTGTGACTAATGTTAGGTTTCCTCAAGCTCTGTATTTTTTTATTAGGGGTTGATAGAGACAAGAAAAGAAGAAGAAAGGGCACTTTAGTTGTTTTTTTATTAAAAATGAAATTAAATACAGTTAAATTAATTTTTTGATCCCCTTGGGAATACTGTTGTTGCCTGCCTGTCAGAGAGCACATGACAGCGCTACTACAGGGTTTTGGTTTCTTATCTAAGGACACCTTGTGGGACTGGGAATTCTGGGGTTCAAAGACAACTGGCCTCTGCTGTCCCTTAGCCACATAGCAACTACATTTTTATCTTTTATGTACCTATTAGGGACCAGACCAACGACAGTAAGTTAAACTTGGATCTTGATTTGAATATTTTCTAGTTTCACCTATACTCAGTATGATAGCAACATAAATTACTATTGCCTTTTTTATTATTGTTGTGGTTACATTATAGTAATGTCACTGATACTTGTACAGTTTTTTTTACAGTTACAGTTTTTGTACCAATGTGTTGCAGCTACAGTATGACTGATGGTCACCGTTTGTTCTTCTGTTAGAATTTTCATCTAATGCTGACTCTTCGTCTCAGTTTCTAGTGGTTAGGGGGGTTGTTAATAATTGTATTATACCTAATTAAGCTCATTAAAAGTGACTGAAACTAATGCGACATCTTTTGGGAGGGGATTTTCAGTAACAGAATAGCCTCTTCCTGGAAACAAAGCGCAGCTTTTGCTGGCCTGGGTGTGGGGATATTCTCTATTTGATATGTGTGGGAGTTGCTGGGGGCAAGGTGTGGCAGGCTGACTGAGTTTGTGTCAAAAAGTGGAAGCTGATGCAGGTTTCTGTGTGAACTTGAATCAGTGTGTGAGCGTCCTGCAGATGATTAGACATTTAAAGCTTTGTGTCCAAACACCTCAGGCAGCGACCGGCCATTGTCAACATGGAAACTTTGCTTCACCAAGTTTCGAACATCACAGATGTAGTCATTTGTCCAGTGTCATCTCGACGTGCCTGTCCTTTGTTTGCTAGGTTAAATCTGTTCACTGTTCAATTTGTAAGCTACAGATGTCATTGGTCTTAAAAGAAATGCTAAAGCAGCATTAATTATTCCCTGTATGTAGAAGCCCATAAGAACAAATACATTTCCTGAAGATAAAACGTCACAGCAAAAACTGGAACAGTCCATGAAGTTCTGCAATGAAAAGGAGAAACAGAGCTAGTGAAACTTTTTCAAAATGACTGAAAATCAAATTAAAAAAATCAAAGCATCAAGTTAGGTGTTATTTCCTGGTTTGTGCTTCACTGCATAAGTGTCTGATATAGTCTTTCCTCCATTATATAAACAGGGAGAGCAAGACAACAACTTTCCAGTTTAGTCTGATGCTTAGAAATTACTTCTGACTTTAATTTTTATTCTCACAGATCAACATTTTACAATGTACATAATGGATATAGCAAAAATTGTCACTGCATTTTATTTTTTTCACTGACCAGCATTTGCCCCTGTAACTATTAAAACTGTTGATTGTTTTTTAAAATTTGCAAAACAGTCACAATTCATTCTTTAAAAGAGGCAAGAGACTAAAAAAGAAGAGACACTTGCATGAGTCAAGTCAACATTTGGTGTTTTATGGGAATGTGTGTTCGTAGGAGAGAGAGAGAGGTTGAGATAAACAGCAAACAATGACGGTTAGTGTAGTTAAAGCTTAAGGCTGAGTCACCTGATAGGTCTCACTGACAAAGAGTAACAGAAAGCCTTTTTGGTTTGTTTAAACTACTCCCAGATGAAAGGGATGTGCCTGAGGCTGACAGTCTGCTTAACATGCAGGCAAAATGCTAGAACAATGTACGTAACACTGAAGGATATTTTCCAATAGTCCGGAATTGACAGACAGGGCTCCTGTGATCATAGAGCCAGAACAGGTGGATGTGCGCCGGCCTGCCTCTGAACCTGCTGGCGTCAGTTTGCAGGTATGATACCACACGAAGGGAAGTACTGTGTATTTGTATGTGTCAGTATGATAGTTCTTCCATTCCTTGCTTTTGAGACTGTGAGATCAGGGTCATGCAAACTCACATTTCATGTTTTAGACTGCTGTTGTTACCATCATACTTTACTGGATCTCTTAAGGTCCTTAAGTGCAAAGAACAATCTGTAGAACAGGTTTTCTTCTTCTTCTTTCCAATCGTAATGCAGGAGCGAACATTTTGGTAAACATGTATACAAACTCGATATAATATAATAATAATAATATAGTGTTATAATGACAGTAATGATTATGAACTCCGTCGTATCAAAAGTTACATTTCCAGCTTGTCAGGGGTGTGGTGACTCAGTTTAGACTGCCAATAAAGAAAAACAAACAAAGCCGAGAGACTAAGATGTAGAGTCAATATTGCTCTTACTGTCACTGTAACTGACCCATCTTCTCTTGCTCTGTCGCCACATTTAAAGGATCATGTCTGTGACTCTTCTGTGTCCCTCCACGTAATTTGTCTTATGATGGCCACCTGTTTTCTTTCAGCCTGCCTTACCTGAGGGGCAGCATTATAAAGCACTTTGTTTATAATAGAGAGAGCTTTTTATATTTTTAGCCATCATATTTACCCACAGATGAGCTACAGCTCTGTAATCCTGGACATCTTGGTGAGAAAGTGGTGCTTTTAGCTTTTAGAAAATGGAAGAGGCAAATTGCAGCGAGAGAGGCCAGTGCTTCATGTTTTTATAACGCTGAACCATATGAACTCGTGTCTTAAGATGCAGGAGTTGAGCTTGACGCCGACAGAGGCCCACTTGGTAAGAATCAGATATAAATATGCACATATTTTTACATATTCTCTTTACAGATGTTACCAGTGACTGATGACTTGTTAGGCTCCAGGGACTGAAACTGAAAAATCTTGGGTTGTTTCTTGCTTGATACTGAAAATGAGTTTACCTCACAGCAATATTTGACCACAGCATATGTGTTTATTTTTTATTTCCCTAAGACGTCAGCGTTTAACACTGATAAAATATGGCACCGTATGATGTGTTTGTTTGTGAGTAGTAGTACGATCACATAACAGGTCTTTCTACTTTTGCTTATTTTCCTCTATTGATCTGTTTTGCTTTTTGCTGTGCGCATATCGGTTTCAAGTTAAACTGTGGCCACTTCTCATTCACCAGGCAATATTTCAGTTTCCTGAAAACAAATCAATACACACAATGTATATTCAGTGCTTCCAATTCCTATTTAATTCCTAGTATTGATCAAGTCTTGTGGCTAACAAACAAAGTTGTTTAACTTCCAGTAACATTTCAGTTTCTACTTTTTCACACAAGTTAAAAATCTATGCAATTTGTCTGTTTCCTTAATAAAAGCACATACAAACGTATACAGTCTGTCAGGGGCTGAAAGTCACCCCTCCACCCCCATATTGCCCAGTGAGTGTCTGCTACCAAATCTTGAGTTTGATCCCTGGTATAACCACAATCTTTGTCTCCAACTGGGGTTAAGTACCTAAATCTTATTACTTTAATCCCTATGACCGGGGGTTCATGGGGTCTGTAGAGATGTGAAAGATGGGAAAAACATCTACAGGGGGTCTGCTAATTTATTTGGTCTTATTCACCACAGAAAACACCAACAGCAATGAGAAATGCATTTCTCATCTAATTCACCTGGATGAATGAGAATCTTCACAGACAACTCTAATGGGGTTTTACAACAAGTGTGCTGTTGTGCCTTCACGTGGCATGGGTCGTACTCAGCCCAGACACATCAACCCCTCCATATTGTCCAGCTCTCATGGGTTCCTGCCTAATCATTTCTGGCATCTTTATTCTTTCTTCCAGATGAAATTATGCAGCTGGAGAGCAGTCCTCTCCGTGCTGTTGACATCATCCCTGACCTTAACAAGCAGTTTGCCTTCCTCTCAGGTAATACTTTCTCTTTCTGTGTCTGTCTGTCTGTCTGTGGTTCATGTGTGTTTCTAGTTTCTCTAGATTAGATATTTTTTCCTTCATCCACTTGCTGTCTGTCAGTTTCTTTGATACTGGCAGGCTGTAGTTCTCACTCCTGCCACCCGTAGACTCTTTTTTTAATTTAATTAACATTTGCATAATTCATCCCGACAGTTTTCTGTTTGCAGTCACAGTCATTTGCTATTCAAATATTACTGCCTTTCTATTTCCTCCTCAGTGGTTATTAAATGTCGGTCTAGATATCCACTACCTATTTGCAACTGTTGCCTGATCTGCCCCCTCCATGTCCACTTCATGTTTTCACCCCCCAACAGTGACTTCATGTGAGCCTATTGTTACTAGATATTACCTGTAACCTAGACCGTGCCATAGCATCGTCAAATGTGACCTTGTTGCTGCAGCAGGAGCCATTTTGCAGACAAAGATCTAAGCAGACGTTGAAACCATGACCATGCAGTTGCTGTTGCTATGGCAATGAGAGAAGAAAAGGCAGACAGATTGATATTCCAGTCACATGCGCTGACAGAGCAGCTGTTCCACACATGGAGTGAGACAGTGTGGATGTGTGTATACGTGTCTTTTTTTGTTTGTGTGGACACGTTTCAGCTTGGGTAGAATCTAGTCTAAGTTAAGGGGCTTACTAAACATGTTTTCTCAACTGGCCTCTTGCTATGAGTGATGGGAACATTACAGTTTTGGTTACTTCAAATGAAACCTGAGTTTTATTATTGTCTGTATTTTGTGTTTTCTTTGCGCTCTTCCCACTGGTTTGAAGTGACTGAGGCTCAGCTGCTGATTCGGTGTCTACTTCACTGACTTGCTCCCTATTTAGTAATCTTTATATATGCAGAAAATGTATCTATGCCACAGTACTGTCATATGTTGCTTGTTTTTAAATGTAAGGCTACCAGATACACTTGTTGTGTTGCATTGGGCATTGCAGGCGTGGCATTCATTCAGCTTCAGCTTTAGCATCAGTGACCCCATGTGGCCACAGTTATTTTTTATAAATCAGTAAAAGACACCTTCCTTTTCAGTTTAAAGCTTTTTATCTTTTTCTTATAAATTATATGTTATATTTAAATTGCTATACCCAGATGTAACAGCCCTAAAGACATATACACAAAGCATCTTTATATATTTATGTGCAGTGTATCTGTGCTCCTGTTTTCTATTTTCCAGGGGGTAGAGGGGAAAATGGCAGTCCCATCATTGTGTTCCCAGAATTCCCTGCATTTGGAGAGATCACTGACAGAGAGTTTCACAACGTGCTGACCTACCTGACAAGTGTGCCCAGGTAAAGCTCCTCTCTGGCTAATTGTAATAAATAGAAGCAGGCAAACTCACAACGGAGGTTGTTACCCCATCTGCTCGTATGGGGTCACATCAGTGTTTTTTTTTTCTCTTTATGCTGAAGCACAATGTTGCTGATGAACCTGTGTAGGTGTGTGAGCCACAGTTAAGTTAGAGAGTAAAGCTTATTGTGTAGCGTTAGCATGTTTCTTTCCACAGTCGAAATCCAAAATACATGTAGGTCAAGTGAACTTGGATGGATGGAAGAGAGACAGAATTGAAGTACCAGAGTCTGTCGTCTGCCAGTAGGTGGCAGTGGATACTTAATCACAGTTTCAATTTAGAAAGATGTTGAATGCAAAGGGTGTGTTAGACAGATGAGTCTGCGCATAGCACAGAAATCTTTGATAGGATGCTATGATAGGAGTTAGTTTATCTGTTTTAATAGGATGGTCAAGGCATAATTCAGGGTCTTTATCAGTCTTCTTTCCTCAAATATTCCTCCAGAAAGCAATCTTTCTGATAATTGTAATGTATCTTTGGTATTTCCTCAAAATGCAGTCATCCAGTTTCTTGAATTTCACCTATTTGTCCTGTCTGTCCTGCAGTTTCTTCTTCTTACCTGGAGAAACCAACTGAATAATAGAAACCAAAAGAAAACATACTGAGGCGTCCTGACTTCTGCAGTAGCTGAGTGAATTTGTCTTTGTGTATGATGGACACCTGCTCACAGAGACATGCATCCATATATAAACATGCATGTGTGTATGTTCGAAGGCCTTTATGTCAACAGAGCCTATTGACTGGACATAGGCTGCCTTAGGCTTAGTAAGCTAGGCTTAGTTTAAAACATTCAGGCAGTTTCTCTGCTTTGTTCAGTGCCGCAGGACAAGGAGAAGCTTAAGCATAGAAGTTTGCGTGTTTATATTTCCGCATATGCATTCAGGCAGAACATTTCCCTCATCACTGCGTTGCCATTAGGCTGAGCTTTTTCACAGCTCAACAAGCAGCTCACAGTGCTTCTACTCACATTGTCCTGAGAAATCTAAATATTATTAGGACGTTCATGCATCTGCAGCCACAGCATCACCAGGCAAGCGATTTTTAAATTAAATAGTTTAAGACTCAGTCTATTTGCAATACAATACAAAACACTGTATGATTTATAATGTTATACTGTGTTCATTTACATCACCTTCACTTGCAAAACCAAAATTATAAATGAGTCCAACATTGAATCTTCAGATCCTGCTGTTACTGTCTTTAATATTTGATGACTTACTTTTATTAGATTTTTGAAAACAGGTAATTATGTCAGGTTCAATTTTAAGTTTAGTTTACACCAAAATTTCCAACACTGCTGAGAAACCAAACCATGCTGTCATGTGTTTCTGATTTACCTGTGTTGCTGTATGTTCACCGTGAACGGCCTACTCATCTCAGCAGAATTAAAAATCTTTTGGGAAGGAAGACTCCTTATCCCCTCTCCTGCTCCCTCCTCCTCCACCTCCTCCCCTTTGGTGTGTGTTTGTGTGGGTGATTGAGTACAGAACCAGTAGTGGGCACATTGGTGAGAGAACACCAGAGAGAACATGAGAACATGTTAGAGAACATGAAAATATTAAAGGGAAGAGAAAGTGCATAAAAATAGGATTAGAAGTGTTTTTCTAATGTTGATTCCAAGTTACAGTGAGATAAAATATTTAGTATTATAGTATTTAGTATTTTCCTTATAACTGAAACTCCCTGCTTAGAGTGAGTGTGTCTATAAACATCTGCTCATTGGCTGCTGGCGCTGCTTGTGTGTTCGCAGCCATCTTGTGATTGGCTTGTGTCCCAGCTGCTCCGAGTGTCTCATTGTGTAGCCTACAGATGCAGCAAAGGGGGTGCAGCGGCTGGATGCTGAGATGTCTGAGACACCGGTTTGGCACGCTGCCTTTTAAACAGCACACTGGGATCTATTTATGTTCAGAGATTACTGAGTTTTCATTTTGTCTTCACTGTTGGAAGAACTGCTCTTTTAATCAGAATGGAGAATATTGCCGCAACATTCCTGGGATCTTTCTGTGTGAAAGTTGCTGACACTGCTTAGTTGCTTATGTGTCACATACGCGCTGTAGGAGCATCATGTTTTCAGGTGAGCATAGGGGATTTTAAAGGTCAGCGGCTGTCTTTAAAAGTGAGGGTTAGGAATCAATACACCTCAGTTTATGTAGTTTAGTATGAGTTATGTCTATGTCTGTCCTTCTGAGATTTTGTGACTCTCTAAACTATGCTGTGATATTTTTTTTGTTCACTGTTTAGAACCATGCAGGGGATGAAATGAACCATTTTGTAATTTGTGTGAAAGATGTTGCTCCTCTGTGTGTTCTAGCTTGTCGTCGACAGGAGTGGGTTTCATCCTGGTCATTGATCGCCGGCAAGACCGATGGGCAGCCGTTAAGGGGACTCTTCTTCGTATCGCAGTAAGTTCTCCTTTGTGTCTGCATGTGAAGCATGCATTTACTTCCTGTGTTCACTCTATGCTGTGGATGGGACCTTGTCCACACACTTAAGAGGGAGAGAACATTTCTCAGGCGTACAGAGATGTGTTGGAGTGTTCCTATCTCTTTCACAGCTCCACCACTAACATCACCACCATCCTATGAGCCAACTCCATCCTTGAACTCTTTATTATATGGCCATCGCAGCCAGCCATGTGTTGCGCATCACATCAAATCTCTGCATCAGATCTGATTATTTTTAAGAAATTTGAACTCATCAAAAGGTCTAAATTAAATTAGTGTAAACAATGAGTCAAGGACTGCCACACTGCATTTTAAAATCTTCACCTTTTTTATTACTCACTGGCTCCTTACGCGTCTTTCTGAGATTCTTTACATATGTTACCTTTCCACCTTACACCATGCATCAAAAGGCATGCTCTCATTGGAGGTTTAACGTTTTCAAAATCTTTGCAGCTTTCAATCAATTATTTCATAATTATATTTTAATTATAAAGGTTTTACATTCAATAGACATTTTTAGTTGGACAGATTCTCACAGGATAAATCACAACAACTGAAGGCAGCAATGCAATAAATCAAAACACAAATTCACAGAGGTGAAATGTGTGAGTAGGAGAGAATAAGAGATAAATATCACCACCCCTGGTCTCGAGACCCCTGAAGACCCACTCACTCATTTCAAATTAAATCAAGCTTTATTAATCCCACAAGGGGGACTTTTACTGGCTGATAGGCTGGTAATAGGGTGCATTCAGTCATCCCTGTAATAATGTCCTGTTTGCAGAGATGCAGTCAGGCTGCTCTGGCATAGTAGCATGCATTCATTTGAGAAGGTTAGTGTGGGTCTGGAAATGGGAGGACACTCAATCTTCATGTCAAGACACATCCTATTTTTATAGCTCAATATCACAAGGAACCCTACAGTCTCATCTGTTACTCTTTGTCTTCTGTGTGTCTGTTTATATGACACGTCTACACGTGTGGTAAGTGCCTGGACACACCTGATTCAGATAATCAACAGTTCCCGCTGTTGGCTGCGGCTCTCTAGGCCTACACCTGGCTTAGGGTAAGGTAAAGGTAAATTAGGGTAACCAACTGGCGTGAATAACTGGGCTTGACCTGGCGACAGACAGGAAGTGTGTTCATAGACTGCTCCTAATTAACTCTACTGTGTTAGTGTCAAGGCCCTAGAGCATGCCGTACTTCGCTGTCATTTATCCAGGCTCTTCTTTGAGGTTTTGTGTGTGTGCGTGTGTGTGTGTGTGTGTGTGTGTCCGTCATCTCACTGCCTGCCATTGACAGAGAACAAAGGATAAGCAGCACCATGTCCACAAATAGCAATGAGCACAGATCCAAGCAGCCTTGTTGAATATTGAAGAGATTCTTTATTTTTGTTGTTAACAACATTTCTCAAAACTTTCTGACTTCTGAGTCTACATCTTAATATTCTCTTTTTTCTTTTTTTTAAAAACAAGACTAAATCACAGCATTCAGATCAGCTCTAAGCATAAAAGCCACTTATTACTCTCTTGTGTGCAATATATTTAAATTAAGTACTAAGAACAGAGAGGTTACCAACAAATTACCAATTAAAGTAATATCACAGAATAAAACTAAAAAACAATGATATGTTAATTATGTTGATGGTTTTAATTTTTTTGGATCAGGCTTTAGTTTTAAAGCCGAGACTTGTTTGCAACATCAATTGAGACAAAAATGTACCTTTTCCAGCAATTTATAGACCAAAAAAATAGAATCATATTGGGTATCCTTTAAGAAGCCGGCTTCAGCTTAAAACCATTTATCATACTCAACTCATTCTTTGTTTCAAAATTCATACCATAATAAAAAACATCTGTGTTTTCTGCTGATGCGGGTTTTATCTCTTCACATGGTGAATGGACATTCAGCACAATTATTCTGTCTCTTCCAGCAACTCAAGGACAAACACTGAATTGATTTATTCATTCCGTTAACAATGTGGGTCCCAGATGTTTTAATTAACATTTGTCATTTGTGCTCCTTCAGCTCACTCTGGGAGGATGACCACTCAGACGTTTAGGTCATTAGCTTATTAAAACTGCATTTCCACAGTAGTGAAGGTCATTATCTGTCCTCATACACCTGCTTTCAAAGCAATACTTTGTCTGTCGATGTTCATCATTTTATATGTGTGTATATATATATTTTAAAAACATTTTAAATGGTTTGTTATTAGACTTAGGGATAATATGGATTTTCTAAAAGCATCTAGTAATACAGTTCTAGCTTAGAGAGACATATTTCCTGTGCTGAGGGTGTTTGTTAGTGATTATTTTTTTACTATTTATGTCAAGTTAATTGAATTGACAATTATAGCAATTTAAAGAATTTCGTTTGTGCATGATTCTGTATTAACAATTGCTGGCTAAAGAGAAACCTGCTTGAACACGTGTGAGTTAGTGGTGAATCTTACTTCATTATTCATTCTGAAGCATCTCAGGGACATGATGATTAATGTCCCTGCCACAGGATGGTACCATAATAAATCCCCCCCACATCTCTTGCACTACACATGCTTCAGTGTTTTTTCGCATGAGAGATGCTGTGAGAGAACAGAATAATGTAAAAGAAGTCTCTGCAAGAAACATGTCCTGCTGAAGTAAGTTGAATAATTGATGCAGAGTGGAGAAAGAGCCCATTTCCTCCTTTACATCAAAAACAATCTGCATCTTCTCTCTTAAATTCAGGGATCCTTCCCAGGGAACCTCCAGCTGGTTCTGGTTTTAAGGCCCACCACCCTCCTGCAACGAGCAATCTCTGACATTTTCTTCAAGTTCAACAAGGATGAGTTCAAAATGAAAGTGCCGGTGCGTGACGCCATTTGTGGAAACAATTTGTGTATATTGTGTGTATATTCATAATACATGGCAGCGTGGTTAAAAAACAAAAGCATTTTAAAGACACAAGCTTTGGGAGCTGGTAAAATTATTTTGGGGGTGCACTTTGCAAGTCAGTTTTCAGATGCACTCCAACCACATATCAGTTGTATAAACCAAAGCACTATCATGCATTATCATGCATCACACTGCTTTAAAATATAAAATTAACGTTAAAGTACACCTTCTGTGTTTTCAGTCTTTCAGTCTTTCAGTCAAGCAGCTCACTGCTTAGTGAAACTATAATACGCTAACTGGACAATTACATTCGCTTAAATGTTGATAGACGCTACCTAGTTAATTAGCAAGACGGCTAATACACAGCAGCGTTAAACATAATGTGATGACAACATAACATACCTCATGTTGTGTTTGAGGGTACTAAACTGGATGAGTCTTCACTCCAAAAACTCAGCAATGTAACTTAAACATAATCTTGTGTCGAACACAAAGTGGCTCTCTCTCTCATGAAGCATGCCGTGTCACTAACAATGTGACATTGACTTAAGGGTAACAGGCAAACTGTGGTTCCACTATCAAACTACACATCTACCTTAATTTGTGAGCATTTTTTAGACAATTGTGCCCAGAAATGCAAGTTAGAACACAGGTAGGGCTTTGATAGATTTATAAAAATGTGTACAGTTAATTTTAGTTAATTTTTATGTTTTTCTAAAATTATTTTATGTGATTCCTGTCTTCTTCTTCGTGTGAGACTGGTGGGACAGCAACCCAGCACCCTCTATTGACTGGGCCACTACTGGAAATACGATTTCTTGAAGCTTCTCATAGTACAATAATATTATTTAAGCCATTATGATGTTTCTGTCACAGGTGGTCATGCTGAGCTCTATAACTGAGCTGCACTCCTACATCGACCGCACACAGCTGACGAAGGAGCTTGGGGGAACCCAGGAGTACTGCCATGAGAAGTGGCTCTCCCACCGCACTGTGCGTATACCCTGCCTTTCTGAAAAATCAGCCTTAGCAAAATAACATTACTGTCATTACTAAGACTTCTAAGGACATAGATAATTGATATATGAAATGAGTAAAAGTAAACAATGAGAGATCAATACAAAGAAAATAAAATATAAAACCTTAAATAACACAACAATAAATCCAAATTTGAAAAAATAAAGACACGGTAACACTGGTAACTGTGGCATTTTTTGCTTCTCCTCGTCTCATTATGCTTTGTTTGTTTCAGGCTATTGAAGGCTTCGCACTGCTGGTAAAGAAAACTGCGCAGACTTTGCAGTTATTTGGTACAGAGCTGGCTGAAACCGAACTCCCAAATGAAATCCAGGCCGCAACCATCCTGCTCAGCACACACACCACCAAAAAGGACCAAATGAAGGTAACATCATTATTATACTAATACTTGCTGGTGTCTTCTCCTTGTAAGTCGCTTTGGATAAAAGCGTCTGCCAAGTAAAGTAAAGTAAAGTAAAGCACTTTATTTTGCTTCATAGGAGAACTTCATTCATCTATTGGTACATTACATATTTGTCCCTGTGCGTAGGAGGATCTCCTGGTGGCTCTGGGTCAGGGTAGCAGGCTGTTGGAGAGCATCAATGAGCCTGTGGTGAGAGACCCCGACCACAACATGAACCAGGATGAAATGGAGAACCTGGCTACTGTGCAAAGGTTAGAACCACAGTGTGTGTTTGAGGCTCTTCGGCATTTTAGCCAACACTAACGCTGTTTGCCTCGTCGCCAGCCATTGACTCCCCTCTCAACTCTCTCCTTCTCTGCTCCTCCGTCAGACTCCTGTCCCAGCTGGATGAGACAGAAAGAGCTTTCGATGAGTTCTGGGTGAGGCATCAAATTAAACTGGAGCAGTGCCTTCAACTGCGGCACTTTGAGCACAACTACAGAGAGGTAAGCAGCAAACTGTTAGCTTGGCTGAAATAGTCTAAACTAGAAGCTCTTTTAAAACCTGCAAACTGACCGTGATATTTCTTCTGCAGGTGAAGGCTCTGCTGGATCAGATGTTCGAGAAACTTGCAACCTTCTCTGAGGTTGGGATCAGTCCAGCCCACGCTGACCATATCTTCTGCGAACTCACCACCTATGAGACGAGAGTCTGCGTGAGTAATATGCGAGGAGTCACAGTGAAAGCTTTGTCTGATCATTGGTACGGAAAGCTGAAAAATATCTTTATAGGGATTGATTGTTTCTACATAACAGATCATTGTTACATCACTCAAATATTGCTGCCACACTTTTTTCACCATTCACAAAAATGTTTTATCCAAATCAACTGGACTTGTTAGCAGTTATTTAGTCATTATAACAAATGTATTATTATAATATTCAATAATGTTTTACAGATTAAAATGACTTAGAAATAGATGAAAAAATCATTTTGAGGAGTAAAAACTATCTATACTTGTCAACAGGAAGGGCTTGATAGAGCCTTGGCCTTGTCTCGTGAGGGCGATGACCTTATCCAGAACTCCCACTACGCTGAGGACTCCATTCAGCCCAAATGCAGCGAGCTCAGAGCGACCAGTGAGAGCTTGAGCTGCGACCTGAGGGCCAAGAAGGACCACCTCCTCAAAGCCATGGAGCTGCACAACCGTCTGGAGAGGGTTAAGAAAGACACACACAGAAACTCCAAGTATAGTTTTGTTGTCTTGTTCTAGTTTTACTCTGTCTCGCTGATTCCCAAAACTTATGTCCCCTTCAGGCGTCTAAATGGGTTGATGATGGTATATACCTGCTGGCATCTCAGCCCGTAGACAAGTGTCAGTCACATGAGGGGGCAGAGTTAGCCCTGCAGGAGTTGGAGCGTTATCTGGATAATGCGGGCCAGAACCAGCTGACTGAGCTCAGTGTCATCTGGGAAGAATATGACGCCGTGCTCAACCAGCAGTTCAGGGTAAGAGGATCAACTGAAGAATACATGGTCAATCTGTCACTGTCAGAGTAATTGTGATAGCTTTATGCAATTATTATGGCAAATATACAGATTACTGGTAACATCTGTCTAACTCAAATGGTTTATTGTGTTTTAAAGTTGTTTAAAACTGGGACACGGAGAGGATGTTAAACCTTCTTACTACGAAAACCTGGGCATTAATAAAGTTTATGTTTATCCCCAAAATATAGCAAACAAAGCATACGGCTTGTTTCTAACCATGAATAAAATGTCTAAAACGTATTATTATATTAAGTGTACTACACACAATCAGGCTAATCATCTTGGCTGTTGGCACTTGTCTGATGATTTCCCGTGTGTCAGGACCAAGTAGAGAAGATTTTCCAGAAGCAGACGTCCATGCAGGAGATGTTTGACAAGAGGACGGTCAGCCTGAAGAAGCTAGCAGCCAAACAGACCAGACCGGTGCAGCCGGTAGCCCCCAGACCCGAGGCCTTCATCAAATCCCCTCACAGCTCACCTGGTCAGTCTCCACACAGACACACATGGACTTATTTTATCATTAAGTTTAAGTCATTAACATTAAATCTGTATTCTTTAGCTACAACATGACTGTGAGAAATAATGACACTTAATCTTCTTGTACAAACATTTTAAGCAGTTTTTGTTGCATTGTTAGAGTCATGCACTGTTTTTGAACATTAACTATTTCCTCTTTCACAGCACACAAGGCACATCAGGAGAGAAACTGCTCAGAGACAGATGCTGGAAACAACTGTGAGAAAGTGAGTGCCGTATTGTCACGGTCTGTCCACTTCTTCCATAATGTTTGTATTGTTTGGAGCACATCAGGTTAATCCAGTGTTGCTTTTCTTCCCAGAGAAACGACCAACTGCAGAACGGAGACAGTAACAGCAGACATGTCTCACTGTCAGAGGAGGAGGAGAACCTGGCAGTGCTCAGGAGGTGAGGGATCGGCGGCGGCGGCTGTCATCTGTAATCAAATTACAGAGCAGATGGACTGTGTGAAAATGGTTATCTCATTATCTGTAGCGTTTCCACTCTATCTTTGCTGAATTCACTAAATCTTATTGATCTCACCCTCTATTCTTCGCCTGTCTGCAGGCACGTTATGAACGAGCTGCTGGAAACTGAGAGAGCGTACGTGGAGGAGCTGCTCTGTGTATTACAGGTGTTCCTTCACTCTGCATCAGGTTTCATAGTCAGAATTTTACCTGTGGCTGGACCTTAATGTTTTGTTTTTGGGTGTTACAGGGATATGCCTCGGAGATGGATAATCCAGCCATGTCACATCTCATCCCCGCTCCTCTGCAGAACAAAAAGGAGGTTCTGTTTGGCAACATGCCAGAAATATACCATTTTCACAAGAGGTAAATGGGCGCCATCTGGCTGTCATTTGTGACATCTGCTTTTTGGCCTGGTTTTAGGCTTCAGATGTAATCACCCATCGTTTCTCTTTGGGTTTTTTGTTGCTTCCAGGACTTTTCTGAGGGAGTTGGAGCAGTACACTGACCTCCCAGAGTTAGTTGGGAGGTGTTTTCTGGAGAGGGTAAGACAATTCTGACATTTTCAAGACAGAGCAAGCAAATTTGTATTATTTATATACAAATAGTTTTATTGTGTTCCTCAGATGACAGACCTGCAGATCTACGAGAAGTACTGTCACAACAAGCCTCGCTCTGAGAGCCTGTGGAGGCAGTGCTCAGACTGTGCCTTCTTCCAGGTGACCAGACTACATCTGCCAATGCAGCTTTTTAAATGGAGATTCATTACTGACACATTATTTGTTGATTTCTATTATTATATGTCATTTTATCAGGAGTGTCAGAAAAAGCTGGAGCATAAGCTGGGCTTAGATTCTTATTTGCTGAAGCCTGTTCAGAGAATTACCAAATATCAGCTTTTGTTGAAGGTATGGTATTTTCTTTCTATTTGCAACAGGGTGAATGGACTCTACAATTTCAGAAGGACTTCTGTTTATTTTTATGTATTGCCATATTTCTTTGTGTATTTGCAACTACAGGAAATGTTAAAGTACAGTAAGGGCTGTGAGGGGGCCAGTGACCTGCAGGAGGCACTGACCTCTATCTTAGGCATCCTCAAAGCTGTCAATGACTCCATGCACCTTATTGCCATTACAGGATTTGAGGTAAGACATTAAATAGGATCCAGCTTTACTAGACGCTTGATAGGTCTCTGACATAATGTAGAAGACATTTGAATCATAGCATCTTATTATAATGTCTAAAACCCACACTGATTTGTGATTACAAGCTGTCCTGCAATAGTCTCAAGGTTTCTGATTTCCTTGCATTAATTTAAACCAGACACATACTAATAAAAAAAGAGGAACAAATGGAAATAATATAATATAATATAATCAGCATTTTTGCCAGAAAGTTGCAGAAATAGTTAAATAGGAGCAGACTTAGGCTTGGGGCAGCTGCTTCTGAATACATGTTGTCACATTATTCAGAAGTTTGACAGAATATAGATGCTTCAGATGAATAATAGCATGAGTTGTTTACTGTCAATTCACAACCCTCTACAGTAGTTCATAACCAAATATTTCTGTTAAATTCTGACCATTCTCAGGGTAACCTGAGTGAGTTAGGTAAACTGCTGATGCAGGGGTCATTCAGTGTGTGGACGGAGCACAAGAAAGGTCACGCCAAGGTTAAGGATCTGGCCCGTTTCAAGCCCATGCAGAGACATCTCTTCCTCCACGAGAAAGCCCTGCTCTTCTGCAAAAGGAGGGAGGAGAACGGGGAAGGCTACGAGAAAGCACCATCGTACAGCTTCAAACACTCTCTTAGTGTGAGCATTTGTACTGCTGCAAATTCAACATATTTGTCCTATACTACACTACCAAGCATTTGATTCTCTGTCATATATATGAATTGTTTTTTACAGATGAGCGCTGTTGGCATTACTGAGAACGCAAAAGGAGACAACAAGAAGTTTGAAATTTGGTGCAACTCAAGAGAAGAGGTTTATATTGTTCAGGTTTGTTAAAAATCAATAGTGTGATTTACAATCGATCCAAATACCACAGTAATAAAATGTGTCGGTAAAATAACACATTTTTAAGAATTTGTTTGCAAAAACACAAAATAGAAAATGTACTCCTGGTGAAGATGATATAGCTCGTGAGACCTCTGACTCCTGGTTTTTGCCATTTCAGGCACCATCTACCGATGTAAAAACCACCTGGGTGAATGAGATCAGAAAGGTCCTGACGACCCAGCTGGAGGCATGCAGAGGTACAGAAACAGCTTAAACCTCTCTCAACAACATATGTTGTTATTTAACCTTTACCAGTGTCTGATTTAAAGTCAAACTACTAATAAAATGAGAATCTCTTGGATAAAAGTGTTTTAAAGTTGTTCCCCTCTGTATTTCAAAAGCCAGCCAGCAGAGGGCACCTGACCAGGGTGTCCAGCTTCCTCCTGCATCCAGTGGGACAGCAAGTCTCAGGTATGTCCATACATCCACCTCAATTGAAAGCTTAAATGATTTAGATTTTTGTTGGACATTTGTTTCTTAGTTTTTTTATTGAATTAAAACCATTCCACCCAGAGACTGTTGAACCTTCAGCCATAACATATTTATTCACCAACAGCCCATTCAAGTCCGGTCAGAAGAGTTTTAGAAAGGGAGAGGACAAGAAAGCTGACTCCTGCAGCCCAGATGTCAACTCTTCTTCCTCACCAAAGTCAACAGGAAAAGGTGAGTTGAGACACCAGGACACATCCAGTCAGAGGAAACACCTTGATCCAACAAATATGTTTTACAGTCATTAGATATTACTGTCTCTTTTGCTTCCTCTCTGATGATTAACCAGACAAACTAATCCCTTTCCATCTGAATCGTGTAACCTCTTCCCTCTCAATTGCTTTTCTTCCTTTTATCTTTTGTCGTCTTCTTGCTTTCCCACTGGATCAGATGAGGCTGTGACCAGCCCTACCTCAGACAGAGCCGCTGTGGCTAAAAAGCGCTTTACTTTACAGGGCTTCAGTAACCTCAAAGCTCAGAAAGGTAACTCTAGGTCATTGTCAGTCTCATATCACGTGTTATGTGACGTGATACAACATAAAACATATCACGCCACCTTCCATTTACTAGATAAAAAACGGGCCAGAAACAACAAACCATCTTTTTGTTTTTACACTATAGTTTTAACGAACCGGATCTTTCTATAAGCTTTACTAGCTCTGTCACTTCACTACATCAACGTTCATCTTTTCATAAGAAAACACCTGTTTCCAAACATGTTGAATTGCATCCTAAACTACATCCACATAGGAAAAACTGAGAGAAGTAAGGTTTGGTCAATAGATCAAAACATGCATGCTTCCCTCCACAGAGCCCTCAGCTACTGATGACAAAAGCTTTACATTACCCATGATGAGCCTCCTGTTACCAGGTATCAACCGACCTTAGTTGTTCAGTAGTTCTTAGCACTTCTGAGCTGGATTTTTACTCCATCCTGTCACAATTCTGGTTGTTTGTTGTCTCGCATCAGAAGAAACATTCTTGTTCCTCCTTTTTCTCGTTTCACGGTAGGATCCCCAACGAGTCCTGACCACAAGACGAAACGCCAGAGTGACCCTACACCGTTTGGCTTCAAAGGTAGTTAGTCTGTTCAACATTTGCACACTCTCCCGGTCGGGCTGGTGTCCAGCACTGACGAGCTCCATTGGCTGTATGTCAGCATGCGTGACTGGATGTGTTTCCATTGCTTCCTGTCCCTCAGATGCTGGTCCTCCTCCTCTGCAGCTGAGCAGGGCCAGGTGGTTCAGCACCTCTAGTCTCTTACAGACAAAGTGGCGAGGTATTCTGGCACGACCTTGTTCACGCTGGCTGTTTGTTGGGTCCACTGCTTCCCTGCCATAAGCCTTAAAGATCACCTCTCTCTATTTTTGCGTTCCCACGTTTCTTTCAGGCTTAGTAAGAATCATAAAAATGCACAAAATGGATAAGAAGCTGTGCGACACTTAGTGTCAGACAGAAACTTTAAAATATGTATGCATGCAATAGCTGTGGGATTGATTGTGAGGTACCTGGGATGTTCTTTCTTCTCCTTTCAAAATAATTTTCTGTGATTCTTCCTTTCACTTTTTCACAGCTGTAGATCTCTCACCACATGTCTCGCACATGTCTGAAAAAGATAAATGTTGCTGATAACCTAATACCTGTGTTTCCATTTCTGTCCTCAGGCTGGACCAAGACCTCCCTATCACTGGATGCCTCAGAGGAACACGAGGGCTACTCCAGCGCTGAGGATCCTCTTAACTCTGACCCAGAGGACGACAATGGCAAGAAGCTGGTGAGTCACAGTATGTAGCACGTTAGGGTCAACCCTAACCTTGAGACATAAGTCTGATTTCCCACAGTTTTCTTTATTTACTTTTAATTTCAGTTGTGTTATTGAAATGTTTTTCCTTTTTTTTTTGTTCTTTCTTTGAGGCAACTAGTGTGCAGGGAGAAATAAAAATGTAACGCTGACATGTTAGCATATGACTGTCAACACTTGACAACTGTGTGTGTAACCTTGTCTGCTTGCCTGTTTGTCTGCTTCTTAACTTCACTGTAAATAGTGTCCTGGAAAATACACAGTAATGGCCGACTATGAGAAAGACGGTGCTCATGAGATCTCAGTGAAAAGTGGAGACATGGTGCAGCTGGTCAAAGAGGGGGATGACGGACAGTGGTGAGAATACACCCTTAACTCTGCCTGTTGAAAATTAAATAAATTATAGTAATACTGCTGTAACTCAACTGTGTGTGTGTGCATGTGTGTGTGTGTGTGTGGTCACGCAGGTTTGTGCATAACCTCAGCACCTCTAAGGAGGGCTGGATTTCTGCTGCTAATCTGATCACGCTCACTGAAAAGTCCACGTCTTGCCAGTCTCTCACCAGCTCAGGTATTAGAGCTATTTAGATAAAGTGTGAAACGATGACACGTTATCACGTTTCGCGAGAACTCCTAACATTAATCTTGCTGTGTGTGTGTGTCTCTAACAGAAGGCAGTGGCTCTGGAAACCTCAGCACATCATCCAGCTGCAGTGAGAACTGCACAAACGTCTCTGACACCAAACCCTGAACTCCATCACTGAACCGCCCACCTGAATGCTTGCAGCTATGTGTGCTGTGTCGCCAACATCAGTGCTCATAAGACTTTTGTCGGGTTTCATTTTTACCACACACGTGCGCCACAAGTTATCAATTGCACATGTTATAGATTGGACTGTGGTGCCATCGCACAGTGAATAAACAGTATTTTCACAGTATGGTGAAGGGATCTTCCTCTTGTCACACGCTCATCCCGGGTATTTTTTTAATGCAGGATCTGTGTGATTCTAATGTGAAAGATGTATCAATGGGCCAGCAGGACTGATCTCAGTTAATGCATCTACTTGTCTTCCCATGATAAATGGGGATAGTGATTATATGTGGATAACTGTTGTCTTTGTCTTAATCTGCACTAAATCATCAAGGTGTTGATTTTCACTGTTAGTGGAAAGGACAGAGCTTGTTTATCCTGAATCACCCCTCTATCCTATGTTTTTCCCCTTTTACATGTTTATTTATTTAGAAGAAGGAAGAGACCCACGTATATTTCCTTATGTGCTTCTATACATCACTTTTCTATATTGTATTTTTACATATGTCTCTGTTATCATCCTGTCATTAGAAACCTGTTCTGCCACCAGCTGTCCATGAGCTGTTTTGTGTCTTGGGGTCTGTGATGGCCTCATCTTCTAACTCTCTTTGAGTTCTCATCTACGCTACAGTTTAAAAATGTTTCTCGATGTGAATAATCAGAGATCACTGTATAGCGCTAACTTATTCCCCACGGAGGGATTATCTTCTGAATGTAGATATTATTCTATAATATCTGTAAGTCATAAGATGTTTGTTATTGGAGATGCTATATTGTACATTAAGTATGGTGATGTCACTACTTGGAAACTTATCAGTTTCTTTTCTTACATAAACAACCTGTGAATATCAATGTCTCTCTGGTTTGATTTTGCAGACTTGATTCCTGGCTGTGCTAAAAGTTGCTCTTATGTCTCATTAAATACAGATTCTGCGTGTAACATTTAAAAAGTCTGGAGCATTTACGTGGACAGATTCTACACACACAGGGCCTCAGATTCATTTACCTGTACCAGAAACGAAAGTGAAACTGTCTAACTGAGGTTGCCAGACTTAGTATTTACTCTAACATTTCTCACTACAGAAACTGTATTTTGAAAGTCACAAATGGTATTTTAGTATTTTAGAAAGAGGAAGGATAATAAAATTAGACAACACACAAAATCCAATTTAGTTCAAGTGCAGGAGCTTGATGACAGGAGTCACCAGATATCAAGAAATTGTGGACAAGAAACTAAAAGCATATATATATATATATATATATATATATATTTAAAACTTATTAAAACATTTCACAACCTTTGTTTTTAACCAGTATACAGGCTACCACTTTAATTATATATATTTTTAGCCCACACTGATCTATTTGCATGATAACAATAAATTCACAACTCCTTAATGTTTTAGCATCTCAACTAGGTCTTTTTTTCCCGTTCACTGTTATTGTCCTCACAATAAACCATCTTAAAAAACTTACTATCAGTTTAAATACGTTTTTAAATCTCGTCCTTTTCCAGCACATGACACCGTGATCACAGCTGTAACATTTCACCAGTGATTTAATTATTTTCAGCAAATAAAAAGACATATATATAATATAGAAACGTAGGTTTCTGTTTCTGCGGGACAGCTTACACAAATAGACTCGATGGGGGGATATTTCAGCTGCAACCTGGCAACCACTAACCTGAAAAAGGCGGCGAAGGAACCAAGGAAGTTGCTGAGGCTCGCGCTGCGATCTGTAAAGAAACTGTAAACAAGTAAACAGATTATTTGCTCTCTTAGTCTGAAGACATGAGC
The DNA here is from genome assembly GCA_032270685.1 of Microctenopoma stevenorrisi. Classification (NCBI taxonomy): domain Eukaryota; kingdom Metazoa; phylum Chordata; class Actinopteri; order Anabantiformes; family Anabantidae; genus Microctenopoma; species Microctenopoma stevenorrisi. Next base: position 6,156,225 of record JAUMTR010000013.1, on the reverse strand, counting down.
CCCGGTCGTGTGTCCTGCGTACTCTGTCACTTGTCCAGAGAGACGAAGATAACCGGAGCTTTGTCGACCAAAGACCGAGTCACCGCTCATCAGAACTGCTTGGTAAATACCAGCTTTTTTATTTGTTCCATAAGCTCTAGTTACGTGACGACTAGTTTCAGATAAAGTCCAGATTACTGGAGACAGAAGCAGCGAGTGATGATGAACGAGTGAGTGTTAGCTCAAGAAATAGTAGAAGGAAGTGCTTATTATGCAGAATATGATGATGAGGTCTATGATATTACTGAATTAAGTCTTAGTGTCCACCACTAAGATCTGCACAGCAACTTTAAAATACTTTAAAATGTGTCCCAGCCCAAAGTAGGATCTGTAAATATCAAGCCTGTGTAATAAAACTATAATACCTCTGTCTGTACAGTTTTGTAGTTTACAGTGAGCTGACCTTCAGCTTGATGGTTTACTCTGGGGAGTGTCTTGCTCAGGGACACATCTGGTATGCGTAGGTACATGGGCTGGCAGTTGATCCTGAAGCCCGTGTAGTGGGTGCGAGAGATTGGGAGGTGGTTAGACAGCATTGTGGGTAAGAGGAGCTGTTTGGAGCGACTGAGGAAACCTCTCAGCATTTAGAGGAAGAAGAAGAATCCACTTTACGAAATTCGTCTTCTGCATTTGACCCCATCCCCCCTTGGGGATGTTTGGATAGCTGCCACTGCACTTAAGTGTGTAGTCCAGTCAGGTTTATTACACATTTATATTTATTAAACATTCCTCTGCCCTTTAATTAACGATATGCATCCAGAAAAAACAACTAGTAACTAAACTTTGAGATAAGTGAAAACATATCTGACGCTCTGCAGGAGCAGAGAGACATTTTAGTTTTGCTCCACAAACTAGTATTCATTTCACATAAGTTATGGTTGTTGTGGACTGTGGCATACAGAATATGACATTAGTCTTTTACATTTATCATATAGTATACTAATATAATCTGTTTAAGCTTCTCGGGAATATTACGTTCATGATACGTTCACTGTGTGTCCTGTCCAGAATATCTCCAGAAACCTGTCTGAAAGACTCAGCTGCTGCTGCTGTCATGAAATAGCCTCATAAATGCCACTGGCCTTTATCACCATAAAATACCACATGAGCAACAACAACATCAAGTCTTCTGTAAACCTTAATGTGCTCTATAAAACCATCAACAGAACGTTTAGCATCAGCAGAATTACAGCTTCTTCCTGCTCCTTGCTGAATCCATTCAGTGTTGTATCTCTTAACTCAAAGTGTTATTTTCCACACATTCACGTGTTGTTTCTGATGTCCAGTTATTTTCCGCTGGCATTTGGTGCACAGACTCGCCACAGTGTGACGACCTGTTTGGCTTCTCTGCGGAGCATGTGCGCGGCGAGGTGAAACGGGGAAGGAAGCTGGTAAGGACTGCAGGCAGTTTCACGTGCATAACTGTGTAACTGTCATTGTCTTGTGCTTAGTTTGTGTTAATCTTGTGTTTGCATTAGAACTGTAAAAAATGTAATAGAAAGGGTGCTACTGCTGGATGTGAAGTCAAACGCTGCAGGAAGTCCTACCACTATCCCTGTGCGGTTGAAGACAATGCTGAGATTATAGAGGATCAAGAGAAGGGGAACTATGCGTCAGTCCTTCAGGGTTTTGTATTATAGCCCATCCAATACAGTATCCTGTAAATATCTGTCTTTATTTGCAGTTGAAGGGCTTATTTTGTAAACCTATATCTGTTTTTGTGTCATCAGGCTGTACTGCTTCGAACACAGTCAGCAAAGTGAGTGAGCGTCTCTGTACTTTTGCCTCTCTTCCAGTGATTTGTTTTCCACTGTATGAAACATGTTTTTTCTCTATTTCAGGGAAACAAGAAATGGATTCGGTTAATGGACTTGCATCTTTCTCCACCAAACCTACAACCTCCAGGAAAGCTGGATCATATAAGGTTTGACTACCACATACAGTGCTGTGAAATGTATTTATCCCACAAACATCTTGATGTTTAGGCAAATATTTTGTAAACTGATGAGACAAAAGTTTTCTGGAAGGTTTGTTTTGTAACTGCCACCATCATTTATTCGTTCACATAGGGCCATAAGGTTTGAACAGCTTTTATCTTTTAATAACTGAAATCATCGCTTAAAAACTGCATTTGATCTGAATATTTAATGTGTGTCCAATATTTTAAAAAAAATGTCATCAGGAAGGGGAATTTTTTTAACTGTAAAATTAAAGCTCATCGTTTAAAACCGCAAATCTTCAGAACAGGCTTAGTTATGTCCCAGAGTAGCTGCACTCTAGTTTCCTAAACCTAAAGAAATACTGTACTTTTTACTTTTATTTACTTTTATGTTTAACACGAAAATGTTACTGAGAATAATTATATAGTTAATTGGTGCATTTTTAATTGGTCTATGGTAAAGTGGATATGTCAGGCTTTGAATAATGATAATAATAAGTAATAGGCTCAGTTAATACTGGTTTGTTTGTTTTTTTTCATAGTTAGTGGTCATTTTATTTGACATTTTTCTGTGGGGACATCAGTCCGTTTAGACAAGGAATGATACTCACGTTTTATTTTCATGAGGTGTGTTGCCTTGCCTGTGAGAAGACAAAAGGAAATATCAGCGTGGAAAGTTTGTCTAATAGCATTGTCATGTAAGTATGTTCACATTTTGCTTTATAAAGAAATATTTCTGTTCTTATCTGCTTTTAAAATCTGTATCTGATCACACTGTAAAAAAAACAAACATGTGTTTTTAGGTTGTATTGTGACAAACATGTTCCTTCTACGCATAAGATGAACCTCCGTGGTAAGTCCTGTTCAGAGCGTCTTTTTATCTTATCTCCTGTTTGGAGGTATTTATCTATTTTACCATATGATATATGAATGTATGTTTTTTTCTTCACAGATGAAGCGGCAGCAGGATCCTCTGCTCACAGCGACTTTAACTCATCCCGCTGTGCAAACCGCTCAACTCCAAAGGTAAACACACTGTTTCATTCACTATTTCAATTATTTCATTGCTTTTCAGAATTATGGTGTGATTTTAATTACTTTTTTCTGTATTTCAGAGACTGAGGAGAATCAGTGACAAGTAAGTGTGTGTTTATTGTCATGCTGAAGTTTTTTTTGTTCCAGTCTTTAAACCTTTTCTATAGAATATGTAGCATCTCGTGCTTGCAGCCATTACAGCAGCTAAATTGATTATTTGTATTACAAATTGTTATAGTTAGCTATGCTTTTGATTTGTCCCGAATCATTTTTCTTTTATGCAGCTTTACAACTTTTTTACTTTGAAGTCTATTGTTTCTTCTTTTATGCAAATTCACTTTGTCACAGAGATGAAGAGATGGAAAAGACGCCCACTAAACGGAAATCTCATCAAATATCAGATGATTCTTCAGATTCAGGTAAACCCACTTCTAGCAGAGGGGAGGATGTTATGCAGGACCATCTTCAATAACCTGTACTTAGGAGAGTTTGAGTAATCTGATGTGGAACCTTGTACAACTTATAAAACTCACACAAATGAAACCAAATGAACCAAAGATGTTATTTTCTTTCTTCCGCAGATCAAAACGAACCAAACACAGAAATGGCTCCTTTATCGTCAGATTTAGACGAAAGTGCAAACTCTGTTAAAGAGCTCGATGTAAGTCTGTGTTTGATTATTGCACAGTCACATGAAGTTAATAATGTTTCATGTATCATATTGCTTTTTCTTTTCTTTCACCCATTCACCTCCATTTCCTGACTGTGCCCTAGTTTACCAGGTATGTGGTTTCTTGCTAATTAGAGGAATATCCGTGACACACAGTCACAAACCGTTGAAATTATCAAATTAAGTGTCTACTAATGAGTTACATTAAGAAATTGAGCTTTGTACTTTTTTTGTTACTCTGTATAAATGTAGTACAGATATACACACGTATATTTTTATGCTCCTCTCCACTCAGAAAAAACACTGAGAGTCCCGCACGAGCCACGTCAGGTAAATAGCCACAGCAGATGCCCTGTACAATATGTGGCGACCAAAACATGGTGTTCTGTGCAAATGATTCGAAAATGTTTTCTGTCTTAAGGCAATCAGCAGGAAAGCAGAGATAGAAACGAAGATGAAGATGAAACAGTCTCGCTGGTGAGTTGTTAATGTGCATATTGCATCGTTCTCGTTAAACGTGTGTCCTGCTTTAAAAGTATATGTTATATTCTGTTTCCCTTTATACAGTTATTTACAGTGTCCTGGTAACAAACACAGTACAGGGTTTACAGAGTAATCTCAAAGAGTTTACATATCGAGTCATATTCACACGGTTAGACACGTGTTACGGTGGCTACTCTCCATACAAGTGAGCATCCAGCCACGTTCACCACGATGCACAACACAGAAAGCTCAGTGAGGTAAATGAGAGACCTGCAGTATCAGCTTTAGTCTTTGTGATTTTTATTGCACTTATAATGCAGACTAGTGGTCGGAGGGAGTCCAGGACCAGTCTCTCAAAGGCCTTCATTATGTCTGAGGTCAGAGCCACTAGCCTGTGTCATTTAGGACACTGGGACGTGGCTTCTCATTCACAGGGATCAGGCAGGACTTTTTCTACCCCAGAGGAACTCTCTCCAGCTGCAGGCTCCGGTTGAAGATGTGTTGGAGAACACCACATAGCACAGGAGCGCAAGCTTTCAGCACCCTGGGGCTGACTCCATCTGGCCCTGCAGCTTTTGTGGGGTGAAGCCTATTCAGCTCGCTCCTCACCTGATCTGATGAGATGGTCCTCACATGAGTGGTAGCACATGCGTTTCCTCCTGTAGGCCTCCTTCCCCTCCCTGATCCTGACAGACAGAACCCTTTGAGCCCTCTTCACTGCCTCCCTGTCTCCTGACCTGAACGCCGCCTTCTTTTCGTTCAGGATAGATTTTATGTCCTTGGTGACCCAGGGCTTGTTGTTGGGGAAGCAGTGAATGGTTTTTGTGGGTACGTGGGTGTCCACACAGAAATGAATGTAGCCTGTGATGCAGTCTGTCAGACTATCAATGTCCTCTCCATGAGGCCCACAGAGAGTCTCCCAGTCTGTGGCTTCAAAGCAGGCCTGCCTCTGTACCAAAGGTGTGTACTGGGGAAGGAGGTGAACCAGATTGTGATCAGACTTGCTCAGACTTGGGGGGCAGGGCAGTGGAGCCGTGTGCTTCTTTAACATTAGAATACATTAGGTCCAGTGTCTTCTCCCCCCTGGTGGGACATGTCACAAACTGGCTGAGAGTGGGGAGTGTCTTATTGAGGGTGGCGTGATTGAAGTCCCCAGAGATACGATAGAGGGTGTCAAGATGTCTGGTCTGCAGAGTGGAGGTGCCTGTCTGTATGACGTCACACGGTGCAGCGGAATAAGCCGATGGAGGAATGTAAAGGGCGAGAAATATAACATGCGAAAATTCTCTTGGAATGTAATATGGACGAAGTTAGACAGAAACAGTTAGCGAACAACTCGTCATCCGAATCACACAACCTAAACACAGGAGACAAACCATGACAAAGTCCCACAGAAACAAAGTAGTTGTCAGTAGCTGACATGTAGGTAAGTAGTGTTTCACAGTGTGGCATTCAGGGACTGTGCAGAGCATAGGTCATTTGTGTTTTTGAAACTCGTGGTATTGCTGCAGGTAGCTCCAGGTCTCCAGTTGCAGGAAGAAATTATTTGAAGTTATTGCTGCCAAAGATGGTTCACCCAGTTATTAGAAACCAGGTTCACTTACTTTTTCCAACTTGACTTTGTTTGTTCAGTGGGTGTGTTTAATAAAGACACGAAATATCTTAACTGTGTTTTATCAGCTTAGAAATATTGTGTGTGTTTATACTATATTATAGATAATTAGAGATATAGAGAAGCTTTGGGGAAGATCAGATCACATTTCATGACCTGACCAGGACCAGGACTATGCACTTAAAAGACGAAAGATCAGAAATATTATGTATAATATACATTTTTCTTGCTCATGTTTGTTGCTGTATGTCAACACTGTCAAGAGTAATGTGACCAGAGGTGTGTTTCTTTTTTATCAGGATGCTGAATCAGAGAGTCTGCTTCCTGCAGAGATCCACATTGAGCCTCAGTCACTTCCAACAACAAGGGCAGAAATTTTATCTACGAACACATCAACTGCACGTCCCAGTGTGACTCAGCTTATGTCCAAAAACGAAGAACAAGGTAAGATGAAGGTTTACTTTACCTGTGGCACAGCATGTTGTTTCAGATGCAGACAGAGAATAACAGTAACGCTGTGGATATAATCAAACATTAGTTAATGATCGCTGGTAGAAGAATAGTTTCGGGCTCATTCCTACTGGTAAAGTGGTTTGAACTGATTATTCAGTAGAACTACAACTTTTCTTAGAGTCTGTGTTTTATGGCTGGAGAAAAACAGAATACACCTGCATTATAATACTTGGGCTAACCATTTTGTTTGGTCACTTGACCTGCACTCACCTTTGCAGCTCATCTTCTGTTCTGTTTCATCTGTTACCTGTGTGATGCCGCCTCTTTTCTTAGGGTGCAGTCCTGCGCAGAAATCCGTCAGTCCTGTTCAACAAACTCCTAGACCCTTGGTTCCAAAGCGAGGCTCCACTGGGCTCCTTCCCTCTCCTGACCTCACCAAATCCTTAGTTACCTCCCCACCTCCATGCACCAGCGCAGTCATTTCTCCAGATCCACCTGAAACCATCTGTGTGCCCATCCTCTCCTCCTCTCCCCTACCCTCTCCTGTGGCCCGTTCTTCACAGTCCAGCATCGACTCCGTCAGCTTCTGGAAATGCTGCAACGCAGCAGGTTGTACACAGGGCATCTTTGCTGATTTCATAAATGATATGAACAATATCTCCAGCAGAATTCAGTCTAACCAGGCCAGTCAGGAGGGTAAGTGAAGACACACAGTGCTCACAGGTTTCTGTCTTATATATGTTTCAAACACAAGAGTCTACACTGTGTGTTCTCTCCACAGATTATGATCTGGCATTAAAAGTCATAGCAGATACTGGGAAGCTGGCAGAGCTTGTGGTCAAGCAGCAGGAAGGTATGCTATTAACCAGGGATGAGAATAAATGTCACGTCATAAGATTTCAAGATATTAAAATGTGAGATTATATTAATATTATCGAGGTAAAAACATACTATGTACTATATCAATACATAGCAGAACCAAAGCAACAAATCAGTACTGACCAGTATGTCAGCACTGTTAGAAAACAGTGGCTAGCATCAACAATATGCAAAGACGGCAGTCAGTTCATTTACCATAAATATTTTATCAAATGGGCACTTTGAGTGGTGCCTGGTTTGATATTGTTTCTTCCACATTTCAGGAGAGGCGGGTACTGGCCAAAGGCCTCTACTACCTGCAGACTGTGCAGTTGTGTCCATCACACAGTTCATGTTCATGACTTGGTTAAAAGGATTAATAATTACAAGATCATACAGTTAAACTTGTTATCAATGCACCTGCAGTGTGCTGCATTTTAAAACGTGTTTTTCAATTCATATAGTTTGTCATTGAAGATTTGTTAACTAGTCTTCTAATTCTCGTGAACCCAGTATCGAATGTGTTTTATTCTCTCATTAATTTAAGCAGATACAAGGTCTATAGTGGAAGAGTTTGAACTTTTAATCCAAAGCTGTATTAAGCTAAAAACCATAAATAAACCAAGAGACAGCAAGAGACAGCAGAATCATTACATGTGGCAAGAGAGAGATTTCTAAGACCATTCTAATGATGACAACAACATATTGTGTTCACAGAGTTACAGAGGAAACAAACTGAGCTGAAAAGGGCAACAGCAGCTATGAAAGATGTCCTCTCACTGCTGTCTCTTCCACATCAGCATCCACTTTAAGAACATGGACCTCGCTTTACAGTTCATTTCAAGTATTTTCAAGTACTCAGACTCAACATTTTTCAATACTTTTTTATAAAAACTGTGTTTGTATTTTTACTGACTGTGTCTTTATTAAGACAGTGGGTAGGCCTGGGTATGGAATAAAAAATGCCATCTTTTTGTACTGTTAATTCAGAATGACTTACAGATTTTAAATTCTGAAACCTGAAGTATTGAAAGGAATATTTGAGTTGAAAATATATAATATCCAACCCTATAAACTGAAATGTATTTGCCTCAAATGTTGAAGTAGTTAAAATAATAATCTTTTTGTATTAACATTTCTGTTGTCGCGCTGTACTCGGATGGTATGTGTATTATCTTTTAGATATTCTAATATACACCTGTGGCCAAAAGTTTAGTATTATTCTAAAAGTTTTAGTTTTCATAAAGTTCCCTGGCAATGGATCTCACTGTTTTGTTCCCTGAGCAATTTAGTCATCACGTATCACGATGGTTAGGAAAGATGCTTTGGTAGGATATTTTGCACCAGTATTTATTTATGGCTGTGTTTTAAGTGGAGCCCACACATGAACTGTCTCAGGATACTTTGCTGTTGGGATGACACAGGAGTAATGCTTGCAGTCACCTTTTTGTTGTTTTCATAATTTTTCCAGATTCCCTAAACAATCAGAAGAAAAATGTCTTTACTCAGTTGCTCGGCTGTTCACTCCCTGTACATTTAGCAGCATACGAGTCTGTCTCTGAGGTTATTCTCAGAGAGAAGATTCTTTGCTGCTCTTCTTGACTTCACCTCGTTATACGTGCAGATGCACTCGCACCTGCCTGCTGCCATTTGTGAGCAAGCTCTACACTGTGGACGTCTCAATCCACAGCTGAATAGGGCGTTGGATCGTTGTCTTTGCTGAACTTTCCTGAGTGCCCCGAAGCCTTTTTCACAACTATTGAACCGCTCTACTTGAAGTTCTTTATGATCCAATAAATGGTTGATTTAGGTGCTGTCTTAGTAACGTCTGCTAATCTAACTCAATCTGCATATCACGAGTGATCTCCAGCTTAGTCCTCCTCACCCATGTTACCAAGAGGGTTGTCTAGCACCTACCAATTCCCAGCATGTTCTTTATCTTGCCAGGTTTAGCCTCACCAAGGCTCTTACAGTAACTCTTCACAGAACCAGAATGGTAAATGCTTGTGTCGCTTTGGATAAAAGTTTCTGCCAAGTAGAGTAAAAGATCACTGAAATGATGTTAGCAGGCCCGAAATGTATTTAGACTAAATTTAGTTTAATGCTAGAGACGGAATTTGAAAATAATTACAACTCATCTGATCACTAACGCTTTGGAAATATTGACTTAAGAAAGCATGAATCAATATTTCATTCACAAACCTTTGGCCACTGGTGGAGACCTGTCTTATACAACTTTTGTTCCTCAAGCTTTTAGCTCAATGCTATAATTGACTATGTGCAAGAAGTTTTGTTCATCCTGAGGGAACAGTGGAATCCAGGTTACTTTATTTGCTCATCAAAAGGATTTCAGGTTACATATGTTTTGTTTGCTTCTGATACAGTATTTCTGTGTAATTAAACTCCTAATATCACATTTTGAGCAAAAATGGATTGCTTGGTTTTTTATTTTTTGTAACATTTTGATGTAAAAATATATATATATTCCAGTTTGTAAAGGGAGGTAACAAAGTGTTCCCAACACCAAAGTTTTCAAGATTTTCACATACAAACAGAAAGAAAAATTCAGTGACCACACTATCACAAGACAAGTATCTCAACCTAAAATCTTAAGCTGAAGGTAAATATACTGTTCTACGTCGATAATTGTATGAGTATTTATTCTAGTTAGATTAGATTCTAATGTCATATGGATGAACGTCCTATAAAGGTTTCAAAAGGTGTCTTCTTCACCTTCACCAATGTCTGTTTCTGTAGTTAACACATTTTACAATCATTTTCACTTTTTCAAATTTCTTTAACAAATCTGGATTAAACTCAAATCTTCGGCATAAATTGCTCATTATAATGATAATGAGATGAGCTCTACATCAAAATCACATAAACAATAATCCTATACGCTGAAAAACAGTCATTATCTTTAGGATTTCTGCTGAACACACGCATTAAACAGAGTGACCATGGGAAAAGTAACTACCATACTTCTGTCACAAAACTCCACCTTGAGTACCATCAATGGAAGGAGAATAGAGGTGTGGTTTAGAGCTACATTGTCTTATAAAAACACCCAAACAGTATTCACAAGCATAAACACCTAAAGTGGATCATGCCTCGTAAAAAGGAGTTTTCAGAAGACCTACGATCAAAAGCTGGAATAGGTTCCAGAATAATCTCAAAGAGTTTAGATATTCACCAGTCCACGGTTAGACATATTGTCCACAAATGGAGATGATTTGGTACTGTGGCTACTCTCCATAAAAAGGGGGCGTCCAGACAAGATCTCTCCAGATGTGCAACGCAGGAAGCTCAGCGGGCTAAATGAGAAACCTGTAGTTTCTTAAGCAGAATGACTCATTAGAGCCAGATGAAGGTAAGTAGTGTTTCGTAGTGTGGTGTGGAGGCATTCAGGGACTGTACAAATTGTAAGTCATTCTTGTTTAGGTCTCGCATGTTTCCATTTTTTTCAGGAGCTAATGGGGATCCTAATATCCTGAATAAATAAATTACCATAATTCACTGTTTACCAGCATCAGGTCAGTATACTGCTTCTTTGTCTACATTTTTTTGCATTGTGTTGCAACATAGGGTAGAACCCAAGTTGAGCATCATTAGTTTTGTCTGTTTTAGGTCTTAGAAAAAAGTATAATTGTGACCAGATGTCGGCGCTAGAGGTTTAGAAATCAACACTGATTACAGCTCATGTCAGTTCATCCAGTAGCTGTGGAGGCATTTCACTTTAAACCACTATAAAGATGTGTGAAGATCACGGTAAAGCAATGGTTGAATAAAGTTAACATACTTCATCTGGGCATGATGGAAATCTGGACCAAACACTTTGTCAGTGTTGTGATATCACCCTACCCTACACTATAAGCAATCTATAATCGAGAGCTTTACCATTGTCCAAACTACTTAAAACATGCAGGTAATGGTAGTGTCATGCTGTCCAGCCTACAATCCCCGGCTTCATCCGGTGTATCTGTAGAAAAGGTTTACCACGCGCATCAAACTACACTGAAACACAGCTGAACATATAAAATCGTGATCACGTTGGGAAGCGCTTCTTCTTCTGTCTTATATACATGCTTCCTTTTCTGTTAAGCGACAACGTCGTTTGTTGAAGAACCGACCTGGAATAGCTTGATTATTAGACTGTTTGCGCCTGCGTACGTGAAGTCCTCTGGAGTGATGTTTGTTCAATAAAAACGTTTTAAAAACTAGCATAATAGCATGCACTTGGTACGCTTTGTTGGCCTTTCGGAGGAAAATAAACGACAGGTCCGGATGTTTCTGCACAGATTAAAAGCACCGAGGTTCGATACAAAAGCTGTGGTTTTCATATTTTGCCCCTTGTTTATACGTGTTGTGACCAAGTCCCGGAAGTCACATGGCTACTTCTGGTTACAATGCGGAAGTGTGGAAACGGTCTATTCACACTGACGGAGAGCGTCTCTCAACAGCTTAAGACAATATGGGACACTTCCCTTCTCTACCTGGCATACAGCCTCTCGAAGGTCATTTTTGAGAACTGTACATTCATTCGCTTTTTTGAAGAAAGTCAAAGGAGAAGACCGACTCCACGTCACGTAACGAAGCTACAGTGAGCAGCTGGTTAGCTTAGCTGCATTAACATTGTCGCACCTTTGCACAGAGCCTCGCTGAGCTTTCCTTTCTTCCTCACCAGCTAAATAGCAGCAAAAAACAGACTATACAAACAACAGCAACGAAGCATTTTCCCCCAAAATGTTGAACTCTTATTTCCAAAAAGCTTGTGCCAAAAGAGAAGTCGTAAAAATACAAATAATTTATGTTCTCATTGGACTGTAGAATAGGAAATAATTAAATAAGTTGTATTAAATACAGCTTCTCTGTATCACAAACATAAATAGATGATGGTTGGACGGATGGTTGTAAGGACTGACCCCTGCCTCAGCGCACAGCAGCAGACAGCAGGGAGAAGGCGTTTTCAACTGTGATTTCCCTCTTGATTAGTAAGTAGTTTCAGACGGTTCTGTGGCCAGACCCAGCAGCCCCGAGAGTCTAAAGGCAGAAAAATCATTCAGCACTCTACATAGATACATCACAGGACCACACATCATGCCGCGCTCTAAAGAAATTCAGGAATCGATTAGACACAAAGTAATTGACCTGCATCGGTCTGGAAAGGGTTACAAGACCATTTCTAAGGCTTTGGGACTCCAGCGAACCACAGTACGAGCCATTATCTACAAATGGAGAAAGCTTGGAATAGTGGTGAACCTTCCCAGGAGTGGCCGGCCTACCAAAATTATTCAGAGACAGCGACAACTCATGCAGGAGGCCATAAAAGAACCCAGAACAGCATCTAAAGAACTGCAGCCCCCCCTCACCCCAGTTAAGGTCAGTGTTCATGAGTCAACACAGGGTCATCTCACATTTACCAAAACCATCTTGATTATCCCAAATTCTTTTGTGCAAATATTCCGGGGCGATGAGGAGATCACATTTTAGGTCGTGGTTTTCATATTAGGTGAGAAAACCAAAACAATGCAAATAGTTGGCTTACTCCTCCTCCCCTGTATGGTGCCGTGTGTCAAAACTGTCAGGACGAATGTGACCAGAAATGTCTTTCCTTTTTCTCAGGACTGTAAATCAGAGAGTCTGCTTACCGGAGAGATCTGCAACGAGCATCAGTCACCTCCAGCAACAAGTGCTGAACCTTTATCTCTTTCATCACTTGCACATTTGAAAGTGATTTTGGTTAAGGCAGAAGATAAAGACCAAGGTAAGATGAAGGTTGTGACCTATACTGTATCCCAAGCCGGTTTAACTGTTTCTCATGTTGAAGCCATCTGGTCTTTAAGAGGTTATCACATACAACAGTCTGCTGTATGCTGCTCAGCTTAATTTATAAAAGATCTTTTCCAAACTATAGATTAATACTTATTTTTATTTTTACATGATTCTTTGATCCAACATGCGCATACACTTTTCTACCTTCTACAGTTATTTCTATCTTTCTAATGTGTGGCATATATAATCTTTACAATGTTTACCTTATTAGCTTATCATGTTAGCATCCTATCACAAGGCACAGCCTAAACTGAACTGAAGTAGTAGACAATACAGGTCCTTCTCAAAAAATTAGCATATTGTGATAAAGTTCATTATTTTCTGTAATGTCCTGATAAACATTAGACTGTCATATATTTTAGATTCATTACACACAACTGAAGTAGTTCAGGGCCTTTCATTGTTTTA
>JAUMTR010000013.1:6111369-6139508 GCA_032270685.1 Microctenopoma stevenorrisi | reverse complement strand
CTAAAATATATGACAGTCTAATGTTTATCAGTACATTACAGAAAATAATGACCTTTATCACAATATGCTAATTTTTTTAGAAGGACCTGTATGTATTTGTGACCAGATGATGGCACTGGAAGTTAAGGAATCAGTGATTACAGCTGATGTCAGTTCATTCAGTAGCTGTGGAGGTGTTTCTCTTTAGAGCAAGGGTTCAACACAATTAACATACCTCATCTGGGCATGAGAGATATCAAACACTTACCGAACACTTAATGGATTTTGTGAAATTTCAAAGGATTAGTGAAATCACATAACATATTCATTGCTGCCTCAGTAACATTTCTTGGGAGTCACATCTGCAGCAAAACTGCATCTGAACACCAGCTACTGAAAACATTATCATGCCATAAGTGATAGTTCAGGCAGCCAATTTCTGGCTTGTAAACAATCAGCATTACCCCTACATCTCTAAAATTGATGGTTCTGAAGCAGAGTTAGCAATTTAGTAAAGTGTGATAATATATGAAGCTGCCTCTTTTCGCAGAGTGCAGTCCTGAGCAGAAACCACCCATCTACAGTCACGATCAAAACACTGTTGCACCCTCGGCCCTACAGCGAGGCTCTGCCGGGCTCCTTCCCTCTCCCGACCTCTCCAAACCCTGTAGTGTTACTGGCTCACCTCCATGCACCAGCACAGCCACTTTCCCAGATCCACCTGAAACCATCTGTGTGCCCATCCTCTCCTCCTCTCCCCTACCCTCTCCTGTGGCCCGTTCTTCACAGTCCAGCATCGACTCCGTCAGCTTCTGGAAATGCTGCAACGCAGCAGGTTGTACACAGGGCATCTTTGCTGATTTCATAAATGATATGAACAATATCTCCAGCAGAATTCAGTCTAACCAGGCCAGTCAGGAGGGTAAGTGAAGACACAGTGCTCACAGGTTTCTGTCTAATATACGTTTTAAACATTGGAATCTAAACCGTGTGTTCTCTCCACAGATTATGATCTGGCTTTCAAACTGATAGCAGATTCTGGGAAGCTGGCAGAGCTTCTGGTCACCACTCATTAGTTAATTTACAAATAAGCAGACAAAAGGTCTAGAGATGAACTGTGGCATTTTTTGAGTTCACAGCCTTCATTAAAAAGCAGAAAGGACAGAAGGACAGCAGCTATAAAAGCCGTCATCTCAGCGCTGACGTATAGAGACGGGCAAACATTCATACCTGCGGGAAAGTCAGAGTCACCATCTAACCTAACTACGTGTTTAAGGACTCCGACACAGGGGGAAAATGCAAACCGGACACAGAAAAGACGCCTTGTAAAATATATGCTATACACTCAAAGATCACTTATCACTCATTTCAAAACTCAGTATAGGGAACATAAAAAATTGGAAAGAATATTTAACTAGCAAATATTCCATATCCAACTTAATCATTAGTCTTAATGGTTGTTGATGTTAAAATAGTCGATAACCTTTTTCATTTAAGTTTCTGTTGTTTTCACCCTGTTGTACTGAGATGTTGTGTATTAGCTTCCTTAGGTGATTTATTGTAGACCTACAGCAGGAAAACGTTTTGTTAAATGTGTTTATGTCCATTTGTTAATGTCTTAAATGATTGCTGTTCCCCAAGCTGCTTGCATTTCAAACCCTTTGTCACTTTAAATCTTCAGATTGGTCTAACCCATCACAGTTAGACTTCAATCCTAAATCAAGTGCACTTGAAAGATTAAAACTTGAGCAGAACACAGAAGTATGCGCCATCCACAGCAGATTGCTTCCCAACGGTCCAAACTATTCACAATTCACACGGGTTAATGCATCAATGCCATAAACAGTGGTGGACCTTCACGTCTGATTTGGTGCTGCTCCAAGTCAAATAAGACTCATGCTGTAGAGAAATGTCGTCACTTCTGACTTAAAGCTGTGTGTGTAAATTTACAGTATTTTGAAGTTTGCTACAACTGTCAAAGGTGTGTTGAGAGGACTGCAGGGTGCTGACTTTGAAACCAAGTCTCTAGGTCTTTGTAGATAAATGTAATGTACAAAACACTGGAAAAACAATGTCAATATAATGGGACCATTTTATACCATTTATATATATCTTTTTTACATGGTCTGCTCTTAGCTATTAGCTCCTGTATTAGCCTGCAAAACACAGGCCTGTTCGCAGAAGACGAACCAGAAATTCAGCAGGAGCTGAGGAGGGGAGAGGTGCTGAGAAAACTCACTGAGACGGTGTCTCTCCAATCGACTGAAAGTCCACTGATCATAGAACAGAATGGGACATGGCTGAAAGAGCTCAGTCTTTCACTGTAACTGGGCGGTTTTCAGCTGGTGAGGATGAAAAGTCAAACAAGGGTCTGCTACCATCAGATTCCATCGTTTCCAGCAAACTCGATCTGCCTGATTTCTCAGCTTAAAGGAACCTGTCAGTTCAGTGCTGTTTCTGCATAACTCGCATCACATATGTAACTATTGATCTATTCTGTCCTGTTGTTTTTAACTTTTGATGTCAGTTTAACTCTGCTGCTGTGAATATCAGTGTTATCTGATCTTATCTCATCATACACTATTCACACCAGCTCAGCAGCTTTATTGTCATTGATAACATTGACATGTTTACAATGAAATTTGACTTGTGCATTCAACCCACAGGTAGCTAAAACAAATGCAGTCTGATAAACAGTCAGATATGATCATTTAAGAGGATGTAGTTGTTGAATTGTCCTTTTGACAAATGTTTCTATTATTTTGTCCACCCTATTTATAGTATGAATTAATTTGAATTAAAGTAATGCAGCTTAAAATACATCCTCTAAAATAATTCATTTTACATAAACACCTAAGACAATATTTGTTTTTTTGCTAAATATAATGAAAAAACTGGCAAATGAGGTTTTGAATGTCTGAAAGTCCAGATGCATGCTCACTAATCCAGGTAAGGAAATCCTAGAAGTTTGATTCTTCCTGCTGAACAGAATCAGAGAATCTAGATGCCTGAATGACAAAGACACCCGTTTACTACAACACAAGCAGACCAGAGTCTGTTTATTTCCTTCAAGACTCACAAAATTAATTAAGTATAAAATTCACAAGAAATAATTATTTATTTTAAATTTAAAAGATCTCCAGCACAATAACATTCTTAAAATACCCAAAACAGTAGTGTAGCAGTTTTCAAATAACTTTAGAAATCTGTATACTGTAAAATATTGTTTCACACACACACACACTGTATGTATTATGTATATGTAAAGGAGATGATGGTGTCCTACAAAAACAATCCAGACCTACTCATCCCACGCATCTACAAGACCAAACACGGTCCAGCTGGAAACTCGGTAACTAGGTTTAACGTCCAGTTGTCACTAACTGAACAGTTCGTTCTTCAATGAAAATAGAGTAAAATAAATAAGGTCTTTTTATGTTGAGGAGCAGTAGCTGCACAAAGTAACACCTTCCAATCCACGGAATTCACCAATGACAATGTGAGTCTTACTTTAACCTGAGTTCCAGTCTTTGGGTTATTTCTCAGCCTAAGCAGAAAAACCTTTAGCATCACAAGAGGCAGAAGTCAGTATGACTAATAATCACTGACTGGAGTTTGGTCTCAACAGACTTAATCAACTCATTGTTGCCCCAAATCTGTATTTTACTAATTAAATCAATCAAAATCAAATCAAATATATGTATAAAGCACTTTAAAAGCAACATCCTGTTGACCAAAATTATAAAAGAAGAGAAGAGGGATAAGAGGAAAAGTTAATCAGTGTCCAGTCTTCAGAATCCACGTTCTGAAAAAAGTGCAAACATGAAACCTGAAAACCATAAATCCAGATTACACATCTAGGATTCTCATGGAAAGTCAATGTCCAAACATGTCAACTAAGTGCAAATACTAAGCATGTAACTTGGTCAATTAAACGTGAAAAAGCCAAACAATAGGAGGCGACTGGCAAGAATCTTCCAAGCTTAACATCTCTATCACGCGATCATGTGCTATTGAACAGCAGTCAGGCACAGTGGCAAACAATGACTGTGACTCTACTCAGCAGTGACGCTGCTACACGTCAGCTCTGCCTTATTTCAGTATGTACAGCCGGTTCTAGTCTGGAATGAGACGAGTTATGGATTTTACAGAGATAATCTAACGATTTACGCCGCGAGACCACCTGTCAGTGAAGCTACATGGAGCCTACGCGGGGGTGACGGCGTCCTCTGAGGAGTCCCACAGCATCCTCCACATCTGTTTCCATCATCACGATGAGCTCGAGTTAGTTTTTGAAGGCTCCACAGCGGCTGGCTCGGCAAATGAAATCCTTGAGCAGGTTGCCGTCGATCTGCCAGAAAGCAGCGGTCTGGGTCACCTGTGTCAGGTGATTGATGCAGAACTTAAAGCAGAACTCTTCCAAGTCCTGAACGACAGAAGAAAAAAAAAAGTGTGCTCCACAGTAAATACAGAGGCCTGTATATCGAGGATTCGTCCACAGCATAAGTTTGAACAGATTAACTCTACTTAGATTTATGCCGATGGAGACAGTTTGTCAGCCGTTGTACACAAAAAAGGTCACTTTCCCTTCCTACCTGGCATACAGACTTTTGAAAGTAATTTGTTTCTCCTTGCTAAATAAAAGAAAGTCAGTGACTCAAGTAATGCCAATACAACTTCTCTGCGTCACAAACATATAAACAGATGATGGTTGTGAAGACTGACCTCTGCATCGTAGCGCACCGCAGCAGACAGCAGGGAGAAGGCGTTTTCAACGGTGATTCCCCTCTTGATTATGTGCTGACAAAGACGTTTCAGGCGGTTCTCGCAGTACGACGTGGCCAGATCCAGCAGCCCTGAGAGACGACAGGCAGAAACACCTGAAGTGGGAACGACTGATGATGACATTTTCAGACGATTTTGGTCACGCATTTTCGTCTGTCTGACCGATGGCTTCCTCAGGAGGCAACTCCACATCGTCTGTGTACAGGAACTCCAGGAAGGAGCGATACACCGGGTAGGAGAACTGGTCGATGTCAATCACTTCCTTCATATCTTCATTCCAGTGGGACTGGAACATGGACCTGAAGTGTTCACACCTGCTCCACGTGTTAGTTGAGAATCAATACAAATGCCACATATTCATTGTATTATTATTATTTGATTATTTTACAATTGCACGACTTCAAACAACAGCTGTGAGGTGAAATCTCAGACCTGATTTTGAGAACTGCTTTGTGGACGTAAATATATTTGCCATCAACACAGAACTTGAGGTCAGCTGTCTCTGGGTTGTCAAACTCTTTCTTCAGAGACTGGGCCATGGTTAAGAAGCCGTCATACTCTGGAGCGAGAAAACACGGCAGCAGTAACTTTACCTTCACATTTACTGAAACAGCAACACAGGCAAATCTCCACATGCTGATGTTTCATACTTGTTATAATACTAACTATACATTTGTAATTGTGCACATATTACCACTGATGTCACTGATGTCACAGATTAATCTCAAACCTGCCTAGTAACAAATCTGCTTAATTTTGTTTTTAGTCACCACAGAATCACAATAATAATCAGTTCTACTCTGCCATCATCAAACCTATCCATCACGCTGTGTTTCAGGGCAGCCTAAAAAAAGACAAAGGCAGACTGCAGAGAAAAAAAAATGGCTCTGCCTGCAACTGACCCAACCAGGTCTATTCCAAATCCTTCCCTTGGGCAGCGCTACAGATCTTTACAAACACACTGTCTGCAGGTCTCTCTACTGAGTCTCTCTACGGTAATTAGAGAGACACACCATCAGCGGACACATTTGCTCATCTGCGACTGGTGCAGTGCTCTAATGACATGTGCTGGGTACATGTGCCACTTACCCATCGAGAGAAGTCTCCACATAACCGAAGGTGTAGCAAAACATGCAAAGACGTCATCAGTGCAGGTAAACTGTGTTGAGTGAGGCAACACGATAGACTGGCCCCTGCACTGGCCCCACATGTACACCTGACCGCTCTGGGTTTTAGCAGCCGACGTGTGCGTGGAGTGACAGGCAGCGATCTCTATGACTCTGTCAGAGAAGCCAGAGAAGAGCAGACGCTGAATGGTTGTGCGTTAGACAGCGAAGAGAGGAGTCTTTAAACGTGCTCTGATGTTCCTGTTCACCTTTCTTTCTCAGTCATGATCTGAACTGGACTCAGCTGGTTGTTCTTGTTGCCTGTGCCTAGTTGTCCGTATGTGTTGGCACCCCAGGCGTAGAGTAAACCCTCATCTGTGAGTGCAAGGCAGTGGGCATAGCCTGAGACAATCTGCAGAGAGGACACGACTTGTTTTATGTATACTTTATGTTTAATAAGAAAAATAATAATAATAATTAAGAAGGATTTATTGAATCAAATCTTTGGTGGCGAGTCATGATTAAAAGACGCAAATAGTGAAAAAATGCTAATGAATGAAGTCACAAAAATACGTCACAGAGAGACTATCAGAAAGGTGGTAAGTACATTTTCTCAAGTACTGCATCTTAAATATGTCTATAAAGGATCATATAAGTTAACGTATGCATCACCTCACTGTTACAGATCTACTAAACATGTATTAAGATGGACTGAAGTGGTGATTGCATGTTAATATAATCAAGTAGGAACAGCTTTTTAAGCTCCCACCTGTTGAACACATAAACCCTGTAGAGCCACAAGTCGACAGGGAGTGACCTGGTTCCCGTTATTTCCAAGTCCAAGTTGTCCGTTCCCGTTATAGCCCCAACCGTACACCTGCAGAAACAAGAACAGAACAAGTGTTCTGCTTTCTTTATCATGGCTGACACTTCGTAGTCTGTTTCTCTCCAGTATGAACAGAGAAGTCACCTCTCCATTGTCCACTACTGCCAGAGATGACGTCTGACCACACACAATGCCGACAGCCACCTTGTTCTGGAGGCAGCTGGACACTCGGCGAGGTGTGGGCTGGTTCGCTGTGGAGCCTGAGCCCACCTGACCACAGTTGTTGTAACCCCATGCGTACACCTGAGAGACCAAAAGGGAATGTAATAAATAAATGAGGTGTCAAAACAAAGTGGCGTCTGTGAACGTGTAAATGAAACAGGCAGCCTGCAGTAGAATCACGTGTGAAGTAGTCTGAAGCACAGCTGATTACTTATGGCCAAGCTGTGAGCCCAGAGGAACTCCTGCTGTGACTGGACTCAGGGTTCTGTGCGGTCTGAATGAATAAGCACTGATTTAAATCTGAGTCACTTGTGTCATTATAAGAGTTTTAACCAGTGATCTGAATAAACATGAATTTAGTTGAATCTGCTGTATTTATAGGTTTGCATATATATATATATATATATATATATATATATATAAAACTCTACGTCTGTTTTTGCCTTTTCTTTACTCACTTCTCCTGAGTCAGTCAGCGCCATTGAGTGGTAGGAGCCACAGGCCACTTCTGTGACCTTCTTATTGAGCAAGTTGGCAGACACCAGCACTGGAGCTACTCCTTGGTTGGTTGTCCCGTTTCCCAGTTGGCTGTAGCCATTATGGCCCCAGGCAAACAGCTCTCCATCTGGAACACAAAGAGACTAGTCATCCTGCTGCACTCTTTAATCCAACTCTAAAGAGGGGGATTACATGTTGTGGGCAGCTACCCTCTGTAGCCAGCAGGATGTGGGGTCCACTGCCGTAACTTAGACTGACCACTTTCCTCCCACTCAGAAAGTCCAGCTTCTTGGGTACAATGGTGCTCTGGCTGTCTCCTGTTCCCAGGCAGTTACTGCAGTTCAGCCCAAACACATACACCTGAGTGTGGACAGAGGAGGGACAAAAGAGGGGACATTGGATTCTGTGATGAGCAGAGTCCGCCCGAGTCAGTCGAGCAGGCAACAGGCCACAGACCACACGCAAACAGGAAGTCAGGCCAAACCAAGTCAAATCAATGTTTTCTGTTTCGCACTTTTCAAACACAAACACAAGTCAAGGTGTATTACATCAGTGTAATCTGATCAATAATACCCCCACCAATCCCTCTGACTGCTATTAAATCATAAACATTAAGAAATGGTTTAAAATATGTACTTAAATCAACTGAATCCATGATTGTACTTTACGGTGGTGATCAGATATGGGATTGTTTTCCAGCTGCCAACTCATATTTGTTTAACTGGAGCTTTCTTTGAGCTGAATTAGCTCACCACTACATCACTATGACACCTGCCAGAAGCTAAAATAAAGCAGTGGGTGTCCCCCGAGATCAATGCTTTATGATAACATTTTCTTATCATTGAACTTGAACTTTAAAGGGAGATGGGAGTCTTCAAGAGGAAATAAGATTAAAATGCGACAGACATTATTTGTAGTTTAATAGCTAAAACAACAGGTCTTCTAATTACTGTCTGAACCAGTTGACTTTGCTTACATCATAGGAAGGTCAGCATTGATTTTTCCTCTGCATTATTAACACACAACCACCGCCCTCTTTTCTCTTGGCCTCTCACCTCATCATCACTGGTGATGTAGATGGCCTCATTAGCAGAGGATCCAAACACGCACGCTTTCCGTATGGCAGAGAGCTCCTGAGGCCCCATCAGGCTGAAAAGGGTCCATTTGGTTACATCCACCATGATGCGCTGGCTGCGAGACTGTGGCGAGGGTGCTGAGATCGAGAGATGGACCTCAGTCCAAACGCAGAACAGGAGCAGAGGGAGGGTCGGAGGTTTTTTTATATTTTGCCAGAGCTGTGGTGAATGGATTTGAAAATAGTCAGAGAGTGTCAGACATGCGACTTTATAAAACATTTATTCAGGCAAACAAATTAATGTGAGCAGGAGAACTACACAGTTACGTACCAACACAACTATAACACCAGTAAAAAGCACTTTGGAGCAAAGTCACGGCATTCTGAGAGAAAATCTGTTCTCACCGAGGAGATTAAGGAGACGTTGGGTCACGTTTTGTAGCATGAGCCCAAAGTGATCAGGCCTGGTATTTCTAAAGCTGCTGCTGCAGGTGAAATTCTTCAGTGCTGAGAAAATACAGTGACGAAAAATCTTTTCTTTTAACCAACAATGTAATTATGTTGGACACATCACATCTTCACATGGGAAAGAAGCTTAAATAAAAAGGTATAAACTCCATGTTAAGAAAAGTAAGAAAAAATGTAAGTCGTTTGACCTTTTATCTATAGAAAAGATAAAAAAAATCAGTGTTTTCACAAAGCAACTTAATTCTGTTTTGTAAATATAAGACATTTAGTTTGACGCTGTCACCAAAGTCAGCTATACTAATAGGTTATTGTGCTTCGTGGTGGATTTATAAAAAGGACTGTTTGGATATTTTAGTGACACTTTGTGTTTGCCTGTGCAGCCTTAAACCCAACCAACACATTTAAACGTGTGTGTCTGCCCCTCACTGTCACCGCTGGCTGGAGCTGGCCATTGTTACAAACGCATTACACAGCAAACTATCCAGCTGACACATCTACTGCGCTCGTCCGTTTGGAAAAGTCTCTCTCATCTGCTCCGGGTCGTTTTTCCAGCCGTCCTAAGCTTTTCCGAGGAAGCTCCGGGAAACGAGTCGCACGGACGCGCGCGGAGTGACGTAACCGGCTCCGCGGATCTCACCTGTTACACGGGTCCGCTCGTGGTCTCGGTACCAGTTCCCATCGACGGTCTCGCCATGGCACACGTGTCGGTGTCCGTGGTGTCGCTGCTGCGGAGTTTATTTGCGGAAGTGAAGAGGGAAAACAGCGTCACGTGACCGCAAGACCCAGCGAATCGATTTCAGATAGATCAAGTAGCTCTACCGTCACCTCTTCGCACAGGTCCGGCGGCCCCACACCTGCAGGGTCCTCAGACATTCAGTGCACTTCATGCCAAGGAAGGACTCAGATCTGCACGGTTTGCCCAGCAACTTCACAGCTCCTGATCAGCAAACTTCTTTTTGTTAAATAAATGATTGCACAGTGAGAAACGTTATGTTGTTTGCCTGAGGCTGTATTTGCCTAATATTAAGAGCCACTATGATCAGATGACACAAAACACATGATAAAAAGAGGGTTACTAAGTTTGGAACATCTCTTTCTTACTTCACGTTAGAAAGTCACAGCTAGAGTAAAAGCCAGTTGTGATCCTATATGCAATTTAAACTGTAGTATGATGCAGAAACTCAGTCTCCGTGTGCACTTACACCATGTTTTAAGTGAAGTGGGATTAGTCTAATTTTTCATTTGTCAGGCGACACGTTTTGTGTTTTGACATTTAGTGCTGGATTAAGTTTTTGTGGTTGTATATCTAGAGTTAAAAGTGGATTTTGACACAGGCCTAAAATCCAAATATAAAAGGTTGAGTGCTACCATAAGACAGCTAACTTAGTTTGCTTTGATTGAGCACTTTTCCCCTAAATTACAATCACGTTACTATTAAAGAATTGATCCAAAGTGAACAGGAGGCTTGTGAAGTCTAGATCAAACTGCATTTCTGTTACTGCTATGCTTATTTTGCCCTTGTGTGTTACACACCCTATCCGACACCCAAATTCACTGTCTGTAGCCAAGTTAATCACTAACTTTATGTTCACCAACACACGTGCATGTAACGGAAACTCTGTCACTTCCCAAACAAACACGTTTTGTTTGTGTTAAACAAGGAGCTTTCCAAACTGTCCACTAACCTGATTTTCAGCAGTTAGAATGTGTGGGGCCTGGCTCAAAGAAAAAAAAAATCCATCCATGTTAACTCACAATCACTCATAACACTTAAATCCGACTAATCGCTATTGTGTGTGTGAATCACAACACTTGCAAGCACGGAGGATCCAACGGCTAAACAGCAAGTTTATTTTGGTTAGGATCAGAAACACAGAATGTCCTGAGGGCGAGATGAGAGGAGATGTGAAGAATCCCCTGACGGAAACATGGCGAAGATGGTTTGTGGCGTTTGTAGAGGGGTAAATAATGAGTGGGGGGGGAATGGTGTCTTACAATGTTCAGTGAATATGACTAGTGGGGAGCAGTTACTCTCGACAGCAGAGAGCAGCATTGACCATTCCCACAGCAAACTCCAACAACAGGGAGACCAACTTCACTGCAGCCACATCTCCCGTTTCAAATTTCTTTTCTATTCAATAAAACCTAGTTCTTGTTGAAATGAAAAACAAAAGGCACAATGATTTTCCAACTCATTCTTGTCTTTAATATGCACAAGAGTTGAAAGCATCGATGAGCCACCTTAAAGAATTCAATCTAAAATTTATAAAAAGATATAAACAATCAGAGGCCAAAACGCTGTCTGTTGCTTTTCTCTTTTATTTAAAACAACTTTTCATTAGCAAGTAAAAATCTTGCTACAAACATAAGCTTGTATCCAATTAAGATACAAGGCAACGGAATTGTAAATCTTTAAAGTGGCTCGGTCTAGTCTGCTAGATCATGACTGTACACCCTCTCTGTAGTTTTGTTCAGTAATAAACAGCTAGTCCCAAAAACAAGCCTGCGCTGCCCATAACAACCCCACCCCAATATTTAAAACCCCAGCGTGACCCCCTCTCAGTAGTTAGCAGCCGACCAGGGGATCAGAAAGTCTTCGAGACCAGGGCTAGGGTAGGTCTCAGAGTCTGAAATGTCGAACCCAAACCCACACACCAACTGGGACACAGGACGGTACATGTCAAACAGCCCGTCACCACCACAAAGAGGGGGAGGGGGACAAAAGAAACCAAACTAAAATAAAACAAAAACGGCCTGTTTCAATTTATCAGCATGTCATCACAATACATATGCAAGTCAAAAATAAGAACAACCAAAGAAATATTGCTTCAACAAAAAAAAAAACCCTCCCCAGCCATCTTTGACAGTAAAGTTATCGTCCATCCAATGACTGTCAGCTGCAGCAGCTTTGTACAGGCTTTATGTAAATATATTCATATATTCATTAGACGGCAAGGAGAGATACACATCACATTTTTGTACAATTGTTCAAATTGAGTAATGACATGTGACCTCTTCGTCGAAAGTAGTTAAGTGTTGTAAAAGGTCAGGGCCTCCTCCTACAAGTTTAGTCTTCAAAGAGTGCAGGTCCCCGTCTGCAGGCAGACGCCAGTACGTCCGTCCCTCAGAACTGTGCATAAGACTGAAGAAAAGCAAAATGCAAACATATGGAAGCTCCACAAACTCAACCAGAAGATGCTGAAACATGAACCTAAAATATTTGGTTGAAGAGAGAATTTAAATGAATTAAAATAGATAGAAAAACCTATTCGGGATGATTTTAGCTTGACGTTCCTTTTTTTTTTTTTTTCCTTACCCCCCTCTGAAATTCACATTACAGGGGAGTCCCAAGCAAACAGTTCACTGGATCAAATGACGTGACTGAGCTCATGCTGCAAAACTGGATGTCCTGTGGTGAAGTGGGGAGGGAGGGGGGTGATAAACGCTACAGCTGACATCTCTTCTAAGTCTCTGCACCTTCACCCGGAGGTGCTTCCTCCCATGACAGGTATTCACATCCGTAAATAAACAAAAGTGTTATCGCTCTGCTGAATCAGCAGCAGGCGAAAAGCAGATCGTACAGTCGTGTCGTTAAGAATCATGGCATTTTCTTCACATTTTTGATGATTTAAAACAAACATTAAGTTTGAGAATTCAACGGAGGTCACATTAGAAAAGTGACGTCACTGAATCAGAAGTCCCGTCAGTCAGTTTGCCACGGAGTTCCTCTTTTTGCCTAAGAGCCCTTTCACCTCTCCACCTGCTCCAGGACTCTCCTGGGAGGGCGGCGGGGGGCCGCGGTTAATCATGGCTTAGCTCTGGGATTAACTCTTTAAACTGGGTGAGAGAGAGGGGTTTTTTGGAGGTGTCGGCCATCAGGAATCCGTGTGACTAAGTGCGTTGATGTGTGTCCTTGAATATCAGTGTGAGTGTGTATGGGTGAATTAATACCAAAGGACAATCCAGGGGAGGGAAAGCACAAAAAGAAACCACAAACAAACAGCAGTATTTCTTCCCCATAGGTGATATGATGGCTTCTAACAGAAGTATGCACACAAATTCTAAGTGTCAAAAAGTGAGTACATATGCGTGTGCGCGTGTATGTGGGTGAATGTCTGTTTCTGTTTTTGTCTTTGTGAAGACTTGACATTTGGCAATTCCATTTCGCCACGACAACTTTTTCTTCCTTCTGGTTTTATTTTCGTGTTGTGTTCAGAAGCACTGGCAGGGAAAACTGACAATCCTCCCGATGCAGGTTGCCAGATGGTAATGATGCCCGTTGAATGACCAGGACTCCTATGAAGGGACGAGCATTTAAAGAGAAAAAACACCTCAGAGCGTGGAGGTGAGTGTGGATAAATCCTTCAGTGGTGAGTTTCCATGTTGACGTGATACTAAGTAAATCCTTCGGTACCAGGTTGCCAGGTTGGAGGAGAGATGAATGAATGTCTGGGGTGATTATAGAGTACCCGTGCTGCTGGCTGAAACAAACATCCTGGCTTTTAGAAGTTAAACTCCTTTGCTTGCATGTTAGAAGCTGGATCGAAGTTGAAGGTTCCTCCTTGAGTGGTTTCAGGGATCAAACTGGGATCTTCATCAATCTGAAAAAGGGGCATCATGAGATCACTGTGCAGAAAAAGACAGACGAATATTTCGATGTGTAAATCTGCGGCGGTAAACTCACGTCGTCGCCTGAAAAGTACTGATCAATAATCTCAAAAGCTAGTTTGTAGATGTCCTCATTCTCATGCTGCTGCAGATTTTCTATCTTCTCCAAACCTGAAAAAAAACAGAAGGTGTAGACATATTTAAAAAAAAGAGCTGCAGCAATTCTCACTAAAAAGCTTAATTATTAGGCTGAGCGGTCATCTGAGATGTGCGTACAAACCTCCACACTCTTCTATGATCTCAGCAATAGTGCTGGCTTCGTCTCCCGCCATGATGAGAATATTCTTGAGCCCATCCAGGACAACCTGCACCACCTGAGAGTCCTTCACCGACAGCAGGTTACAGAAGGGAGGTATAACGTTCTGCTCAACCAGGAACTCCACCTACGCAAACCCGCACATACACACCACATGCATCCTTAATTACAACATGGGCGTATGGCTACAAGTGTGGCACATCACTCACAACAGTTCAGATTTCCCAGCATCCTTTAAGGATGAGGACAGTTCTGTTCATTGACAACGTGTGAAATGGTGAGGTAAACATTTCCTATTACAGAACTTCACTGACTCACCGACAAGTATGGTTTCTACATTTAAGCAGAGCTCACAACATAAAGCACATTTAAATATGAGCAGCAGATCACTGGTCCAGCTCACCTGGTCTTTCCTCCCGCTGATGGTGAGGTTACTAATGGCCCACGCTGCTTCCTTCTGAGTGCCAAAGTCACCCTGTAGGGAAACAGGCTGTCGCTAAGATGTGCACATAGCAGGTCCTTTCTACGACAGCATAATCCCAAAACACACTGAATATCTTCCGTCCGTTTCATTTGTTCATTTCTATGTAGTTGTGTCAGTACAACCGACTATGATGATGAATGCCAACCAACTTTAGAGCCTGGGACTGAAAAATGGAAACTACTAATTCTACTATGAACAAACCTTGGCTAGCTGGTGAATGATCATAGGAATCAGTCCTGCATCAATCACAGCTTGGACCTGCTGCTGGTTCCCAGCCGTAATGTTAGACAAGAACCAGACGGCTTCCTGCAAACAGACCAATCACAAATGACGAAAATGAGCTGCAAGTTTCTACACACACATATATTGTTTCTGGATTTGGTGCCAAGACTCTGGTGCTGGCTGCAATTCTTAGTTCTTTTACACATGACTCTATGAATCGTCAAGCTGCAGAAAACTTCTAGAACAAATATGAAGGAGGTAAAACAGGTTTTACTTTATATTCAACATTGTCTTTCATGAATACACACTTGCTAAAGAGGTGAAAGTTAAAGTTCTATATGTATACAGTGTGACTGAAATAACCAGTTTTGTCCACTGTTAGTTTAACTACTGTGTAAATTAATAAACATAGAAAACATACACTAACAAAACGGAGCCTGATCTATTACATTCCCTTAAGTCAAACTGGTCGTTGACTACAGTTGACTAAAAGCAGAAACTATGATCAATAAACAACATTAAGGTTGAGGGTGTGATACCTTGTTGATCTTTTCCTTAGGGTGTGTGAGCAGGTTCGGGAAATGTGAGAGGACGTCGCAGTTGAGCACGACCTGTGTCTGCTCATCTGTCCCTGTCACAATATTCCCCACTGCCCTCAGTGCTGCTGTCTGCAGTTTTTAGGACAAAGGGGAGAAATAGACATTATCTAATGACAACAGTCATGTTACCGTGGAGAAAAGCCAAAGACTTGAATTAACTGAATAAGAACCAAGTCTCACCTGAACTTTTACTTCCTGGTGGCTGAGGAGAGGCACAAGAAATGGAACGACCCCAGAGTCAATGACCATCTGGATCTGCTCATTGCCTCCATCCGTCAGATATGACAGAGCCCAAACTGTGTCTACAAGAATCTAAACACAGACACACAAACCTTTACATGTACATCGCATAATAATACATTCAGATCAATGACATGACAGAACACTAAAAAATTATTTGTTTAACGACAGGGACAATCACCCCTCACCCTGATACTTACATTTATATCGGTGTGATATATTAGCACACACAGGGCGGGCAGAATCTGTGGGGAAAGAAAAGTAGGCTTTGAGTGGGTTGAAAGTAGACGAGAGGAATCAGATGCAGGCAGAAACAGGGCAGAGTTCAAAGAAAAAACCCCAAAGAGGAATAGCTGTCAAAACCAGACTTCACATTCTGGCAAAAGAGCTTCAGAGTCTGATTACTGAAAATCTCTGTGTGACTCAGCGTGCAGTGACAGTCGGATGAAAAGCAACATCCATCTGTCTGGCAAACGAAAGCCTGCGCACACACATGCATACACACCTCCTGCACGGTCTCCATGGGTGGTGGTGGATCCTTGTTGCGGCAGAGGTTAACGATGACCCAGGTAACATTGCGGAGGAAGGTTATGGGGATTGATGGGTTGATGAAAGAAAGCAGGGGCTTGACCACGCCCAGAGAGATGACATAATCCCTGCACTGTGGACCATCACCTGAGCAGCACAGGGCAGAGGTCAACATAGCTCTGAACTAGCCCCCCCCAAGCAACACACGCACACCTATTAGATAAGGACCCACTTACCTATAATGTTTCCTAAAGCCCATACAGCCTGTTCACATACATTTTGATGGGGGGAGTGTAGCAGTCGCAGGAACAGGGGCACTGCATCTGGACACACAAGACATCAACATTTCACACACTTGCCCATTGTCACAGTTTTTGTAACTCCAGTAAAAAAACAAACAAACGCATTTAGTCACATTCAAAACCAAATAAACACTGTGTCACAACTCATATGACTTCTGGCACATTTTTTGTAGTTTTTTGGATTACACCATGCAATTATTTAAAATATTCCACAACTATATGTATAAAACAGAAACAATTGGGATGCTGTGTAAGCTGCAAATAAAAGAGTGCAATGACTTGAATATCATTCAGATATTGTGATTGTCAATTGTACACAGACCCAAACAAAAATCAAACTTGAAAATAGGAAATTGCATCAGCAACACACTCCAGATGAGAAAGGCTGTGTAATGCATAAAACATTATATAAAAAAACTTACAATTAATTAGAATAATTGGCAACAGATCAGATTCTGGTTTTTGGGGTCCTACTTATAAATGGGTATAAAAATCTTTGCCAAAATGATTCAACAGCAAGTAATAGTTTAAGATTGATAATCTATACAGTTTGGTACTTAACATGATTAGAAAATGTAGAGAAGTGTTGTCAGTGTCATGATGTATGGAATATGTGCAGATTACACATACTTTGATTTAAGTAAACAAATCCTGCCTCTGTAACAGTCAGCTAATCATGGGAAACTCATCAGGCTCTTACAAGTCGTGTTTTTATTGGATAATAGAGCGCTGTTGTTTTGAAAAAAAACAACACGTTGACAGTGCCTCACTGAGTGAAAAAGCTAATAAATATGCTTGCTTGGCAGACTGCAGACAGTATACAAAACACAGACTGGAGCGGTAAAATTGGGGAGTACAGGGGTCAACTTACTGGATTTAACCACAGCTTGAGTCTGTGCTGACGTCCCAGAGGCAATGTTGGTCAGAGCCCAGGCAGCCTCAAACTGAAGAGAGGGACTGTAGGACAAAGAAAGAAAAAAGAGTTTGTGTCATGTACAACAGACATCGTGTTGCTTGGCAGACAGAAGCTAAGCTCGAGAGCAAAAACCGTCATGAAATAACTTTTTTAAAAAGATTAAAAATTTTAATCACAAAGTCACAAGCGATACCAACACCACCCACGAGCCAAATGCTAGTAAATCACAGCAGAGGGTGGGAAGTCGTCTGCCTACCCCATTCCATTTCGTGATCTGTAGTTCCTACTGGTTTCCTAAGTCTTGTCTGGAGTATTAAACAGTAAACAGAGGGTGGCGCTCTTTGTAATGCAACCGGATGTCATGGTTGCCTGATGACGATGTAGTTTCATCAATATGATCTACTCAGATATTTAATTTAAAGACCCCAGAACATGTGAAGATACGCTGTGACTTACTGCCACCATGCTACGGCAGCACAGCGACCGCTACACGCTTTGATTTATGCCCGCGTTCTACTGCACTGCTGTATTTGCAATGCAGTGAGCTAGAATGTATAAATAGCAACGTGATGCTATCTGTTGTGGGTTGCCATGGAAAGAAATCCTTACAACTTTTTCTTTTAAAGTTTTTTCAACCCCTGTTCTTTCTCCCCACTTGGTGAGCATAAGGTCCTGGGAATTGGGGAACTCCAGGAGACTGGAATGCGGTTATATTTGGCTTGGCCTGGCCTGGACCGAGAGGTCCTGCCAACTGCCCTGCTCGCCTTTGCACATTCTCACGTGTGCACACAGAGGGATATACACACTCTTGTGCGCACAAAACCTCTGTTCCAGCAAAGACGTCATGCAGCAGCATCAGTAATCCAGTATGTGACGGCGTAGCCGTCTGGAGTCCATCATGGCAGAGACTGACACTGAACACAGAACTTACTTGTCATCCCGTTCCAGACATTTGACTAAAATGGGCAGGATTCCAGACTTTATCAAGTCGTCAATGGGAGGATTTCTGTCACTTGAGAGCAGTTTTCTGATAAAAAAAGAAGAAGAAAATCAATCTCACAAACGTCACATACAGAAACAGCTGGTGTGTGTATTTTGTCAGACGTCTCACCTGGCTGCCTGTACAGCACTGAGCTGTATCGCTGCATTGTCACTGGTGGCATTCTGTAGTGATAAAAAGCAATGTCATTATAGAAGCTATTGCTGATTAATTTGAGACAGCCTAATGTGCAGTACTGTACTAAAGTTTAATAGTAGACTTTTTCAATTGTTATCCATCACGTAAACCAGCAGGGAGGAATCTGATGGGTCCCAAATTCATCACAGAATCACAAAGAACTCTCTTTATCCACAGAAAACACAAGGGGGTCCCAAAACAGATGGCGTGGCCATCAACATCATCAAGTCAGTGGCTTTACATGACGGAAATACTAAAATGAAATACAAAGGACAACACTTGGAAACAGTGCGTGAGACTGTACTGAGGAGAACTGACGCTGTGTTAATGGCCACACTAAATAATTTGATTTAACTTGGTTTGTTCTGTGCATGCATTTAAAATAAAATAAAGGTATCCTCATTTTACTCTCAACACCTAAAATCTGTGCTGTCTAAGGGAAGGTTTGAGCTACATAATCTCTTACCTGCAAGATGGCATCAAGCGTAACATTTTGCTGCACAAAAACAAACGTAGAGGAATGTTAGCAGTGTTTTCAGAAACAACAAGCTTTGACTGTAGACATGGTAATTTTCCCTTCTGCTGCTCAGTAATTCACCTATAATAAAATGATTTTGATAGATTTCTTTGTACAAATCGTAGAAATGTTTTAGAAAATGGTTTGCGAGTCAACAGCATATTGAAACTAAAAGCTTATTGATTGTATCTTGATGTCTGACATTACAATCAGGAAGAAGTTTGCAGGATTTTCCTTAAAAAATATCTGATGATTCTCTTGTGATATGTTAGCAGATCGTCTCAACAAACCCGGCATGTGTAATGTGTTTCGCCTCCAAACACATCAAACTATCTTCATCAGAAGACAGAGTTTACAAGGTTGTCATGAAAATGTATGTTCAAAAGTCCACTTTTGGAAACATCTACAATTCCACAAGGACATCAAAAACTCCACCTGCTGGGGAAGATCGTGTAATATCCCTGAAGTCTCCAGAACATACACTAAAAGCACTTTCGTCATCGGCTCTTTCCAAAACCAAAGGCCAACACACACTGGAGGCATCTGAGAAAATGTACTAGAAGCACTCAAATACCTGATTTTATTTCCTTAATATAAGCTTATCACCCTACTGTAGAGTTGAAATATTACACAAACTAATGATTCAAATTCATGCTGTGGCCTGTGTGTGTTAGGGGCGTGTCAAGCGACGAGCCACGCCCACCGCATATCCCCGCAATCATAATATGACAAAACACTGACATTTGTTATTTTATTTGGACAGACCCAGAACCTTCCCTAAAGCTGAAGGTGTACCACACACATTTAATGCACCGCCCACTTGATTTCGCCCCTTCTCACGAGTTGTCCAGACAGTCCAGTCTTCTTACATCTCTCTCACTCAAGCATATGCCCACACACTCACACTTACTCCTTTGAAGTCTGAGTCGACGTCAGAGTCTTCCAGACTCTCCTCCTGCGGGACATTTCTCTTCTTCAGTAGATGTTCGTCTCGTTTGTTCTGACAAGAAGGGGGGAAAAAAGAGAAAAGCATTGAGGGGAGGAGATGAAAGTGTTCATTAATGCATTCATGAATTCTTAAAGTAGCAGGCCTACCTTCGTTACTAAACCTCTACTTTCTGGAGTGCCGCCTGTGTGTTTGAAATCACAAGTCGCTAACTCTACCAATCAGTCTGCAGGCTAATCTACAAACACAGCCTCATCTCTGAAGGACACTGGACATTTCACAAGGTAACTACACTCTCCATTAAATTTTATTCGAAGCATCCAATGCAACAATTTCAAGAAATGCAATGTTAAGCTCTGAATGCAGCACAGTTATCACTGGATCTGCACTGGTGTTTACTGCCTCTGCAGAGAAATAAATCTAGTTGTTTTGTCATCTGGCTTGCTAATGCTGACATCACCAGCAGCTGTGTGTAAGAGACACAGGGTGTAGCTATGGTTTGCCAGTGTTGTCCCTGTTATACTTGCTGCAGCAGCAGCAGCAGCAGCAGCAGCAGGTATCAGTCAGGGGGTCAGAGGATGAAACAGGCCTCAGAGTCTTGCCTATTATGTCACTGTTAGGCAGCAGACACAGGATTTGCCCAGACCAAACTTTGATCATATGTAAATGAATAAAAGTTTCTCTTTAACACACTCTGCAACTCTCTCCAAAGAGCACATTTCATTCAAAGAGAAAATACACAGAGACAGGCAGAAAGAGCCACACACCTACCCATCAATTTACAGGACATGTGAGTCAGTGGTAGGAGGAGATTCCCTTGCCCTACATACTGTGCATCATGCTGATGTGCGTCACCGATGACTAATCAGCTAGTGCAATGCTTCTTGCTGCTCTGATCCAGTTAAATGGAATGTGCTAGACTTGAGACCACCTCAGCACTCCACAGCATCGATGCTTTACCAGCCCAGGCTGAGACGGTGTCTGATGAAGGCTGTGCTGCTCAACATGTCTGTTTATGAGTATTGCGAGAACATCTTTAGAAGCACATGTCAGCCTCAAGTATTATTATGTTCAGATACTAACTCGTGCCTCTACTTGCAAATCTATCACCTAGGTGTTTCCAACATGATCCTACGATGCAGCGATTGTCCTGAGAATGTAAATTCGCGGTATGTTAACACTGATGGTTCATTTCAATTTTTTTCACCCAGTGTCCAGAAACACAGGACACCTTTATACTTCACTACCTGCTTACACCACACCTGTTGTAAGTGGAGGAGCAATTCCAATATCACATGACTCATCAAAAGCTAGTAAGGTTCATTTATGAATCATCTAGCAATCAAGAATAACCCCTAATAAAATGATCATGTTTCTTAGTAGAATACCACTTCTCAATTTGGATTTATGTTGTAGATATCTTGCATCGCCACAGATAACAAAAATAGAAATAAGTGACATGTACAAGTCTTTTAGCCGTCCAATATCATTCTTGGAAAAATTCCTAACCATGCTAAGACATAATCTATTAATCTATTACTCCAGCTGTGTGTGAAAATAAATACAAGCTCAAACTGATGTGTAAGGTGTCTGTCAGAACGTATTTCTTAGGTACAATGCAACACTTAAGTTATTTAAAGCCTGTACAACTGTGTATCTAAACCTTTTAAATCAGTTAGAAACGTTTTGAGAGTGAATACACGGAATTATTCCAATAATCTCAAGCCATGACAGAAACTCTGCAACTGTGCAGGAAAATGTAACCCAGCAGTTTCTGCAGGATCAGCTACCAGTCTATGACAACTTGCCTTCGTTGTCTCTATGAGCTTTATGTGCAAAGATTTAACAAGAGTATGCATTACTGTCCGCACGAAATGTCCCACTAGATTGTCTTCTAGAGACTTTAATGATGATTAGAAAACACCAAATCGGATTTTTTAAACATGACTTGCAGTACAGAGATTTTGCTTTTAGTATACGAGCATTAGTAGAAACCTGCACAGGCAAAAACATCCCCCTATACAAAATCAGTGTTTATGTTTAAACATGTTGTGGCTCAGAAAGGTGAAAAGAAAAGACACCAACATAATGTCAAAGAATAAAA
Organism: Microctenopoma stevenorrisi; assembly: GCA_032270685.1. Taxonomy (NCBI): domain Eukaryota; kingdom Metazoa; phylum Chordata; class Actinopteri; order Anabantiformes; family Anabantidae; genus Microctenopoma; species Microctenopoma stevenorrisi. The sequence goes on along the minus strand of JAUMTR010000013.1, from coordinate 6,117,590 downwards.
CACATATGGAAATGCCGAGCTACACCTCATTGCTTAATTATACAGAAGTAGTAGTCCAATGACCTACAAACCAACATTCTGAACCAACATCAATAACATGGAGAATGAGTTTCAGTACAAATGCTAATGTCGCCTGCAACAAGCAAGAGGCAAAGACACATGTAGCAGTAAAGACTATGGGGCGCAGACTTAGCCAATCAGTTCAAAAGTATTACAACTATACAGTACATGATTACAAATTCTACATTTTTCTGTCTATACAAATACTATAAAAAGCTTTTTTTCTTATATGTGTTTCTAAATAGAACTGTCAGAATAGTATAAGTAGGGAGGAAAATCTACATCACCTGGCTTGCATTAGATATTGTGAGTACTGAGATACAAAGACATAAAATACTGAGTAGTGAATCGGGCTTTACCAACACGTGAGCTGAGTCAGTGTGTTATTTTTACTCACCTTTCTCAACTCAACTGTCACCTCATTTCGATGTCTTCTCATAGTCTGTCACAAAGAAACAAAAGAAAGACAATTCATTAAAAAAAAAAAAGAAATGTTTTCAAACTTTTCTAAATAAACATTTATAGTGCAGAGCGAGTACATGACCATTCAAATGTAGGTATTGTTTTTATGACTAAAACAGAAAACACCATCAATACATGTGAAATTAAGTGACAAGAAAACAAAAAGGGCAGTTTAACTGACTGCTGTTTGGGTTTCCAGTTCATCCCAAACTGTTAGAGATGGTCCAACATCTTGTGACTGTTTGGAGAGGTTCATGTTGCTTTCCTAAATAGCCTCTTACATAATCTAGGGCAGTCATAACTCAGGAGGCTGGAGTGCAGAGTGGTATCTCCCAACCACTGCAAACAATGCAAATAGATTGTCACCTTCATACACATGCTCAATATACAAACTAGTCCTAAAAGAAAGGTACAATAAATTAAAATATGCACGCAAAAACAAAATCGCTGGTACCCATGGAGGCCCCTCATAATAATAATAATAATAATAATAATAATATATCTGCAATTACGTGATCAAATAACTTCAACCCAAACAATGACCTAAGATATCCAGAAAAACAGGTGGAGGTTATGACCCACAGCACGTGAGGCTTTACTGCTTTGCAAGTCAAAGCTGTTCCTAATGATTGAGAAGTGAAAAAAATATATAGCTGACCTAAATAAATAAAACCTACACTAGCCTTATTATTCCTGCTGTGGTTCAGAGTAGTTCTTCTATGAAAACTTAAATTCAGACAGAGACTCTAAACAGGACCCAAGTCAGACAGCCAAGATGCCTGAAATAGGATCAGGAATGTACTTAGGAAAAGCTGCCTGTCAAAGCAGCCATGTGCTTGTCACACTGACACTAAGTTTCAAAACAACCAACTATGGGACATTAATCTGTGATTTTATGTAGGTGATGGCGAAACGGGGTCAGCACCCTGATGGATTTTGAGGGGCCACTTTCAGACATAGCTTTGTTTGAAGATTATCTCAGGATTACCAATAGATCAGCATACTTTTTTTGTTTATGAGGAGCTGGGCTGGAAGTTAAGAGTCTAATAAACTACAAATGCCACGTTTAACTTCCCTTAGCTTGTCTGAACAAGTCTTTGCCAAATGGTTTGGTCACCATGTTAACGAGCATAACAGACAAATGACACAGACATTTATAGTTTGACTTGTCAACTGAATGATGCGGCAATAGCCGGCGTTTAGAAATGTAGATCCGCCAGTAGAGCACATATACCGGTGGTGATTTTCTAAAGCGATCACGATGGGCCTTTACAATTATTTTACTATAACAACGTCAGCTTTGAAAACGTGTTAGCGTATGCATTTATGTTTTGATAACATGTTCCTTGTAATCAAGGTATATTTAAATGGCAACGTTACTGCTAACTAGACGTAACGTTGTTCATGTCTAATGTAATGTTACCTCGCTAACTATAATCAAACGGTACATAATAATTTACTAAATTACCGGCTTTAGTTAACAACATATATGCCATTCTTTCCATTAAAATGAACTCAGGTTGCTGCATCATTACCATTCAGCTGTTCAGTGGTTTAGCTAGCAGCTCACCTGGCACTACATGTTAGCTCAGTGCGTTAGCAAGCTAACAAGGAGGGGCAGTGTTTAGTTAAGGTGGATGTGGACCAACTGTGCAGCGTTACTGCCATACAACCCGACCTTTCAGTAGTAATGACACTTGTATGTACAATTCGCAAGATAGCATTCGTGTTACTCAACACCATCTGGCTGGAAAACAGAGTAAATGTCAAGATTAAGGTGCCGGCCAGGCCCAGCCTCGCTTGCGACCGGTATCCATCCAACTAGCTACTTATCGTTAGCTGGCAGTGACAGCTAACTACATCGCCTGCCCTTAAATCATATCTTTCCTACGTTCCCAACGATGATATTTCTGATCCTTAACATTAAATAATGTAGATGTACGCGCTACTTGTAATAACCAGACAACTATAACTATAGCCTTTTAACTATTTGATAAATATACCGTTAACAAGATAAGGACTTCTGATGGCGAACTATTAGCGAGCTAGCTAGCTCGCTGACTGGCTAGCAGCTGGGGCCAGGCTCCCCTACGAGGCCCAAAGGCTGTCGATTTCTACGTAAAACCAATTCCACTGGTGCTAATTACAGTGTCATATATATGCCAACTCACCTCGACATCACGTCCCTTATTTTTAAAGCTCTTGATGCGGTGGTTTTCCAAGCCGGCGTTTTCTGCCATGGCTGTATGGGGTGCTGCTAATACTCCGGCTTTCGGGAACTCCTCCGTAAAAGACGAGGCACGGCAGCTCCTGTACTGCTGCTGGCTCCGGGGAGGAGGAGGAGGACGACGACGTAACAGATCGCAGAGTGAGGGGAGGAGTTAACGCATACCTCCTGCATGGGGTGTCCTGCTTTCCACAGTCTCCTCGACGCAGTAGTTAATAATAAATTCACACACAATTCATTATCAGATATCAGACACTGTAGCACTCAATTTGACAACAGGACTCACAAGGATGCTTCCAGACACAAACGTTTATTAAATCGTGGATATTTGGATTTGATAACATCATTAGAGCAAACAAGGACAAGCTTTTTTTTTTATAACCGTCACATTTCAGCAGCAGATATGCCAATACAATACAGAACAGATAGACAGTTTTAAACAGATCTCTAAGGAGAGACAACCAGCAACAGCTCTGGTAATATTATGATATATAATAAATACTACATAAAATATTTCAGGAAGAGAGAAGCATGGGAATACTAAAGGATTCTTTATAATAGTGGTCAATTATCTTACGTTAGTGTCCGGTTCTTAAGAAATATTTCACTTTTTAAAAGATTTTCCTGCTCAGTTCTCTGAAATGTCCACTGATATTTTAACCACTCTGCATTAACTCAAACTGAAATAGTGACATTAATTTTTAAGTGTTGCAAAATTGTTTTTATTATTGTGAATTACCCTAGCTGGTCAAAATAATATACATACCAAAGAGACATATCACTCGATATCTGTGACTCAAATAAATAATATGTTTAATATATCTTTAGAGGCAAATGCAGATACCATATTGAAAAATAAGAATATAAAGTGATGTTAATAAAACATAGCTTCTGAGGATCTACACACAGAGAAAATGTTTTTCCAGTTGATAAAAGGTGATTACCACTGACACAAGGTGACAGTTTTTCATCAGCGTGAATAGAAACGGCCCATCGTGGCTGACCAATGAAAATCAGAAATCAGTATATCTTCTAAAGTCAACCCAGAGCAGCAATGCAAAGACAAAGAAATCAGGGGAAACAAAACAGGCATTCAAGTCACAAATAATGATAATAACCAATCAAGGTCAGAGGGAGGAAGGCGATAACGTAAAGATGGACTGAGGCTGAAGTGCTCCTCTAAAAGATTTGTTGTTCGAAGAGGATCTTCTCAAATCCTTGTGGAGCTGTGTGATAGAAGTCACTGAACTGGCAGTCTAAGATGGCACTGTCATCCACTGCAACGAGGGAAGGAAGAGACACAATGAAGCACAACCACTGAAGCCAGGCAGGATCAACCCATTTTCTCTGCACAACATATTTAAACATATTTTGCATGCAAACCTTGTGCTGAGAGACAAACTTTCAAAATATTCTTTTTTGTACAGTTTGATGAGATACAGCCAACAACGGTCTGGTATTAACCTCACAACTGTTACCCTATTTGAATTGATTTAATCAAATACTGATAAAGGAAAAGGATTTCTTAATTTTTAACGAGTGAGAAGAAAGTAGCATTAAAAAGCGAATGTTTCACCGTTTCCATTGTCTGTTATAAGTTGTTGATTTGTTTTACATTTTAACTATTAGTATAATAAGCACATGTGCTGACAGTAAGTACTAAACCATGACGGCCCCAGCGAGCCAGTAAACAAGTGGAACAAAAATAAATAGAAATGATTATTTTTCTTCAGTTGTGCTTTTCCTGGCAGAAAAAGGGTCTAAAATATGAACAGAAATTTAACATTAAAACTTTCTGAGTTTGGTAATACTGTATAATAATAATAATTTTTAGGTTCCTGGATGTAATCAACTCAGCTCTGGATTGGAACATGTGAACATCTTAGTGACTGATGATGCAACTTTTCAGCTACAGAAGAAGCACCACCAAACACTCCCGAGCCAACTGGCATCACATGTTAGAGGTGATGAAATTATCTGTTTCTGTCCCCTGTAACTTGGATACTTCTGCTTATGGAAATATTTTCGTGAGTAGTAGTTTAGCAAACCACATTTATAAATATATATATATATAAGTTCATAGTGAAATTCTATTCTTATACAGAGGTTAGTAGGTTTCATATGGTGTTTATTTCAGTATTTAACTGGTTAGTTGAGCCAACCCACCGACTGGTGACATGAGACAGTTAGCAACGTGCACAGTATAGTTTTAGCTGAGAGGTTAATTGCTTAGGTTGGTAGGTGCTTCGAGTCCTGTGGAAGGTGATGTGTGTGTGAATAATAAGTGAGTGTGTTGTATTTCCTTTGAATATTGTGTTTATACAGTTGTGAATTTTGTGTGGGTCATGGTTGGAACAGTGTAGACCATGTACTTGATGTGCGAGTTCACACATGTTAATTGATGTAATTCAGTGTCTCTCGATTTAGCTTTAGTTCGCCACATGTGCGGTGTTCATACGTTTCTGGCTTCATATCTGTGTTATTAGAGCTTCCTTGTGTGTTATGTATGGTGTTGATTACTTTGTTCATAGCAGACAATTTAAAATATCATTCATGTATTACCATTATTTATCATTTGTATTCTGTACTTCCTTTTTGTAGAAAACCACACACATGATCACCGCCATAAAAATTCAGTAAACAAATAAGAAGCCTCAAAACCAAAGCTCCTTATTTTATACTCTGGGATAACTTGACCTTAAGTGGTGTTCTAGCCGACACAGCGAGGTGACTGTAGTGCTGAAGATTGAATACCACAACACAGTGACATCTCTGATATCTCCACTACAATATTACATGTTAAGGTTCTGTAAACTAGTAACTTACATTATATATTACTCATTTTAATGTATTAAGATTAACTACAGGTCCAACTCAAACAGTGGACAGAATTCCAAAAGAATAATGCATTAGGAAGATATTTTATGGAAAAGGGAGTAGAGAACTTAGCTTTCGTCATTTTTTGTGACACTCTGATAACTGGATTACAGTCTTGTTCAATAATATTTATACTGCATTGAAACAATGTGTGTTTGCACAAGAAAGCGTTCATCAAAAGTGTTACATTACATTTTTGACCAGAATTAAAAGTTACAGTGTCTTATTCCCGTTCCTGCTAAAGGCTTTGCTTTGATTAGTTCACAAAACTCATTTTTGGATGTGTGGTATCTGTTTGTGGTCAAATATGCAAATAAAAAAACATAGAAAATCTGAAATAAGAAGTGTAAACTAGAAAGTTCCTGGGGAAACTTTGAAGGTGCCTGGCGCCGGGCGCCGCTGCACCTTAGACCTATCTGCCCAATGCTCAACCTTTGACCCATCTGCCCAATGCTGAACCTTTGACCGATCTGCCCGACCAGAAAACAGGATTTAGTTGTTTTTATATATATGTTATGCATGGTAGGAATCTGCCGTCTTTCCTGTGAGCTCATCCTGTGTGGTTTTTGGCGATATACGATGCCATGGTACCTCA
>JAUMTR010000013.1:6043450-6111269 GCA_032270685.1 Microctenopoma stevenorrisi | reverse complement strand
TTGATGTATAGTTTGTGTGGTATCTCTCTCCCGTTCGGGCCGCATTCTCGTTGACGGAAGAAGAAGATATAAAGAAATAAAGAAGCCAGTTTAGAGGTGGAGAACAGTAGGTGCCTGCATTACATGCCAGGCACCTAATAAAAACTGTATAAATACAGCCCCCTAGTGGAACAAGGCTGAAACTGCATAAATAATAGATCATCACAAAGCAGTTTTACTGTCAGTTAGGTTCACTTCAAGTATTTAAGTGTTTATTTAATCCAAAAAACCCCATAACAAAAGATTAATAGATCTTGACTAGTCAGCATATCAAGCTTACAAGTTAACTTACCATAAACAACTGGGTATACAGTGCCTCGGATGCCTGACGCGGGACAGTGCATGTTCTTTCCATTCAGATATAAATTCAGCTCCACATGGTCATATGTGATGCCCTGAAAAATCAAAACATAAACAATGAAACTATTGATTTATTTTTTTATGTGACTATTGTTACACAATTAAATTAAACATTTAAAATGTAACCAATAAAAGGTTTTTTAGCTTTTCTCTTCTTTCTGCAGTTACAGCCATGGTGGCTTGAGGTTGAACTATAACTGCAATTATAGTCCATGATATTTCCATCCACATAAATCTTCACATAGAAGACTAAGTATTCTATATACACAAAAGGTCAGTGTAGAACAGAAATTTATGGTAAATCATTAAGGGATACATTTTTGTATTGCTGTTCCAAGAACAGATGATAGGTACATAAGAATGTATGTGGGTTTGCACACTACTACAGCGCTCAGTATCCTCTGCAGGTAAACAGACAGTAAATGACAGTTAGATCATGACAAAAAACAGCTAACAAAGTCTACATAGCATACATATATATGATTTTTTATCCATGAATGGTATTTTTATATACATTCATTATCCAACCCACTTGTCCTCGTAAGGTGTAGAACCGGGACGGCTCTAATTAACATCATATTTAACAAATTTATATTCGAGTGCTGATGAAAAACATTATTCTAAACAATTGTTGTTTAAATGTTTCAGGATACTGAAAAATCAGTTATAATTTACAAACATTTGGCAAAAAGCAAATCTGTCCAATACTGGTGGAGTCAGGACGCAATCCAGCACACATTACACCTTTATTTACAATTTGACTGTTGCCAACAACCAGCTGACTCAGATAACGAAAACAAATACTAATTTATACTGTAGGTTACATGTGACCTGCGGGCCAGCACGCCCCAGCAAACTTCTAACAGATCATTTGTCTGCAGAGGTTGACTAAACACAGAATCAAAGGTCACGTGTTTCATTAAAATTACTTCAGATGCAACACTTACACACACACATATATATATATATATATATATATACATATACATATATATACATATACATATATATACATATATATATATATATATATATGTGTGTGTGTTTGTGTGTGTACTTACCACAATGTCACCCTCCTGAGGAAGGCTGTTTGCAGGTAAACGACTCTTCTCTTCATTATTGTGGTACACAGACCCATCGTGCCTGAGGACTAAGCTGTTTGGGTCTCTGCCCATAGGCACTTGATTAAGGTTGACTTTCTGTGTGGCCACACCCACTCCCCACACACCTGGGCACACAACATAACAAAGTAGTAGTTAGTAGTTGAGATTTATGTGCATGGGCATTATGGGCATGTTAACAACTAAATGTTGCACATTAATACTACTCTGAGATTAATGTGAAGTTGCTTGACAGTATAGCAATGCAATGTAAGCAGAGTAATCATCAACTGAGAGCCAAACACTTACCAGTAGACTGAATCTTAAACTCAAAATAACTTTTGTTCTGGTGCAGAGGAGCATTGGCCAGGCAGCCTCCCGTGCCACATATTCTCCTACCGCTCTTTACAATAACAACATCTGTGCCTGTAAAAGATAAGCACACAAAGCAAGAATACATTTTGCAGTACTGTATCCCATAAAATTCAATTACAATGCTCAAAGTGTGTGCTTAAGCTAAATTTCTGGATTTTTTATGTTCATAAACACTATATAATAATGTACAGAAAACACAACTGTGCAGTTAGACAAAGTCGTTTTGAATGGGTTTACTGCCATTTTCTTCACAACAATAATAGTTGAAAATGTTCCTGGATACTGGTCCTATGGTTTCTACCTGTGAGCTCTGTCAGATTGTCAAAATCAACAATTGTTTGTTTGCCTTGTCGTGTTCAAACTACATAACCAACCTTTGTTGGCATGAGCCATCGTGATATCTGTGAGGGTTCTCAGTCAGAGTTATCTTATCTTGCTTTGGATAAAACCTTTTTGAGTTAAGTCGTGATCTTGCTAGCAAACTCCGATTCAGTCAGCAAAAACAACGTGTGAGAGGACATAACATCCGCACCTGATTCAGGTTTGACTTAAAAATTACGTTGCTTGCAAACTAACTTTGTATTTTTGCCCAGTACCGTATCACAGTGCGTCTGCTGAGTATCTTTATAACTTACTCTAAATTTAGCTTCAGTTAGCCACGTTAGCTAGCTAACAGTAACGGCGGAAATAGCAAACCATCGCGTCTCAAGCACAGCGAACTAGGCGTGAATAAACATGAACAGTTTGTGTGAATGAAAGCCAAATTCACCTACCCATACGATGAGTGTCTAACTGAACAGTGGGCATTTCTTTGAGTGGTATGTGCCCCGATCCGCCATCTCCGCAGCAACCTAAACAACACGTAAACAACGCAGCCATTCTTCACGCCAATGCTAGCTAAACATCCGGAAACACGATCAACCGTCAAACCAAAGAGCGCGCGGTCTTTAACAATCAGGTTCCCTTCAAAAAACACTGACACCCAGCGGCAGAGATCGGTACTACACAAGCCCCGGTTACCTCACTGTATCCAATCACAGTAGCTAAGATAGGCAGTTGCTCCTGATGGCATGGAAACAAGGGAAGAAAATCAAGGTCAAATTTTATACACGTGACTAAGTAACTATTGGACGTCGAAGTTACATAACCACAAGTGAACAGAAAGTGAGTTTGGTGCAAAATAACAAATGCTTACTAGTGGATAAAAGCTGAACATCGGACTCTAGTGCGCAACTAAAGCTCAATCACTGTGGTCCATTTGAGCAGGCTAACATATTGAGGAGACATAATGTTGCTGCTACTAGTTGGTCTCAGTTTGTGTTTAATCGTGGTGCTTGGTTAACCCTGCTACCTGCTCAGTGCGACACAGCACTCAAGTTGACTTTTTGCGTGACTTCACGCACCTGGCGCCTCCACTCGCGCCGTTTACTGTTTTGACTGTTTACATATTCACACAGATGCGTACACCAAGACGAGCGTCTCAACCGCGCCGATATAAAAGCCTGTTATGCCAAACTGGGACAGAAATCTAGTTGAGTTTTTCACGCTGTAATGTTTTGCATAGCAACAGCCCCTCCCCCCATTCGACAGCCAGGGATCCCCTGCAAGTTACCCAGCAGAGACGAAAACGTAATCACCCCTCTCTGCAAAATAAACCAGTCAAATAAACCCAAATATAAGGCTCCACTGTGTTGTTGCATTGCAGTATCCACAGACATATGCCTGTGCACGAATACAGGCGACTTAGTGTGTCTTAAACGTCCGTGTGCGCCGCTGAAGTGGTTAACTCCAACCCCGGAAAGGGTGAAGTCTGCACAGCAACAAGCGCCATGATTGCGTTGCACTGTGCGTCTCAGCAGCTGGTGAGTGCTTCTTTTGGTCCAGTAGTTGCATGTTACTATGCGCTTGTAAAATCTGTCACAGCCCTCCTTCAGCACCTTGCCAACAGGAGCGAGCGCTGCGTGTCGATAATCTGTCGCATTGGATTGGTTAGATGCTACCGATTTAGGGCTCGACTGAGCTAACTTCAGTGGTGCTACAAAGCTAAGAGGGACACGTTTGTGGTTCTGCTTTCCTCCTGTAAAGTTACTACACCGAGCTTGGTTATGCGACGCTGATCCAGCTGTCCTGCATCGCCAGCAGCTCGCAGGAGGACTTCAGAAAGCGGGATGTTACTTAACGTTAGGTTGACAAACCGACCCTCTGGCAGAGCTGGTGCCAAGCTTCTCCGCGGGCACAGCGTTGAAAGTCAGTTTCGCTTTCAGGATGGGGATACTCCCGGCGCAGCTGGCACAGCTGGCACATGACTGCACAACCTGTATCCTTTGCGATGCTACGGCATTTTCCTGTGTAATGTGCTGCCTTACGTGGCGCGACCCGGGTGCGTATTATGTAACCTGTTCTGCTGAGTGTTGATTGACTGGGCTTTCTCTCGCTTGAATTGCGCATCGATTTGACACTTGGGTGATGTGTTTACAGGAATCCATGGAGCAGCTAGAGGAGGAACTCACATGTCCGATCTGCTGCAGTCTCTTCGAAGACCCGCGGGTCTTGTTGTGCTCACACAGCTTTTGCAAGAAATGCTTAGAGGGACTGTTGGAGGGGAACCGAGGACCAGCTTTCAGAATGCCCCTCAAATGCCCCACTTGCCGCAAGGAGAACCCGCACAACGGCGCAAACAGCCTGCAGGTCAACTACTCTTTGCGCGGAATAGTGGAGAAGTACAGCAGAATCAGGGTCACGCCTAAAATGTCTGATTGTAAACTACACTGTGGCCAGCCTCTCAACATTTTCTGCGCCACGGATTTAAAACTCATATGTGGGTTTTGCGCAACATCAGAGGGGCACGTAGGGCACACGTTCCGCTCCCTGGAGGAGGCGTGTAAGCAAGAGAAGGAGGCTTATGAAGAGCTGCTTCACGGAGTGGAGAGCTGGCAGAGCGCGGACATACTGTCCTGCCTGGAGACACTACAAACCAATAAGAAAAGGGCTCTTCAGTCGGTGACCAAGGACGCAGAGAAGGTGGCAGACTACTTCGATAAACTCATCAGTTCGCTTGAATGCAAGAAGAACGAGATCCTGTCCGACTTTGAAACCCTGAAGCTGGTGGTGATGCAGGCGTACGACCCGGAGATCACCAAGCTGAGCGCCGCGCTGGAGGAGCAGAGGCTGGCACTCAGCATCGCCGAGACCTTCAGGAGCGCGTCGCACCCCCTGTTCTTTCTGCAGCAGATGCAGGAGTTTCGGGAAAAGTTGAAGGTCCTTAAGGGGACTCCACTGCCCTCCCGGAAGGACATGGACATCGGACCCCTCGTGCCAAGCTTCGACGTGAAGAAGTGGGATTCGACGAGGCTCAGAGAAGTGGACAAAATCTCGGTCCCACACGTGAACAGCTCCTATCGAAGGGGGGGCTCCTGGTGGACAGCGCGTGGATTGAAGATCTTATTTCTGAGTTTGATGCTGCTCGCGCTTCTCCTGCCGCCCAACGTTGCTGTGTGCGGGTACGCGCACCTCGAACCGTTTCTCACCGCGGTCTCTTCGCACCTGACCCACTTTGACGTGTACCTGCGGGAAATGACTGACTTGTGCACAGGCTGGATTGGTTCAGGCCAGGAATGTATCGTGAACCTAATTGACACCACTGTCAGTTTAATTGGCAGTTGTAAGTTGTTTTAATTACTTGCCTGTGGCGTCTCGTGCACCAGGTCCACAAAACGAGTGACAGATCTGCTGCTGAGAACATGGAAACACTTGTGTTTACATTATTATTTAAAATTAGTTTTGCTTTATGATCAAGCTTTGACCTCGAAGCCATAAAATCAAAAATCATACAAGCGGTCCTTAAGCCACAGATTGCTGCTGGCATGAGACACATGAGACAAACACAAATTTATTTCCACCAATGTGAAATCTATTCTTTTTAATACTATGACATTTTTTTATACACGTCGAAGTTGGCCTTGGTAAATAAACAGAGATTCACGAAACCTTGTTTGTCTTATTTAGTGAAACAGACCAAATCAACAATTCAGAGTGAGCCAGTTAGTATTAAAAGAGACGCACTGTGTAATTCACGCGCTCTTCCCCGCAGAGAGCGCACGCACGCACGCACGCAGCGCAGCGATGCTGCAACCTCTTCAAGGTTACAACCGTTGCATAACAGGGCCCGTGTGAAACGCTCAGCAGGCTGCAGACACGCTGCAAGAGGAACACACTCATGGGAAATGAGTTGATATGACAAAAACCAATGACACCAAAACTTAGGCAAGAGTCTCTAGTTTATCTAAGTGCGTTTGCGGCTCATTTGCGTGACTTGACGTGGCGTGATGCAGTCTGTTATATCACTGTTAAGCCACATTTCTGTTACCCATCCGAATCTGAAGAAAATTGGATCCGGAGTCGCAAATCACAAAGTAATTGTGTGGGGACAATGGAAGTAGATAAAATTCCTACAAATGTGAGTTGCGTGTGCAGCGAGATGTTTGGCATATCATCACCAAAAAGCAAACTGGTCACTGATGCTTTTGTTATATTTTTCTAACTAGATGCATTTTGGAAGAAAAAGAAAAAGAGGAAATTCTAAAATCAGACCACAAATTGAATGTGCGATGTCAGCACTGACCAGAACTCAGGATGTACGTCACGACACGCATGTATATATATATAGCCTTCTGTTGCCAGGCAAATATAGGATGAAAATAAAAGTACCACACTGCATTAATATTTGAAATGTCAAAGCACGCAAATTTAAATATAGCTTCACAAATCTAGTCTCAACTCAAATGAAGAAATAATATTCTGAACACCAAACACTTTCAAATAAAGCGGACCTGTTAATAAAAGTAAACTTCCGGTCTTCCAGCCGGTCGGTGGCACCGCCAATCGTGTGTGTATCCACATTTACACAAGTTATTCAAATCTGTACGTTTCTTGTAAAATCTCACAAATATGTATGAAATGTCACAACAGCAAAAAAAGTTTTGTAACGTGCATGTCACAAAAGTGGGAATTTCAGGCGCTCATCGCGCCGCTGTTTCCACATCTCGACGTGCTGTTTGCAATCGACTGTTTTTTTAAATATGCAAGACCCGAGCTTATTTTAAATCACTCCACATATGTAAACACAGAAGAATTTAGTAATTTATAAAAGATTAGGAATTATGCTGCGTGTATAAATACACACATTCGGAGTTAGGGTATTTTCCACCTAACATAGCGTTATAAGAAATGTAACCTGTTAAATTCTGGTTAATCCTGTTTTACATTTAAAGGACAGTAACGCCTGAATGGTTTAATACTACTAATACTCGTATCAGAAATGTCAATTTTTATTATTGGAAACGGAAATCCGTCAATCTGAAAAATGTTTTTAACACATGCGTAAATCGTGATGACCATTTTATCCCATCAATTTGCATAAATCTGACTGTGTCCAAATCACTTAATTCCGTTTAATACGTTAGAGATAAATAAAGGAGAATTTTGAATTTTCTATTTAAAAAAGGCCCAAAAGGCCAAAATGGAAGGAGACTGTTGCGCGTTCACTCAGTGACCAACATTCTTACTGGGCCTCATCATGTTATCAAATATCAATGTTCTGCGTGATATTTTTATTTTGACACATTTTTTTATCACATATTTGAAATCGGATTTTGATAACTTTATTTTTAGTGGTCGTGTTCACCCAGACTGTGCAGCCTTATATGTTATATAAGAAATTCAGAGTCCGTTTCTACACGGGTCTAAATGAAATCCGTTTTCATCCTCAGCCAATGTCCTGGATTCTCCCGTCTAACGGAGAATTTCGTTTTTTGCAGGACACCGCATTCTTCCTAGATTTGCACCGTTATTTCACAGAATATCTGCATCAACAAAGGTTTGTGATCGGACATAATATGACAACGCGAGTTATTCATAACGAGAGAGCAAATTGAAAACGGTGCAACGCAGCCCAAATCCAATAAAAACTGTTCTTACGTTCCACATAAAAAATACTGACGCATTTAAAGCGAGTGCCTGGTTTATTATTCAGCGATAACTGGTGTATAAAGGCTACAGTCTGACTTTAATCCGGAGTAAATCTGTGTGTCAGGGCTCCTGCTGAACAGGCCGGACATCCCAGCAGCGCTGCAGCGAGGCCACGGAGCCTGTCCCGCTCTGTGTCTTCATTAAAAAGCCATGGCAGGGTTTGCAGTGCCAACAACTCCTCTAGTTGGGTGTCACCGAACACTTAGCTTGGATATGAAAACGGGATATAATTAAAATGTAAAACACAGTACAGACGAAATCCAATTTCCATGTTTATTTTTGAAAGTTTGCAGACAAACACCAACTGTAAGAAAGTTGAATCATGTGAGCGTCTGATAGGAAAAGCCACTGACTGTGAGCGGCCAGCTTTGCTTCAGCAGCACGATCAATACTGGAGGCTTCAGCAAAAGTCTTAACTCCAATATTTACGTGCTGCTACAGCAAAGCGACCAGCAGATCTGAATGATAACTTTTTTTATCATCATTAGAAGAAACATCTACGGCATTAATTAACAAAAAGCAGAATTCAACTTGAGTCATCACTAAAAAGCTGCAACGTGCTGAGGTCATAGGTGACAGTCAGGTTGTGCTTTCAGACTTTTCTGCAGCGGCACGGTATGGCTTGTATGTCACTATAACCCACAAACCATTCCGTGCTGCTACAGCATCGCCAGAACTCCAATCATGGCCCCTCCTCCTCTTCTGTGGTATTTACACCGTTTATCTTCTAGTCTTCAAGTCCTTGGTCCAAACAGACTTAAAACGTATCATTTATCTACCTAGATGTTCAGATGATGGGCATCTGTGACACACTGACATGTCCACTCCAAACCAGAGAAGATTCTCCATCTGAAACACACAGCAAAAACAATATATCTTAATTTAAGTCTGAAGTCAGCCTGTCAAAAATGCAGCGCTTATCATTCAGGACAACAACGTAGCTAAAAGTATGTGGACACCAGGATTTATGGGCATGAATATGCTGCAGCATGGCCTCCACTCTCCTGAGAAAACTTTTTGAACCTTGCTGAGAAGATTTACATCAATTTAGACACCATGTGAGGTTGTGTGTTGATGGTGGGGGTCATGGTGCCTGGCTCAATGTCAGCCTGTAATTCATTCCAAGGCTGCTGGAAGAGGTGGAGTTCAGAGATCTTTTCAGGCCTGTAAAATTATTTCATATTCAAAAGTTACTTCATTCTTGTGTAATGCACAAGAAAATTGCCACGATTCACAGGAAAGTGTCGAACAGAAACCTTTTCAAACACTGGCAGCTCTGTGTGGTCCAAAGTGAGATTGTGTCCCGTTGCTTGATTGGAAGAAAGTCGATAGGGACACGGTTGTCCACAAGCTGACCATTCAGTCTGGTCGAATATTTTAAATGTGAGTTTACTATTGAAGTAGATGGATTCAAAGTTACAACCATGGTCAGAGTGCGCTCAATATCCCAGTCAGCACCTTCAGTTGCTACATAATTTCATAATTGGTATAACCACTGCAAGTTATTAGGAAACATAAACCCAAGAACCTTAAGCTTCCATACGCAACAGGAGCTATTGTTAGTTTAAAAATCGCTGAGCACACCAAACTATCTGAACCAGCATCACTTTTCAATATTCACATGTGGAGGAAAACGGGATTAGATTAGGAAAGAACGATGTTTTAGGTTATTTAAAAAATGTCTGCAACATATAAGACGTCTAAAAAAACAAAACAAAACCTAGATTGTATGGAAAGTATTAAGAATCCTGCAGAAATCTGGGACCAACGATTTTGCCACTAGAGGTCTCAATGGACCTGTAATTATGACTCGGGTCTGAAATGGACCTGATGCCTGAATCTAATGACATCGCCAACATATCTCCTTCCCCAAAAAACCTAGGACTAGACATTCCACCCTCTCTCACACTCACAAGGTTCTGTGCATCTTAAAGAAGGAAACCCCCCCACACACACACTTGAGAAAGGTATATGTATGTTTATCCTTTATAGATCTGTCCACATTATATTTACATCAGGCGGTAATGGAGGTAAAAGCCAGGAAGACATTCAATCAACAAGGAAAAAAGCGGACCCTCAAATTAAGATTTAAGAGCCGCACCAATGTGCTGATCTCATAAATGACTGGACAGTAACATTTTCTGGCAAACACTTGAAAATTATATATAAAAAGAGCATTTTCCAAATGGTCTTAAGAAACAGAGCTAGAGTTTGAGCAACGGCTGAGTGAATGGTCAGAACAATTCTGTCTAAAAACCAGTGGTGCAGTTTTAATAGATGCTTTGTATCAACTACATAAACTGTGTGACTTTTGAAATCAAATTTCATACTATGAAAGTTTAAGAACTGCCACCTCCAGCGTCTTGGAGAGCATGTCACTGTACATAGGTGTCATTTTAAGGCTGACGAGCTTTCTTGTAATAATAATGCCCAGTTCAGAGAAACAGAGAAAATGTCTAATACATACACACATTTTTGCAGAACGCGAACATTAATAACGAGGTCATAAGGATTTTGCTCATCTTGTATCATAGAGGACAGTACATGTTAGTATTAATGACTACCTGTACTAGGTACACAAAGGCAGAGCACACAGTCCTGCCTACAGGCTGACAGTAGTAGGAGAAGGACCGTGAAAGTTGTGCTCCTGCCTGTAATACACACTGTAATAAATTCTTAGCTTGCAAAAATACAGTAAAAATATTCTTCTGAAACTGCATGTTACACTTTACAATAAGAACCAGTTTTACAATTTAAAGCTAGCACAAAAAAACAAATAAAAGAAAATTATTAAAGATGTTACAATAAAATGCCACCATCTGTTGGCCTCAGCTTTTTCAAATACAGGGATTTGCACAACCTACTTTGGTCCAGAAGTCCAGACCTAATAAGAACATTAAAAACAAGAATGGACCCTGGGTAGTTGATGCTTATCATAATTGTTATTTTTGAAAGAGACAACTGGGACAACCATTTATAAAAATAATATTGTAAGTTGTTTTGAGCAGAAAACCACCGGTGGTGCCGCCACACGCCACCCCCACTCCATACATATATTTATTAAGAATATTGTGCGTATGACACAAAGAAAACAAACATAGGAATTAGCATGTATATTAATTTGGGACCTGCATACACATTTCCTTCAACTTCATTTGTACATTAATTTGTCTTCTTTAAGCTGATTTACTGAGGCCAAAACTGGATTGTATTTTTCAAACTGAAGCTGTCATGAAACAACCACTTTACCTGGCTCATCTTCAGAAATGAATCAACGAAAGTGCACAAAGGAACTAAGCATGTATGTTGTTTAATTTCCTTTTAAGCGGATCATTTCTTTACGAGTCCTGGTGAAAATGTTCACATCAATGACTCTAACCTCTCCCTATTCTTCTCTCTCTCCTTTAAGGAAGCATGCCCGGACATGTCACCGTCACTACTCAGCCTTTTTAACCCATTCCTACGACATTTGCTCCCTATTCAATGGCCTCAAAGAGTCACCTGACCTCAAGGTTGAAGGTCAAGTAACCTCCTACACCCCATCGGGTACAGGAACATGGACATGACAGCCCATCACCGCCCCAGATCAAGTGGTCTGGGCTTGCTCTTCTGGTCTGCGTTACCCAGTCTTCTGCCTGTGTAAACAAACTAATGTGGGATCTACAACGACGTCCTAAGCTGTGAAAAAAGCCCGACTAACAATGACATGAAAGATCCATGCAAATATGACCGACTGTGTTCCTAATGCCTGGAACAAGGAAGGAAACTACTTTAAGCTAAATATCTGCAGACACAATCTAGTTTAGAAGACATCATAATTAAACAACATCACTGATACATGTATTATCCACCAGTCGTTCTCTGTATTCACTCTGGCATGGCAGCAGATGGCTCACTACAGAATGAGAAGTACATCATTTGTAGCATTTAGGCTAGATAATACCAGGTGCTGGGCTAGCCAAATCCTTGTTGTTCCGTATTTGGCTAAGTACACAGAGCACAACTATGCTATATTCACAACCTTTCATCAGCTACAGCATGAGCTCTCTACAGTAGTAAAGTTGATACAGAATACGTTCACACAATGACAAACAGAAACTATGAAGGCATGTCAAAAATGAAAAAAAAAAAAAAAAAAAACAGTGTCACCTTTTATTAATAACAAGAGATGGCGAGTGCAAGTGTAAAAGCAACCAAGAGGTGGCGAATGTTCATAGTACACCAGGGATGCAACAAACACCACTACTGTAATAGTACGTGTTAATCCTAGAAAAACGTGTTACATTTGCACAGCCAGAAAAACATGAGCACAGGAAAAGTGACTAGCATTCCCTGGAAAGGCTTCGGCCATACCCTGTCAAATTAACTACAAAAAAGTCCGCAAACATGTGATAACACATACCTGAGATTGACTACTGATTCACCCTGTTTCACAGAACAACACTGGCAGATATGCAAGAGTGACCTCTGAGTCATTTTTGCACCCCACAGGTATACCCCCCCCCTCCACTTACAGCCGGGTGTGCGTGTGACAGAGATTCTCTTACACTTGACAAACACAATATCCTTACTAGCAAATCAATATATTTCAAAAACTGGATTGGAAATAAATTTTAGATTTAAGAAAAAAGAAAATACAAACACAGTATGACCAATCTAAAACTGGTTTATGGAAGCACATACATTATCTAAGTGGAGTAAATGTGTTCACAGGTTTGATTACAGTTAAAACCATTTATTTTACCTCTTCAAGTGAAAGTGTGGACGACAAAAGGTTTCCTCAGGGCCGACAGCAGTGTCATATAAACACACCAGTGTGTCTGGTAAAATATTTCATGCAAATACACAATAGCTGTACCTGCTCCTACTGTGTCAACAAAGTGATTCAGGTCAGTGACACGTATTTCTCAGCAAATTCATTTCTGATTTCTCCAATATTATTTACCACTCCATCTGAACTATCTCAGGCTTCCTCCTACAGCCACGAAAGACAAGAGTAGCTATAAACAGGATGCAGGCAAAGCAGTACACTGTGATGTAATTTCAAAAGTACAACACGAGGACCTGATTTACACTTGACCAGTAGCATTCAACTAGGAAAAAAAGGCATGCTAAAAACCACATCAACAAGCTTTGACAACTTCCACAGCTTTTAACGGGACCACCACACCTTTCATAACAATGAACCACTTTATTTTGAATCATCTGCAAGACTCAAATAAATATTCATCTAAAGTGTACTCTATGTTTTATGTGAATGCACACACAAGCAGGAGGGGGCAAAAGAGGAAGCAAAGCTAAAGTGTGAGAGCTAAATGGCACACCCATATACTTGTGCACGAACTACAAACACAAAGACTATACTTGTTTTTGGTACATATTCCAAGCTGAACGCCTCGTCTCAATTCAGATAATGTAATTTCCCTGGTTGAAAGAGTAAAAATTGTTAACTGCCCATGACAATCAAAATCTTTCCTGCTAAAAATATTTAGTTTTATTAGGGACTTGCACTTACACTGCTCACAAAGTGTACTCGTGGACACAAAAACAAATGCATAGTATGCCTCTTCTGAATGTGGCGGCTGAAATTATATATATAGATATAAATAATAATAATTAATATGAAAACTGATATTCCTGTTGACCTTCCTGGCTAGGCCTGACCTACCTGCTTACTACTTTTAGACAGTGACAATTACACACTAGTGGACTAAATCAAAAATCACAAGTGCTGACACTTCAGTCGAAAATGCACAAAATTAGCTGTTAAAGCAAACATAAAACTGTTTAAACAAGACATTGTTGGTTAGACTATTATAAAAAAAGTACCTATTTATGTGCACCCAAGCACACTGTCTGACTCAGGGCAGTATGTGAGATGTTACTTGTTTATGATTAGACGTAATGAAATTAAAATACAAAAAACATCAACAATAATTTAAGATCATTATAAATCTTTCCAATTGTAAGTGACTAGCACTTAGAAGTTAATACTTTGGGTTAATCCAGTGCCCTTAGGTGGAAAAAAAGGACTGGTGCAGCAAAAATGAAAACACCATGTGCGTCTGGTCAGAGGAGACTTACTCTTGCTATGTCAGATCTTACAGCCAGCGCCGTTGCAGGTTATCATATTACTACCTAAAATTTAATTATCAAGCAGAGACGTGTTAGTTCAAAATGTGCTGCCCAAGTTCATCTGTCTCTACAGGACAAAAAAAAAAACAGCAATAAAAGGAAATGTGCAACTTTTTTAAATGCAAAGGGCAAATGAGATTAGACATTTAGATAACAGTAACTGACATTTTGAATTTGTTCAAACATTTAGAGATCTGTTAATTAGCCTCTATAAATTAGTATCCACAGCAGATTATCCTACCTTGGTGTCACTAAATTCCACAAATATTTCAAATTTACTGAAAATGGAGACACAGACACACTCTGTAAAAGCAGTTAACAATGTGAAAATGTTACTAAAACTCTATGAACTGTTTTAACTATTTCAGTGTAAAGGCATATTCACTACAGTGATGCAGCAGCCACTGTATGCAAAAATCAGAGCAAATGCAAATCATAAGCTTGTGAGAAGCATGAAAGGATCTGGGACCTTTATATGCTGCACTGGTGCCACTGGTGACGTATGATTTCATTTTATACCTAAATACATCATGCAAACTAAACAGAAAGCAACTTTTGCTCATGATCTTAATTTATGGTTTATGTAGCATGACCCCAATTTAGAATGTTACAGAACTCAAATGAGATTAGTTATGTTGTGCAAGAGCACTGGCTGGTGCAAATGAACCATTTGACAGCATGTATTTAACACAAAAGAGATATAGAACTGAAACCGGTGTGAACTTCTGGAAAATAACCAACAAGACCTGTGAAAACCTGTTCCCATCACAGCAAATTTAAATACTATAAAGTTTATGCTGAGTGGTGCAGAAAGAAGGAAGAAAAAGGTGGGGGTTCTCTGCAGCCTGGCTACAACACATGTGAGCAAGTACAAGCAGAGAGGCACACTTTCACCAGGAAATGGGGGTGGGAGCCCATTTTGCCGAAGGGGTCTGAGAAGACATAATGATGAGTCACAGAATGTCATGCTAACAGTCTGAAACAGCACAACGGTGCTCTACGACGAGGGTGAAAAGTCAAATCCCAGAGAACGTAAGGGAGACATAGACCTGTAGCATTTATGAGAGATTAACTGCAGGCAGCACAGGACGAGAAACTGTCAAAATACACCACAAGTATTTTGACAAGTGTACACAGGGACAGAGCCAACGATGCTGAAATGCTTATTCAAAGAATTTCAACAAAATATTTACACCTGTATGCGTACAGCAAATGCATAT
Organism: Microctenopoma stevenorrisi; assembly: GCA_032270685.1. Classification (NCBI taxonomy): domain Eukaryota; kingdom Metazoa; phylum Chordata; class Actinopteri; order Anabantiformes; family Anabantidae; genus Microctenopoma; species Microctenopoma stevenorrisi. Next base: position 6,096,013 of record JAUMTR010000013.1, on the reverse strand, counting down.
GCTATATTCAAATAATATGAGAGTACATATATTACTAAGAGTCATAAGCATAACATTTCAGTTTGACAAAGTGCTACCCCCTCACTTCTCTAAATTAGATCAACAAATTATCATCTATAGTTTTTATGACACAAATATCAGTCAAATATCACACACTGCAGTTGATACTGTAAGCCGGGCTACACACACACTCGTTGCTTCCATCAACTAAATTGGACAAAACTACATTTTAAAAATCACTAAGGCTGAATCCACTGAAATATTAAGTCTATGAAGTGTATTTTAGTATCTATTTAAAAAAATAAACACAGACATTGAACCACAACATACAGTGTCTGTGTCAACAGTTTTATAGCTACCGTATAACAGCCAAGAATTCAGTAATATTTTTTTTTACCCATTGACAGTATTAAAGCTTTTTGACTTTCTAACCTTAAACAGCTATTTGGCTTAACTCACACAATGACAGTGCAGCAGAAGGAAAATTTCAACTGTCAGCAAGACTAACCCAGCAGATGTATTTAGTTTATCAATATTTTTGAGTATGTAAACATTCAGAATGGTATGAATTGCTCACATTTAAAAAGAATAAATAATTAATAATTGAACAACAAAATTTTCCACGTACCAATTTACCTGCACTGTGTTCCAGTGGTGTAAAAATACACTTTAACCTGTCCTGCAAGCTAAGCAGCTTTTTAACAATGTACATTAATGTATATAATCAACATTTAGCAGCTGGGGAAATTTCTTTTAACATTACGTGTGTATTTCAGATTGGAGTATGACAGTTAACACAGCTATGCACATATTGTAAAAGAGGAATGTGGATAAATATAATTCAATCAGCAATTTTGAATACAACCTACCGTATACAACAAAATAACCAACTAATTAAGTTAATTATGAATCAGATAATAATATGCCCGTAACATTTTTAAGTAATCATACAATTCATTGTGTTTCACACACCTTTGCAGTGACACATCAGATCTTATAGTACAGTAATTTACTCCTCCACCTCTTTGCTCTGGTATGTGGCTTTGAAAGATCTTCCCTTTATATCACATTAGCTAATTTCCCTCCAACTAAATGTTATAGAAAATAAACAAAATCTTACTACATGAGATGGGCGGTTTTATCATTTATCACTGTCCCACTGCAACAATTTCTGTAGAAAGAGAACAATCTACAACTTGAGTGATGACAATTATAATTAAAACTGTGGTATGCACTTGTATTTTCACATATGTCACACATATCTAATTTAAGTGTAAGCACAAGCCTTTACCCTACTGTTGGAGAATATGCATGACAAAATCGAAGTAGTGGAAAATGTCTATTAGTAAGCACACTCTCAGATGTAACAGGCCAAAGAAAAAACAGACATTTCAGGGAAAACAAACAGAAGTGTTTAGACTCAACATAATAAATTTGAATAAGATTTTAGAACTTTAAGCACGACACTTGTCGATATAGACACTGTTCGAAATAAATGCAGCAATGTAAAAGTCAAAAAGACCAACATTATGTAACATATTAAACCGATCTCTGCTAAGAAGGAAGTAGAAGGGGCGGGTTTAGACACAATTAGTAGGAGCCTCTCTTTCCCTCTCTTGTGCTTTATTAGTTAGTAGTCATGATCCTAGTGAGAAGCATAAGGCAGCATAAAATATAACACATAACCTCTGCAGTATTTAGTCTGTCACTCACAAAACCCTGGGGTTTTTTTTTTTACTTCAGTGTACTTGAATTTCATCAGGGTCCAGGGCACACAGAAAGTGGAGCAAGACTAGTATGGGCAAAAAAAGCCACAAGGAAACAGAAGCAATGACTGAAAAGTATTCAGCATCTAACTACTATGTACCAAAAGCTCTAATATTATAGCAAGGCGCCGGAACCACCAACAATAACACTAAAAAGGTTTTTTTTTTTACAAATTCTCTTTAATCCATACTTGATGCATCGTTCGTGCTAATGACAGCCATCTGACGTTTAACACAACTATTAAAGTTGATTGCTGTCACTGGGTTGACAGACACACTCATCACACGACCTTACTGTAAGATATTCAAATATTTTTACCCACATGAAGCACGTACTTAATATTGGATACGACTAAGTTAATTATTAATAGGAGTTAACGACTCATTAATAAGACCTGTCACTAGTAAGGACTGCAGACACACGGATAGGAAAATGAAACTAACTGTCATTGTTAGTAAAAGCATCACTGACTGTAAGGTCAAATAGCGATACTGTGGCAAATTTCCCAGGTGTCTAACAATCCTAATGCGCTTGCAAGAAAACACAACGTCATGCAATTTACCAGCTCAAATGAGAAGTCCGTCTTAGATAACAATACCTGGTAAAATTAAGTTAACGTTACCACAAAAGGCGCTGTGTCTGTCTCGGTGTCTCGTTTAGATTTTTTCCCTTCCAAGCCAGAGTCGGTGCCGTGTGCATTTGTTGACACTGCCGACTGTGCTTCCCCTCCGCTCCAGCCTGGCTGCTTTCGCACCTCCCGCTCAAAACCGGGCTCCAGTGCGAAAAAAAAATGTCCATTTTAGTTTAAGTTTGACTTATAACCTTTAAGTTACGTGTCTCCCCTGCATTAAAATAATATCCCATCTCTTAGTTATTTTCGAATATATTCCCCTCTACTCCTGGATAAAACGATCCACTGTAGTTGTGCATTTTTTTTTTTTTACCGTTACAGTGCAGCCAAGCCAGGGATCGCTCTCTGCGTGCTAGCACGCTAAGCTAACAGGCTAGCTGCTATGAGTAGTACAAGCTGGCAAAGCTGGCCAAATGGCTAACGTCTCCCCGCCGCGATCGGTCTCTCTGCTTTTTTTTTTTGGTCCTCCCCGTATTCCTCTCCGTAAGCCCGCCTATACTGTCCGGTTAAAACAAATTCGAATAATTTCTTGCCGCAATTACCTGTCTCCGCGCTGAAACGAAGTGGTTTCCCTCCCTAAAAGCGCAGTTTGATTTTGAGCGCTCGGTTTCTCCTCCGTCTCCGCGACAGCCCTCGCATTCGCAGCATCCTCTCACCGCAGCTGTTGAGGCGATCGCTGCTCACTCGAAAATGGCGCCGAAAGATACACTCCTCATTCAAATTCGATAGAGCCTCCCACGCTCCCGATTGGCTGGACGGGGAGCGGGCTCCGCGCCGCTGATTGGCTCCTGAAAATGCACTCTCGAATGATCGCGCAGCCCACCACGGCGTCCAGCGGAGACAACTTAACCCTTCACATTCTGCCACCCCGCGTACAGAAACGACCGACTCGCAAAACGTTGTTCAGTACAGCATTTCTGGTAAAACCACGGCACACACATCAATGCGTATCTATAACACCACCATTAAGGCATCTATTTTATATGTGCCACAGGAGATGTAAAGAAATCTGTAATAAATATGATTAGGTACTGTGCAGGCTCACACCTATTCTCAAAGGTCAGAATAAATTGTACATCAATTTTAGAAACATAGCTGCATTAGTTACTGTAACTTTTTTGTTATAACAATATAACCCATTGTCAAGTGTCTTATCGCCTATGTATATTAGTGCCTAAGACTTTAAAGCTGCAGTATTTAACTTGTTTTTGTAGAAATATGTTTTCAAAATACACCCCAGTGTGGAGAGGAGGTGACAAAAGCTTCTGGTGCTCGGACTGACTGAAAAGACTTGCAGCACTGCAGAGATGTGCCCTTATAAAGACCTATAAACATGGATGGTGATGATAGATCAAAACATTGCACCCATTTAATCCTATAATAATTGTTCAGAGCCACATGTACTAAACAAGTTTGTCAAGCTACCAGCGGCCTGGTAGCTCAGTGGGTTAAGCGTCAGACTGGGATGCAGAAGGTTGTGGGTTCGAACCCCGTCTGACTCCTAATCCATTCCCTACCAGGTGTGTCTCTGAGCCAGACACCCAGCGCTAGCTCCATGTAAGTCGCTTTGGATAAAAGCGTCTGCTAAGCGAAGTAAAGTAAAGTATAGTAAAGTCATTCTTCCAGATTCAGGTCTTACTACCAGGTTGATCCTCACACTTCAGCAACGCTGGGTCCATAGAGGACTAGCAACCTCCTCCAGTCGTTTCGGCTCCTAACACACATGAATAGTGAATCACCATTAGTTGCTCAATTTGTTATGATTGTCTATGGAAAAATACTTTGGGGCAGTGTGCACCACACATTAACACGGAAGCTGTAGTACCTCAGTTTGAACACTATCCCAGAATTGCATGCACATCTGATTCTGTAAGCCTGGTTTTGAGTGAGATTTGCCCTTTGAACCAATCAGAAAACTAGTAGGTTTTGTATATTCTATATTGTTATTTGTAATTTTTGCGGTCATTTCGCTAACACCGGAGGGGCTGTGCAAACGAAGTAAACCAGGTAGAGAGAAGGAGCGAGTTAATCTGATTAGAGTGATTTCATGTCTCCACAAATTTATTCTCAAAAGATGTATATGGTGACTTTAACGGGAAGCCAGTAAGCAGGTACCAAAGGTACCAGTCAAATTCCAAAACTCACTCCATAGTGGCCCACAACAAAAAAATAGCAGAGTTGCAATTGGCCTCACAGTTAAAGTCAACTATTCTTTACCTCAATGACCTTAATTAAATTGTGCTACCTGTCTCCTACTGTACTTTCATTCAGAGAACATTTCTTACTAGAAATCTTCTGCATGTAGCTTTTGTCAGTGCACACGAACACAACAAACCTAAATCTACACTCACCTACAAAGCACGTTGTTTACAGAAGTAGGATTCCTTGTGGTAAGTATATTTACTGTAGAGATCTGCTTCTATGGCTGTACAAGTATTTTTCTATTCTTCAATAAGAGCACTGTAAATGTTCCTTATTTATAGACTGGGTAGTTAGCACGGTATTGCTTGTCTTGGAATGACAGACCTATCAAAACAATCAAATGGTGGCCAAATGACACACATTACTGCAGCCACAGATGACAGAAGTACACAACCCGGTATAGTAGATAAAGTCCTGAAGGCTGGAGAGATGAAGCCAAAATGTCAGGGATCAAAAAGCAAAAAGGTTTAACTTTGATCCGGTGACATAAGGGGGCTACTAAACGCAGAGGCTCATTCATCAGTTGTATTCTCCTTCCATCCTCTTCTCCATCATATCGTGGCTTTAAATGACACTATGTCTTAGTTTATTTTGCACAGTTCAAATAAGGACATTGCTTCCTTATCTTAAAATGCTGTGACATCAAATTGCCTTCTCTCATTTTAATTGAGTTCCCTTTTCAGTTGCCCCATTTTTGTTTTTAACTTCTGACTGATTTGTTTCTCGCCACCTTTCAAGGGGGTATCTAACTTGAAAGAAACAAATTCAATGAGTAAATTATATGGCACAACATTCTTCTCAACATCACACAAGTACACACACCATTCTAGTGTACGTGCAACAGCCAAAGTGTGGATGGATTTGCCACAATAACCCTGCTGTTATCATATCTACTGTAGCATACTGTACCTCGGGCAAGATAAACAGAGACAGGTATTTCATCCCAATGCACACACATGGCAGGGATACATAACATTCACCTGTTATGTCAGTAGGGTGCAGTGGGAAGAGAATTAGCTGCAACGTCTTACTAGTTTAAAGTATATACCTATACATATTTCTTCTCGTCTTTCTACAAAAAGTATACACAATTACAGAAGTAATTTATCTTTTTTTTATTCACGATAATAACACTTTAAAAGTTTATATTTTTTAGCCCTCAGCAAGGACCATCCAATTCCCTTGCATTTCTGTGTGTAGCAGTAAAAACATAATGTTTTCTACTCAGGAGTACAAAAGCAGACTGCGAGAGAGAGGGCGCCCATTGTGTATGCATACTGGTGTAGTGTGGACAATGGGGCGGAGAGGAAAAAAACACACTTGTTTACAGATAAACTGGTTTGGACAGGAAGCCAGTAAGGAGGAGCTCTGTGTTGTTAAACAGGCATGTGGAGAGGCAGAGATGAGCCAGCAAAATCCCAACCATGACCATAGGGAAGATCATGATGCAGTACTCAAAGACACACACACACACACACACACACACACACATACACATGCATTGATATCTGCAAAGACACATATGCAGTAGTGACAGCTTTGCTGATTAGTGTACTGTCCTTCACAAAGTTTGAAAAAGATTAGAAACCACTGTAGCCAAAACCCATCAGTGACATGCACAGAAACCGTGGCTTGTTTAGTGTCACAATGACATAAATTAAAAAGATAAAAAGACACTCGTGGGCCCCGATTAGCAGTGCCAAACAGTAGCCAAGCTAAGCCCTGGTGAATACTATACAGTTCATCCTGCATTGTGTCACCGTCACATGAGCACCCACTGCCTTCCATTAGACAGGAGATCCTTATGACTCACAAAAACACAAGTCACATGTCACTACACAAATGAACCATGCTACTCAGACGGCTCTGTTATCCATGGCAGTTTTTTTGCAGGCCCAAATGAAATCACATCATAATGCATCTCTTCATTAGGAGGGCTGAGACTGAGTGGGCTCTCCCTTGTCTTCTGGTAGATGAGCCAAACAAGAGCCACAGTGTCATGTATCGTAGTGTTTGGCCACAGCAGGCTAACTCGCTCCAAAGTTGCCATGCTGGGGCAGTTTTAGTTCAGTGTAATTTGATTTCATGTTAGATGACTGCGTGCATAGTTGGCTTTTACACTCAGCTGCTTCTCATTCGAGGAGGAGTTTTACAGATTTTTTTTTTTTGCTTTCTGTTTTTCTTAACCCAGCTCAAAAGATGGCCCCTCACACTTTCAGACCACATCACAGAGCAAAAGATGGGGAACAAGACATTCGCAACAGCTCAGCTCACAACATGCAAAGTCTTTCATCTTACTGAAATTACAAAAATATGAACAAACACTCAAAGGTATAATTACAGACAGGACTGAATTTTAACCACAGATAAGAACCCATGTAACGCCGGAAAGACAGCTTGCGCCATACGTGTCTTGAGGCAGTAGCAGGTGATTTTCTTTAGTCTATCTATCTAATGTGTGCTACACAGTGAAATTAGCGTTTTCATGGGAGCGTTACGTATTGGCTGAAATGAGAGTCTGCAGTTGCCGTGCATTACTCTTGCTTTCCACGCTGTGGATGGGAACTTAGGATGGTAATCATTTTTAACATTCACTTCCGAATCAAGTGTGTCAGACACCACGTCCTATTGAGTGGACTATTCACTTTCACAAAGCAAAGTGAGGAGAAAAACTTCATCAGGTGTAAACTGATATTCCCGAACGCTGCACACGTGCATGAAACAACCCAACAGACGAACTGAGCAACACCATGAAACAAAGTATGAGAGACTATAGGCTTACTATATTAACATGGCCTATTCCTTCGTCTTGGTCTTTAGAGAACACAATGAGCCCCACAGAGAACTCCATACTGGAGAGAGACTGTCCATTGATGTGTCCTCAGTTCCCCTCCCCCTCTCTCTATGAGACATCTGTAGCAGCTGCCCCCTTGTGCTCCTGTCAGCAGGCAGATTGTGTGCGTTTGCGTGTGTGTATGCAGTAGTTAAGGTGGGGTTGGCTGGGAGGTTAGTGCGGGGCGTGTTATGACACCTCCCACTTTGGAGGGGTCAGGCCCGCACACTTGTGGGACATCACATTTATCAATGGCTAATAGTCACAAGCAGACCCTGAAAACACAACAGAGACCTTTGACCTCTTTTCAGCACAAAGGCTGTGAGGTGGTCACATTAGCCTCTGAGCACTATAAAAAGTGCACATGCATGCTCACACAACCCATTTACATCTAAACTTGAAATCATAATAAAATAATGTTAAGCAAAGTTAAGTGAGTAAAAGCAAAGACCAGACTTTAATAGTCGCGGTACTGCTAAACACAATCACATGCTCGGCCTGCAGATGTTACAGCACAAGAAGGTCTTTTTATTTAATGTATAAGTCTACAGACCTTCTCACACACAGCAATCAAATCAAGGAGGTATAATTCATAGGGCAAAAAATTTAATTACAAACAAGCCAAGAGGAAACTTGGCTAGGTACGATCTAACAAGGACAGAGGGGGGAGAAAAGAGTTTATTAATAGGAAATCACGGCAAGCTGAGGAGAGAAAGGGATGTTTTAGCAGTCTGGTTTGAGACAGCCTTGAACATTTTGCATGTTAAATAGCAAAATAAGACACTGCAAGCGGTGTGGTCTGCCAACTTATCCACAAGAGCAGCTTAATTTTGACCCAGATTGTGTTTTTAAACTCTGTTCTAGGGTTAACAGCAATGATCTATTTCCATGTGCATTTAAAGTGTGGAGCACTGTGCCAGTAAAAAATTAAAATAAACAGGACACTATATGCACAAAGCAATAAATTCTGAACTAATAACATTAGTGACATAGTTTGGCTGTTTCAACCTGGTCAGAGGCATTTTTTATTGAGATTGGTCTAGTAGTATTTTTTTAATCTTGACTGGATTGTCCACACCCCTCAGTATTTTTTCTTTATTGAGGCAGACTGCTGAGAGGGATTATAGAGAGGGCTAAACACAAGCATGGTCTTACCCTAGGCCAGCAGAGTTGCAGAATGGCCTTGAAGAATGCGTTTTTTCAGAGCCAATGTTTATAGTGCTGTTTTTTGCCCAAAGCTTGATTGGGTGTATTTCGCACCTACAGTCTTTAGCTTTAATTTTCTGGAGGTCCATGCGCAAACACCAGAGTATAATTAAATCAAAATACAGAATTCTTACAAATAGGTTAAATTCATGACAAGTATAATGTCATTCAGTATAATGAATCCTTCTGAAAATATCCTGAAGGCCAACAGACTATTATACAGTATCATTCAACTGTCCTACAGCACACTTCTATTTTAAATCCTTTTCTTATATGATTATCTGCGTTCTGAGTTGTTTTTTCATCGCTATCTTTTACATTTAACTGATATGAAGCTGTGCTTGGGTCACGGTCAGCACCCAGTAACATTTTCCAGTCCACAGAGGATCTCAAAACCACTACATTTTCCTAAATTGCATTCATGAGTGTTGAGCAACGTTCCTGTTTTCATGCTGTATGAAAATCTGTGTTTAGATAACATTTAGATTATGTTTAGAGTTAGCACTTGTTTTCAGTCTTGCCATTAGTCTGTGTCCACAAACAATTTCATAAGCAAATCTTACACACCATTTTCCATCATAAGCGATACCTAATACACACTAATTCACATTTTGAGTTGTAAGATGAATTTGATTATTTATTTTAGGCATCACTGTGAACAAAAGTCTAGTTGTCCCACTGAAAATAAAGTTATCGTTGAAATGCTAGACAATGTAGACAAGAAAGTAGACACACTCCCGAAGTTTATGTTGAATCCTTACTTCTTACTAATTTCCAACGCCATTGTCTAACCATTATTCTTTTTTTGATTAGATATGGTATAAAATTAAACTGTTTCTTTACACTGGATTGCAGCGGTATCACCGCACGTCAGTGCACTGGATAATGCAATACTTTACAATGCGAGAAAAAAAATACTGTTCTCTAGTAAGATGACGGTTCTCGTTTTTCTCAAGAACACCAAGCTAATCAAAGCACAATCTTCATTAAACATTACGTCAATATACGTTCAGGGGAAGGACTAACATCCATATCTCCGGGCTGCTTGTTTAAAGTACACTGCTTGTATTTAATGATTTTATGCTCTCGTAAAAAATGATGAGAGTGATTTACGTGTGGACTAGTGGAGATGGGTGATACCTCAAGTTTTAGGTTAAATTTAACCAAGCAGTATTAGAGCAGTTATGACTGAAACTAATTATGATACTGTACATGGCTAAAAACTTCAAATACTATTTTTACATTTGTGCTCACTGAGTACGCTCACATCTCAGCTAAAGAACACACTAAATATGTTAACATACAATGAGACAATAAAAACGTTACTGTCTACATTCTTACATGTATTATTATATTACCGTCTAATATACTATTACTACTAATCATGAAACAGTAATTCAGATTGTCACAAGGCACCTGTGACTGATGGCAACAGCTTCTAACAAAGCTCCCATGTTCAGCTCAGGAGTCTTTTTGTGCAACATCTATCACTGAAAATCCTTTTGGACACAGTTTCTCTTTTGTTGCAGCTTTGAAGGCTCTTTCTCGTGATTAACTCTGAATGCTATTGAACAAATCTGCGGTGCTGAAGCCAAATCTCCACCTGTACATTTTAAAGTAAAAAGTTTTTTTTATTACCAATGAGTAACGTAATTGATTAGTACTGATACTCCTGATAAAATTGATGCTTTAGATTTCGGCTTGTGCAGAGCAGTTAAATAGAATTTGGAGCGTGACTCTTTTAGAATAAGGGTGTGGCTGTACAAAAAGTGACACTATATTAGGAACACTTGTAGGTTTAAGAAAACAAGGTGAAAAGTTGGGGCAATAAGGAGATTCCAACCTGGAAACCTAAATTATTTAAACTGGGAAAACTTTCATAGTATAAAATATTCTAGAAGCGGTTGTTGTACTGTGGTATGCAACAATCTTGTGTCTGGGAATACCTTTGTACTGTATGTATTAGATTACTATTGGGTAGTCTATTATAACAGCATACAAATATCCATTACTGAGCAACAAAACTGAACAACTGGAAAGAACAGTGAAGAGATTCATATGAGACACTTGCTTTGCTCACTTTATAAAAAAATGCAGCTACACAGCTACTGTACATCCTGAGAGTATCTGTAGACATTCACAGAGTGGACTGTTGCTCAGAAATCGTGTGGGGGAAAATGTCATAAATCTTACTTCGTATTGTTTCTTACCCACCTCTTTGTTTTTTGTAATTCTTTGAAGTGACTGCTGCACCACCGCTATTCTCCTTGGGGATTAATAAAATACCCCACTCCTACTATCTAACTTCCACAGCCAAGTATTTTTAGTATTAAAACGGAAACATGCTAATGACAAATATCTACATTTTTCACTGACACTCTAGAGATTACTTTGTCCATTTGATGTCTGACCGCATTACAATAACAGGTGTAAAACAGCATTTAAAGCAGACACACAACTGTATCTTCACTACATGAAACCTGCAGATAAAGTGCAAAAACCCAGACTCTGAGCTCCAAAGACAAAACTGATGTAGGCTACTCATTGTCCTGTTTCTGGACTACAAACTCAGAATTCCTGCGGAAGTCCCTCCCCGCGCCGTCCACCCTTGCACCTCGATGATGTAACCACTTTCCAAATATAGCGTGTTGCTGATGGCTACGCGGCCTCCTGATTGGGCGAGCCGCCTGTCGATCACGCGCGTCACCGTGATCGTGTTATTATTGTAAACAGCCCGCCTGCTCTCCACCGACGCTCTGTGCCGAGCCGACTACTCCATCCAATCCTTTGTTCATGCAGTAAAAACACCGCCGCGACAAAGCGGAGGAGTCGTCCGCCCAAAACGCGGAGCAAGGCTCCGCGCAAAGTTCCACACACCGCCTGAAATGATGCCACCACATCTGTTTCATAAAATCACCCCACTGCCGCTGTGTGCTGGACGTGTTTGTTGTTCGCCGGGGATCTTCGTGCAACCGGCGACTGATCGCGGCTGCTGCATGACCAACGATAATAAACTGAGGACTTCCAATGCACAACACGCCGACGTCTAGTCGAGCAGTTTCTGTGAAATTATTTGTCCCTCACATTAGACCAGTCTGTCGGGCTGACAGCGGAATAGTTACTGGCTCGCTGGCAATGGCCTCTAAATGTCAAATTGTCAAAAAAGCGTACAAACTTGTTATTTTGAACAGCATGCACATCGACATTTCCCACAGTGAACACAGGCTATAGGCCTATAACTTATATTCCAGCTCGTCAATTCGACAGCATTACCTTAAAGGGACTTTACTTTGTCCCCAGTGTCGCAGAGAATCGACCAAAACGACTTCATTCCCGAATGACTGACATCGGATGGCAAACTCAACTTGTCGTGAGGTCAGACACCAAAAGTTAGAAATTGCTCTACGGAAGGTTTAGTGGCACTTACTCGACAGCCTGGATCCGTTTCGGAGTGATCGACTGCATGTCTCTCGCTGCCAGCCGGCCATGGGTGACACCCTCACCTCTATGTTTCCATGCAGGCAAGTTGACAACAAGCTTCCGTTCTCCGACTAAGTGCAGTTTCAGCAAAGCTTCGAGGAAGTTGTTTCTTTTGTTCCAGTATTTTAGTTGCGTCAATGTTGCGAAAAGCGGGGGGGGGGGGGCGGAGCGGTGGATAGGGAGAGAGACCGAGAGAGAGAAAGAAAAAAAAAGCATCTGAGCGCACCGTAGCTTAGTTCACACGCCTGGCCATTAACGCGCTGAAAACACCTCATCTAAATCCGCGATAAAGTCGTCTCACCAGCTCAGCTCACGTGTCCGAGACGAGCAGCATCCCTTCAAAGTGCAGCAGACAAGCTGCACAGTACACGGTGCCCGGGTCCGATAGGCTGTCCAAGATCAGGCTACTACAGGTCGGTGCGCCCTGTGCGCGCCCAGAGGAGCGGAGACACTGACACAGCCCCGCTCGGTAACTTGGATCTTTTTCAAACCACAGAATCCAAATGTCATCACGGCTTTCTTCCTGACACTCGGTGGCACTCCCGCGCGTTCGTCCTGACACTTCACCGAGCTGGAGCCCTCCAAGCGAGAACGCATGGCGCCTGCACGTCTTTCCACTCCAAACTAGTTCCCGGACAGTGCAGGGTGGTAAGGGCATTCTCAGTAACGCGTTACTACCGCCTTCCCAGCGCGCAGTCGAAGTGTAGGGACGTAGGCTACGATTTCCTCCAGTGCAAAAACAATTCACCTTTCAGCCTAACTGCCGCACTGAAGTTGAGTAATTATCCCAACCACCCATTCCCTCAGTTTGACATGTTACTCGCACTGCACAGCAGAAAGTTCATTTTGCTCTTTGTTCTATCAAACAGAACGAGGGAGAGACAATCTGTTCTCCAGGTGATTACATTTCCTGCTTTCTATCTGCACAGACAGGGACGAGAAGCAATGCAACAAGTACAGTGCAACGAATGAGGATTTAGTCTTCCTGCTGTAAAAACTGAGGTATAAACAGACTACTCTTTGATAACGAGTCTGCCAGTGTTCTTGGAACCGAGGGGAGGGAGAGCTGAGACGGCTTACTATGCAGAAATAGGATCATGTTGGTTCATCGGATGAAAAGGTGAGCTCCCTATTTCCTCGCGGCTGTAACAGCAGCGTTGCGTCAGGAAGCTGTTGGTGTCAGTGAAGTCGCCATCCAGACGCCCTGCACTCCATCCAGTTTGACGACTAGCAGCGTCTGCTCGAGCGGAGAGCGCTCACATCTTTTCTGTATCAAATGAAAATCACTCAGAGCCCCCAGCCTGGAAATCTCCCTTAAAAAATATTTAACCTCATCCCCCCGAGAGGCTGCAAGAAACTGTTTGGTATACGATAGGAATAAAAGGCTGCAGACTTCACTGAAGAGGAAGTGCATTTCAGAGGTTGTGGACGGATTTAAAAAGACAACACGGAGAAATAAGCACGTCTGGTGGGTGCAACAGCTTTAGCACCACAAACCAACCAATAGCTGATATAATATGAGCTCGGGAGAGGCATTACTAGTGCACGTGGGCCTGTAGTTTCAGGCCTGCTCTGCACACGCACGTTCACAAAGTCCTTTAAAGCGATTCACGGGTTAAAAGTTGCACAAAAATCAAAACCTGCGAGGGATTATTTGGGGATATTTTGCAAACCAACTCCACAATAAGCCCCAAACCTCACAGGCTGAACATACATAAAGTAGAATAACTGTGACGTACATGAAATACATAGATAACCTGCATGTGTAAAACACCCCACAGAGGACCGCGAGGCTCTGATTTGTCATTGTGCAGAGTTTTGATGGCATGTTTTATTTTAATAGAGATTCTGTCTTTGGCTTTTAAAACAGTTCTGCAGCGTATGCACAACTGTCTACGAACTGTACCGTCACTTGTACAAAGGGAAGGATTGACGCAGCTATCTGCACAGTATGAGCCAGGATGGCTGATAACCAGAGAGTAAAAGGTGATCAGAGGAACCAGTTCATCGCCTCAAATAATCAGGTGAGCATATTTTACAACAAGTTTCTAATAATCCAATGCACGTTCACGTTTGTGTCTGCCTCACACTCTATCCCCATCACAGCAGCTACTCACCTGCGCATCATATCTGCTACACGTGTCATTACGAACAAGACAAACAACACATGCAGCGTAAAATGATGTTCATTTGGTTAGTAATGAAAGTTCAACCCAACACGTTGCAGTCGTGCGATAAAACGTCTGTAGGAGCATTTCTTGTGCACGAGGACATGAAGTATATCATTTAATGAAATATATGCCTGCCAGGTTAAAGGAAAGTGCATTGAAATAGCTTTTGCTTTTCTTTTTCATTGAGGAACACATTTACAACATGTGGTGAAATTGCAAATATTAAAATTGTCACACACACACCTTTTAGCAACCGTTTCACTCCTTCAAAATAAGTTGAAACCTGAAGCTGTGGGTGCTGAAAACTGGAAGGACAAGTCCTAAGACACACATAATGCAATTTCTGAGAATTTGTATTTGCTATTAATTGCTCGAATCGACTTTGCACAGCCGATAATCTGGCTTCAGGATTCTGTGCTTAAATGAAAGTACTCCGATGCAGAAAAGTTACCAGAGTTGCTTAGACACTTGATGTTTGCGTGAGTGTTTGTGCGCGCGCGTTTTTTGGGAGTGTCACGCTCACGGTTATGCAGCAGTATTTGAATATATGCCCAATGTGTGGGCTGATGCACAGTCAGAATGCAAAGAAGAAACAGTAACCAGGGACAGTAATGTGATGAGCTAAATTCCCCCTTAAAGGTCATCAGTGAACAATAATAATAATAACACTACTGCAATGAGAGTGATTATATTGTTATAGGGAGATATAATTTCTTCTTTTATAACTGTCCACCACCCATCTTCTAAACAAACACATGAAGGTTTGTGTGGGCTTGTGCTCCCTTCCTGCGTCTCTCCGCTCGTGTGGTTTAACATTTACTTGACTGCTGACTGATTGAAAACACCAGAGACGCCATGAAAGGCATCTGTTAAACGTGTGGATTACTGTGAAATCGTCCCAGTGGCACGAATACGTTCTTCTTTCTTGAAATATATCAAGTAAAACGTTCACAATAAAATACGTAAAACATGCGTAATAAGCGTATAACAGAACTTAACCTTGAACTGGACGAGAAATATAGGACGTCAAATATTGAACTTGTGTCTGTTACAGCCAGGAGGAAAAGCGAATTTAAATCTTCTCTCCTCTTCGCTTTGTACCAGTTCCTCCCAAAAGGTTCCTATTTTAACTCAGTAATCGTTCATCTATCAGCAGCATTTCAACACGCACACAAGAGGCGCATTCGGTTGCGCAAAACAGGACAGTTGAAAACGCCACACCTTTTTTTCTTAACTTAGATATTTAGAATGTGAGTAACAATTTGATAGCGATGTTGTGTGGGAGTAATCTATATGACATATGAAACAAAAAACTCGGTAACCTCGGTATCTGTATGACTATGACTGCGCATATGACACACTGATCCAAATGATCCATCTTTTCATATTTCAGCTGCCTCTCAGACTATAAAGACATTTGTGGGGGTTATTTTTGTTTAGTAGTTTTAAGAAAGTCTATTTAACTATTCTATTTTGATACGTAAAGTCTAAACTCAGCAACATGAAGTCGGCCTAGTCCAGTGCATTTAGCGCTTCAGAGTAACTTTTATATAAGTTAAATTAGATGCTGAAATCCTAAACGTCTTGACAGTAGAGTACACTTTACATGAGAGTCGTGCTTTTCACTCATGTTATAGGTTATAGACTGAAAATGCACTGCCAGCATGCAAATGTAACCACTGCCACTCTGACAATGGGATCCTTGTCAGCTGGGGATGAATCCAAGATCAATGATGTTCACTCAATTAACCCAATGGATGAAATGTCAGAGGGGTTATGGATGTGAGTGCGTGAGGCTTTTCTTTGAGTGAATATGTTTATGTCCTGAAATGTGTGTCTAGGGGCCCCAAGGAGACAGTGGCTGAAGCTTGTCCCTACTAAAACACCCCATGTCCAGAGCAGAACTAGGTCAACAGAGACCGCTGGTTGGTGAGTTGGAACGATGCTGCTCTCTCACACACACGGGAAAGAAAAGGAGCAAAAAAGCAGGAGAAGAAAATCCTTGCCTTCGATTGAGGGATAATTAGAGACTGTTTGACCTATTTGTCCCCTTAAATAAACTGTTAACCATTTAGTTGGGAGTGGGCTGAGAGCTTTTTACCGCATTCATCCAACTATGCTTTTTAATGGCAAGGTGCCTGCCATACATTCAAAGGTTTTCCTATTCTCCTCTCATTTTTGTCACAACGTACATTAAGAGATGCCCAGTGAGCAAAAGCCAATGCCATCTTTGTCACGATATAAAGTGGTATTCGGGAACACCTGAAGTGTGCCTTGAGAAGCAATTTAAAAAAGAATCTGGAGACTCTTACAGTAAATGCACACGCTCAAGCTATCATTAATGCTGTAATAATAGTAACTTTCAATTTTAAAGTCTGTCTTAAATCAGTACTCACATGTCCATATTCAATCATTATTATCAATCAGGATTATTCTCCTCCCACTGAGGGCTAGATCACTGCGCCACAGAAAAACTGAATATCAACATGAGCATCATTAACAACAAGGAGATTTAATCCAAGCACAGATATAGTGGTTTTGGATTTTTTGAATGTGACAACTGTTACGTGCATTTTACAATTGTCAACATTTACTTATTGTCCTATATACAGTGTGTGGTCATGCATGCAGACCCTCAGCATAACATCTCGTTTGAACAAAAGGCGTCCTATGGGCTGGTGTCCATAGGGATAGCACATGTTCCTGTGATAAGTTCCCTGTTTTACCCTGTTCAGTCTCTCAGCACAATGAGAATCAACAGGTAACTTAGCGACCACTGCCAAACACATTCGTCCAGAGAAAACATGAATACAATAGCTAATCACAACAGTATGTTCCCTTTATGTTGAGCTGCAGACGCTCAGCGTTACTGAGATGCACGCAGACAGAACTTACCAGGAGATCTGGATAAAATGAGGAGACTCCGATTTCAAACGGGATCCCTGCTTCAGAGCCGGACCCAGGTGCTGTTTGCGCGTGTACAGAATACAGCATGTGTGCAAGAGTGATAAAGGCGCAGCGAGAAAACGCGCGGAAGTGACCAAACATATCAACTGTTGGAGGGCTTCAGCTGGTGCCTTATGAGTGAGGCCTATGACTAAGATCGGAAGAGAGTAGGAGTGTGCCTGTGCCAATGTTGCCATACCAATGCTGCAGAGAAAAGAGAGAAAGTAGAAAAGAGGGGATAGTGATTGGACCAGCTCAATCAAACATAGGCTGTGTGTGTGTGTGTGTGTGTGTGTGTGTGTGTGTGTGTGAGTGGAGTGGGATGGCAGCGCGATTCACCCTCTAATAAGTGAACATTTACATTTTGATGAACTCCTTTGACCCCACTTGCCTAGTCGTAAATAAGCATGTTGTGTCTGTGAGAGCGGAGTGACTGCATGTCTGTGGATGTGAATGATCAATTTATGGTGTTTATTAGCTAGTTTGTTTTTCCAAATCAAGGGCGAGATAGTTAGTCATTTCAATAAAGCTCCACACCAGGAGAACGAGAACGAACGTAAAGGGGAAGTTCTAGCTAACATGCTTGCTTCCTGTTCTCTGTTCGAACTCTATCTCTGTCCTTAACTTCTTAAATGCGCTCCGCTGATGGTCTGAGAGAGCACAAGGCCATGTCACATTCATGCTGCAGTCTGCAAGCAATAAACCGGCCAAGAGTCGAAGCTGCTCAAAAACAGACTGGAACAGCTTCGTCTTTCGTAGTTATTATTCTTTATTATCCCTGACAAATGTTTTCCTGCATTGTGTGGACTCACACCCTCACATCACGACGAGCCCTCCCTCATTCCCTTCCTATCTCTCATCCCTGCTCCTCTCTGTCCCACACTACATGCCTCTCTATTTATACTGTTGAGTCAGTTTGCCACTGACAGTAGTGAGCAGTGAGGAAGATTGACTCATCGTGTATTAGAAACACCACCTTTATCTATCAATACACCTAAAAGCAAACAGTTACTGGTAGTTCGTGAAGGAGTTCTAAAACACACGACCAGTTTAACCTTTGCATCAAATAAACATGGCAAAGTAAGACTTTTATAAGGAGTATGTGCCAAGTGTAATGTCTTCAGCAGCAGCAGCAATAGGTCCAGAGAACGAAAGGTGTATCACGCTAGCGATCCATAGGTGTCTGGTTTCAGATGACAGGCGTGCTGGGAGCACAGTGTGGAGCACAGCACAGCCAAGTGGACAACCACGGAAGCACGCAGAGACACAGGTGTCCCCACTAAGAAACCCAACGTGTGTGAGAGTGTGTTTATTAGTGAGCCGCTCTCAGCGTGCGACTGTTTTGTTGTGCGTGTAGCATGTGTCCACACATACAATATGTGGCTGCAGTAAATGCAGTTGTGTGTATGACAGCTGGCAGATACGGCTGCGTCTGTGTGATGACTTCGTATTAGCTCCCTGGTATTGATTCACTTACACTCTAGCTGCACTTTAGCTGCACTCATGCGTGCTTCCCTGAGGACGTTAACACCTGCAAATGGAAATTAAGCAAGGATTCCTTAAAGAGAGGGCGCGTGGCTCTGCGAAGACTGAACAAGAACTAGAAGTGGTGTCGTGTAGAACACAAAGGAGGGAAATTCAGATCACAGCTATTGTCTCTCCCACAGTGTCCATTCCTTTTTCCCTCTCCATATGTACACGTCTCCCTCTGTCTCTTCCTTGCTTTCTCTCTTAAACTCACTGGAGGATGCTAACCCATCAGATCCCTTGGCTCCTCTCCATGAGATGATGTCATTTCAGATGACATCACCATGCAGTGTATGTGTGTTTGTGCTGTGGCTGTGTGTGCCTCCCCACTCCTCCTCCTCCTCCTCCTCCTCCTGCTCCTCCTCCTCCTCCTCCTGCAGCCTTTCCTCTGCTTCTTTGCTCAGAGGGAAGGTGCTGTTTGACACACACCCGCTACACCCAGACCATCAGCCAAACTGCCGCGCTAGCACAAGTACTTGCAGAGAGCAGGACAAGGAGAACGAGGGAGATAGTCGCGGGCTGCCAGGAAGGCAGAAACACAAGCACACAAAAGGAAGAGGTGAGGGAGCCTTCACAGCGGTAGTGGTGTGATATGAGAGGAGAGAAAGAAGAAGGGGGGTGTGGCAAGGGTGCAGAGAGGGGATGGGCACTGAGGGGCAAGTTAGTTTAATTACACAATATTGCTGCTACCATAACACCACAAAACCCAGGCTGTCATTAAGATAAAAACTAGTGAGCGGACGAGTGCCACAGACTGTCTGCATTATTTTTGGCTCTATTGTCTGGTGTTAACACAGTTATATTTAGGTATTCACAGCCGGTGTAAAAAGGTTTTACAAACAAACGAGTTTAAGCAAAAAAAAAAAGTTCTCCTCACCGATGGGAGTTGGGAGAAAATATACTGTCGATTTCTCTGCACTCATGTCTGTACACCAAATGCGAGGCTACAGCCAGCAGCCAGTTGAATTAGCTTAACACAAATGCTGTACGCAAGGGGAAACAGCTATTCTTCTTCGTCTGAAATGCAATGCAATGCAATATAGTTTAGTGAATCTCAAAGTCAACCCGTGGAAATTAAAGCAGCCAACTCTTCTGTGGAGAACAAAGCACGCCACATTGGAGAAGAGTTGTGCGACATGTTCTAGTTTCATTAAACAGCCTGTACCTTTTTAAGAGCAGGAAATGATTACATGCCAAGTGGTAATCTGTTATGCCCCCCCCCCCACCACACCAAGTAGCACGTTGTATCTGGTCTGTTAAATTCAACCAAAAACTAGAGGATAAAAATAATGCATATAATACATTGTGGTTTTATGGCTGATAATGTGATAAACTATTTGTTCAAGTCACCGATAAATCAACATCTTTGTGATTTAATTTGGACTTACTTTTGTGTAGATTACAACAGTGCAGTATAATGTGTGAATAGGTAAGTGTTGGTGTTGGTGCCGTGGATAATGCTACGCTAGCTCTTTCCCTTGGTAACTATTGGCTTTATGCTAAGCTAAGCGAACCTGCTGCTCGTTCATGTGTCATATTTATACTACAGAGATGAAAGAGACATTGGTCTTCTCTGAGTGTTAGCTGCAATGCTAACTACGCGGGACGTCCACACGTAGAAGCATCAGCATCTTATCTGATAGTCCTGCTGGCAGGAAGACGGAACGTTTCCGTGACTTGCACAAAAGCAGTTTTGTGATTTTACAATACTGTGGTTAAGGTTTAGTTATGTTTAGGGAAAGATCATAGTTTATGTTAAAATAGCTTCTCTTGCCATGCTTAAAATAAGGAACATGTGGTTAAGGTTATAGTAGAGTGTGGCCATGCTTTAAAAAATAAACAGTGGTTTCGCATGTTAAAGCATGATGTTTTCTTGACCTATCCATCCATCTGACCTCCTCCACACTCACACTCTGTCACGTTACTTCCTCTTTTACACCCATCATAATTTCTTTGGCTGCTGCAGGGCTTTGTCTCTTCCACATAAACATATCTTGTAATTGATGCTGTTGTTCCTTTTGGTCGTACAGTCTCAGACTATTTAATTAAATTCAAAATTTGTATTTGTCCTCTAGGGGCAATTTAAACTATGTACCAAGACCTCTAAAGCTGACACATAAATAGCACTTTTTTTTAATAAGCAGTGCTTATTGCCCACTGTGCTGTGCACACTAACGTCTACAAGTGGAAGAAAAAAAGGTTTCTGTAATGATTAAATTCTTCGCGGTTACTTGTGAGTAGTGGTGTCAAGCAATGCTCTCAAATATTTGCCATGACTAATTTAGTACAAAGATCTTCTCACTCACGTTTTTCATGCAACTCTCAGTGCAGCAGAGGCACCTCCCACACTGAAACACGCCTGGGCTTTATTGAGCACAGTTGGCACAGTTTGAGCCAATGATGTCATCCTGGTGAATTGGCCAGCAATATGGGAATCAGCAAGTTTCTGAAATGAGAAATGGTGGGGACAGACATCATGTGTAGAAGCCGTCTTTATAGCGCAAAGGTAAATGTGCTGCATTTTGGTGTGTGTGCATTTTCTTCCCCTTTTTCCATAGAGGGGACAATGGTGAGCTTTTGAGTCTTTGTGCCCACAAAAGTTGGTCTCAAATTGCATGTTGCAAGTCTCAAAATATTGAGGCATGGTTAGAGGTTTTCATGTGGCGGTGCTGAAAAGTTTTGATAAGTGGTTTTAGAGTCTGCCAGTGAAATCTGTTGTTTTCAGCTCAGGATTATAACTTAGCATGACGCAGATTATAACCATCAGTTTGATGCAACAACAGACTCATTTTTAGAGGTGTGTGTGTGTGCGTGTGTGTGCTGAGGCGGGGGATGTCATTATCGGTTCTATAACTAGATTGTGAGGTCTGGGGCTTTGGTCATGGTGTTCACCCGTCTGTCCCAAGAGGGCAGGCCAAGGCCCCCGTCACCTCCACCTGCTCCCTCCTCTAGAGGGGACCAGGCTACATTTAGACCAACAAGGAAGCTTGTCTTTGGGCATTAAGCAGGGCAGAGAGTGCTGATTGTGGGGGGAGGGGATTATTTACTAGAAGAAATACTGAAATACTCTCCTTTACATTTAGCTTTTTTTATTACATGATGAATTTATTCTTAGCTCGTGGCATTACACTAAAGAAAGCAATGTCGCTCTAGACATTCACTGCCTGTAGACAGTTCATCTTAATGACCGACTTTTCTTTTAGTATCACCGCGAGATTGACATTTGTGACACTGAGTAAAATGAAAACTCGACCCACTGCCCTAACATTTCGAATAGACAATCCTGCAGCTTGATATGCAGCTCTGTCATCAGACCAAGTCAATTAAACCTCGAATCTTCATCAATCTTTTCCAGTGCTGAATAAGCTGCTGAAGGCAACAGGAACATGAAACACATTTTAACACCCATTTTAATGGAATGCAGTATGGACGCAGACAAGGGACTTTCAATTTTACAGCCACAGAGATTCACGACATTGTTGATGGGAAAGGGACCAAAAAATCCTGTCCACCACTGGCAGGGAATCCGACATTCCTCCAAAAGCCAGTTGAACAATGGCGAAGTGGAGGGAGATGTGGGACCAGGGTCCTTTGGGCACATGCAGGAGATGCACATGACCAGGGAAGAGGTTCTGTGAAGTTTAAGCTTGAGCTCAGACAGAACAGGTGGCATCCCCTCAGCAAATAGATGACCACCAGAGCAACAAAAGGAATTTGAGCCACCCCAGGATGACAGGTCAGGCAAGAGTTGTGATAGGAACAAAGGTCAGGAATCAACAGGAGACCTGCAGGTCAAGCAGATGTCTAATCATGTAGGGCCTCCTCCATTTCTTGTTCAATGTCAGGTGTTGTCAGACTGAGAGTCAAATTGCCAGGACAGGGCATCCGCTTCATGGTTCTTGGACCCAGGACAATCTAGCCTGGCAGATATTGAAGCATTTGGTACTCCAGTTGCTTATGGTCCATTAGCACAATGAAAGGATGATCAGCTCCCGCCAGCCTGTGTCTCCATTCCTTTGAACCCATCTAAATGGCCAAGAGGTCCTTTGGCTTGATGCACAAAAGATGCCGTGTATTATGTTAATCCGTCTTGGAGAAGATGCCGGCACCCTGAAAAACGTGTGGGAAGGGATACCAGTTATTGACTGTGATGTTGTTAAGACCTCTCTGATCAATAAGGTCTGAGTCTTTTATCCCCCTTCCCAACAAAGAAGAAGCCTGCACCAGTCGGTGCAATAAGAAGGTTGGATGAGACCAGCTCAGCAGCCAGGCAAGAAACGAAAAAGACACTAGGCAAGGGATGTCAAAATAAAAGTGCAAAACAGATTAAGCAGGCCACGAGGCTGAACTGTGACAGCGTGGCCAAAAGCTTGCACTCTCTTCTCTGCACTTTTCAAAATAAAGAGCGTGTTTGCGTGCAAACACACGTGCATGTGCACTCCTGCTTTGCATGCACCTGTTGTCCTATATGGGACGTGCGGCTCTCTGTTTCACAGTAGGTAGAGTACTAAGAATTTCCACCTGTGCGTGGGAGGCGTGTGTGTGAGTAAGTCAGATAAATATGGACACAGTGAATGTGTAAGTGTGGAAAGAGTGTGGAAGTTGTGTGGTAGGAATGACTTGAATGAATTTGAAACACGCCTTCTTTTACAAGCTTCTCTGTGCTTCAGCTGCTCTTTCTCCATCCTCCGAACTCCCCACTCTTCTACCCTTCACCCCGTGAGCCCAAATGTTGCCCCAACATTGACATGTTTTGGGTCATTTCATCTGATGGGATCTCCTGGGAGAAATTAGCATGTGCTAAAGAAACGTCCACAGTTTTAAATGTTCAGTGTTTCCAATTCGCTGCCACATGCTTCAAATTAGCCACAAATTTACTAAGGTCAGGCACTGGGCACAGAGCCCGTGGGGGAGCCTGTGTAGGGGTTTAGGAGAGAGAGTGAGAGGAGGAGGGGGGAGATAGAGAAGGAAGTTAGTTTAATTGCGGTGTGCTGCTGCCATCGCATTGTACCAGAAACTTTAATCGCGCTTATCTAAACAAACGCACAGGAGCATTGCTGCTTCAGCTAACTGTTGTCTGCTCAGTGTGAACGTTCAATATGAATCCAGATGACGCAGTTGTTTTAATATTCAAACACCAGAGGCACATGCATCCTGCTCAGAAAATTCACCGATGCTAAAGACGCTTCCTAAAAACACATGAATCTTTTCACACTTACTGTTTTACAGTTATTTTTTTAACTTAGTGACTATGTGTATGAACTACAAACAATTAACACAGTGGCCTATAATACTGTTTCTGGTGATTCTAAAATAGACTCAGCGTGATTAAGTTTAGAGTCTGATTTAAAGTAGCTTTTTTCCTGGCAGAATATGAGAAAGTCTGGCCTGGCTTCTGTCAGAAACCTGACGGTTTACAAGCTTATTATTAGACATGTTTAGTTCTGCAGACTTGTTTTATGTGTTCTGAGGCCAAATGACATCCTTATCGCATCTGTTGTGTGTTTGTCTTGTTTATATCACGACTGGGTTTTGGGCGAGGCTCCTTGAGTGGGTTTTATGTGCATGTGTCCATGTGTATGTTGTCTACGTGTATATGTGTGTGTGTGTGTGTGCCAGTGTGTGTGAACACGCACACGCTTGAGTGTATGCAAGCATGTGTGTGTGTCTGTGTGTGTGTGTGTGTGTGTGTGTTTGCAGCCAAGCCTAAAAGCATTTTAGTGGGAATGGGAGAGGGTCTGGATTCCTGGGATGACATCATTATCCATGATGTCATTTCTGCAGGGTGACTTTGGCACATGTGATTGTTTGGGTGAGGTCACACTTTCACTTCACTGTAATTGACGGTGAAACAACAGGTCAGTGCTCCAGATTGCGCGGTGTCAAATTTAGCAGCCAATAGGTAGTCAGAACTAACAGTTTCACCAGGTGTTGCCAGTTTAATTATAAAATAAACAAATCACAGGATTCATTTTTCTAAGATTTATTGTGCGTTTCTTATTGATGTAAGAATTTTCCATGTACTTTCTGCGTGAATCATTTGTTCTGCTTCAGCACAGTAATTTCATGCAAGTGTAACTCTGAGGTCAATTTTTTCTCCATATGTGCATTCGCATAAAAAAGGTTTCAAGGGTAAAAATCTTACACTCGCTTGCCAATTGTTTCATAAGGTTTAGAGAACAGAAACAATTTTCACATCACATGGTCCAGAACTGAAATAATTTATCAACTTGAATAAGTATTTCTAACAGTAAAAATAATGTATTTGACTAAAATTAGAAAAACAGAGTGGGGTGCATCAGGGAGAAGGAACAAGCTCAAGAAATACCAGGGGCTGCGAGAAGAGATATGAAGGATGTAAAATATGAATGCAACAGTGATCTCCGTGGTAATCGGAACAATCGGGGGCTGTGACTTCCAAACTGGGAAAGTGTCTCCATCAGATTCCATTTACAACATATGAGATCTTTGTCCAAAAGAGTGCAGTTCTCAGAACAGCGGAGATTCTCCGCTGGAGTCTTAAGCTTATGGACCTGAGCTCGAAGAACAAAGGGAGGAGAAACACTGCTTACCAGCAGGGGACAAGTGGGAAATGTAATATATATACTGCATATACTGTACAGACTGTATATAGTAATAATCAAATGTATATGTGTGTATGTGTATGTTTCTTGTTGCAGTCTTCTTGTTGGAGCAGAGAGGCAATCGTGAATCTTACACACATAAATGACACCATCTCTCCGTAGACCTGACGTGTAGGACTGGTACAGGAAGAGAAAGTGGATAGATTTCTCTTTAAGGATGTTCAGAATGATCAACAAGTACGTGTGAGCGGTTGCTCAGGCCAGTGTGAATTTCACCACAGACTCAGCCTCTGCTCATTCTGACAGTCATGGCGATCTTTTAGTATCACCCAGACCCTTGTGTCAGAAGACATTGTTTAAGAAAGTGTGTGTCATCGGAAAACTGAATCAGATCCATGTAAAAGTTGACTTCAAAACCTTGGTGTGTTCCTGTATGTCATTTGCATCTCCGCTTTCTTGACTGCATAATTCAGAGGATAACTATCAATTTATCGTAGCGTGGATATGTGCATTCTGAAACACACACACACACACACACACACACACACACACGGATAGCTTGAGGTAGGCCATCTATTCTCATTAGTACTCTGTTGCAGTCGGCTGACGGTAAACTGAGCGTGTGCCAAAGTCATAAACTTACACACCCCTCCCGCCATTACCTCATAATTATGATATCACACAAGTGTCTCGGAGTGATGACATCACACCACCAGATTCCCAGCCGTACGTTTTTTGATTACATTACATTTGGCCACTTCATGCCAAGACCCTTATCCCTAAAAAGCCAAGGACAAAATGCAGACTGTGAGACTGGGTCTAGTCGGGAGAGTAATTACCAATTTCACTATTGAGATGAGACCGTCTGGTTCGGCCATTGTTGTCCAGTCTGAGGTGTTTATGGGTAGAATTAACGTTCTTGTTCACTCTTTGTGATAATGGCGTTTGGCCAGTAAAGTGGTCATTATCTATAGCAGGGAAACTGGCCAAAACCCTTATGTCACACCAATGATGTTTTTGTCTCTCCTGTCACAGTTAATGAAGTCAGTGGGCTTACATACTGTCTGTCCAGCTGTGTCCCTATATAAATATTTGCTGACACCCACCGTTTGACGCATTAACTTAAAATGATTGTATTCAAATGCCGTGGCGTTTATTGATCATGTGCGTTGGGTCGAGAAATCCAGCAGCACTCTAATGCGAAGTGTCTCAGAGCACATGTGAGGACAGTCGTTTCAGTTTAGTGGAAAAAATGACAGTTCTGACATAAAAGCATAGATCCATCACTGGAACAATTTCACTAAAAGACTACTTTTATAGAGCAGCTGCGTCAATCCATCTTCTGAGGTAAGTTACAGGCTACACGTCGGGCTCCCGGCCATCTGATACCTGTCATTACTGTGCCCTCCTCGACACGGACGCCTTCATGTGTTTGCCTCCACCATGCAGCATCTGCTCTTCTGTTCCACTAATGATTCTCAGATTCTGGCGTGTGCGAGGCCTGAAAAAGCTGTGAAAATGATGGAAATGCAAAGCTGCTTAGAAACACTCCAAACCTCATCACTAAATCATCCGGCATTCCTGATCGGGGATGATGCGAAAAACATGACGACAGAGGCTCGGTATCAAAATCAAAACCGTCTTCTGTAAATGAAGAAAGACACGAACATATGTACGCGGTTTCTGTAACTAGTAAAGAATTGACATGTCTTAAGGGGGAACATGAAATAACCACAGATGTGTCACAGCACATGCAGCAACGTACACGTCAATGCACAGGACCAAACCGTGTAATATGCTGTTCTCTCCCCAGCGTGTCACCCTCCACCTTGTAGATTTATATGGTATGAACATAATGACTTTGCTCCCAAATTATCCCAGTATGACTGTGAAAGATCCAGATAATCTTTTAATGGCCTGAGTTGTCGACCGTCTCATTGCACAGCTCATAAATCTGGGAGTAGAGAAAGCAGCCCTCAGCAGCCCTGGGTCCCCTTCGCTGTTTTGCATCTGAAACAGAACTTCAAAGTGAAATGGGGGACGTGATGATGTCATGTCAGGGAAATAGTGGATGCTTTATTTGTACTATAGTTTTAGTGACTATTTATGAACTTGTAGCAGTTGTTGTACATGTTGTACAAGTGATTGTATTGTGATTCAATCTCTCAGTCTAGCCTCTTCTTTGTGGGTTATATTTCTATATTTCCTATGTTTTCTGGCATCCACATCTAGAAAAATGTGTTTTTCTAATTGGAAAACTAAAATTGATGAGATGTAATGCTCTGTGGGGGTGAACTCAGGCTGTGCATTGTCCTGCATCAGGAGGAGCCCAGGACCCAGTGCACCTGTGCTAAGATCTGGCAATCGTTTGGAGGGTTTCATCCCACAGCAGACAGGTTACGGTTGGTTATGACGGGAGTCTGTGCGACCTCCCCAGACTATCACTGACACACCACCAAACGAATTCCGCTCAGTCATCCTACAGACAGCCTCACTGCGATGTCACCAGACTGTGCTTAGTGTGGGAGGTGTAGGTAAATAGTAGCAGAAGGACCATCAGGTCTGTCCAAAGGCAGTATCTACACTTAACCAATACACTGTGACTGGCCAAGTTCAACTTCTCATTTGTGAGATGGGAAATATGTAAGATTACAGACTTCCCTTCCTACAGTGAGTGTTTGAAGACTATGGATCACATACAAGATAAGAGCTTGAATAAACTGGACAAGTCCACCTCTGAACTTCGGTGCCCTGATAAACGGTAATAAAGAATATATCTAAGCATAAATGCACAATTCAAAGATGTTATTCACACAGAGGAAGAAAAGTAAAATTTTCTGTATTTTAATTTTCACTTTCTGCTGCTTCATACTTTGACTTCACCACGTTTCATTGTAGTTTTACTGCATTACTATAATATAGTAATAAGGCGTATTTATTCTCGGCTACTAGTCTCAGAGTAATTATACAAAATACAGTTTAACCAATGACACGTTATCTCCCACGTGAAATTCACAAGCAAATAGGATGTAAAAAAATAATTCCATTCAAAACATATGATAAGTGATTCTGAATAAAAAGCAGCAGAAAGTATTTGTTGGCTGATTGATTATCTTGACTGATCAGTGATTTTAAATTAAACTAAAAGTCGTGCATATTGTGTGATTCTCATCCTCAGTTGTGTGTGTGAGATACAAACCAAACATGAATCCACTCAACACATTGTGTTACGGTGCTGCTTTCATTTCTTTATTAAATCTGTAGTACAAACATAAAAACAAGAGAGTCACTCTGTTTCTGTTGTTTAATCTAACATTGGCATAATTTTTCCTTATTTGCATAGTTAGGGGCTTTTAGTTCCTAGTTTAGAATGTTGTCCTTTAAATGTTTATTTTAGAGATACTCCTGTTTTACTCTAAAGAAGTCACCTCCTAAAACTTCAGGAGTCTGAATCACAGTCAAATCCAGTGGGTGTCTTCCAAAGTTAGTAGTCTTTTTAGTACAAAGGTTCCTCTTTTCCTCGCTCAAACCGTCCACTGCAGCTCAGCCCATAAACACCATCTGGGAAAAACATAAAGACAGAATTGTACTAAAAAAACCCAACTTTGAAAGTCTTCTCTTGATTTGACTGATTTAAATGGTGGAACGTGATACCGTCTCCGGCTTTGATGTTAACATCAGCACTTACTCAAACTGAGTAACGTGCTTAAAACAAAGTGAATTCAAGAATGATCTGAACACGTGTGCTTCCTCATATCTCTCAGACAGGGACCCATCTCCTCGTGTGACCCAACATTCGAGAGCAGAAGCAAAGAGAAGTGCCCTGGAATTCAGGGGTCTCATAAATAAACAAATAAACAAATTTCATACACAGAGTACTTATTCTAATTGCAGCCCTGAACATGTGCTGAGCAGTCTCTAATTTCTCCCTGAGCAGAGAGACTTTTGGAGCCGTCTGCGGCAGACCAGCAGTCGGCAGATGTAATTACCACATCATCTCTGGTCCCTGGTACACTGGGAGAGAGGGAGACAGCGAGGGAGAGAGAGCGATGGAGACAGGGACAGGGAGAGAGAGATTGATCCTAGTAAACAGTAATTAGGGTTGGGGATGGTGTACTGTGGGACGTCTACACGGCGGGACAGAGTGAAGAGAGTAGAAGAAAAAAGAGAGAGGAGACAGGCAGGGATCATGGGCAGATGAAAGCCCCTGGGACAGACAGCCCCCAGGACGGAGTTAAAGTTTTACTTCACTTTATCAAATCCCACGCAGGGCTGCAACTAACACAGCTTCACTCCTAGGTCGTCTGTCCGCAAAAACGAAGACACTAAGATTGTATCTTCAAAGTGCTTCTTCTGTCCAACCAGCGTTTAAAAACCCAAAGATATAACATTACAAATAATAGGAAACAGAAAGAACATTTCACAAGCTGCAATCGGTGAATATTTGGTGTTTGAGTGGTGATTATATCTCTGCAGACTGACTAATGTGATTAATCAATGATTTTCATGGGTCTTCTGCACAAAGGGGACATTAAGTTCCTAGTTTGGAATCCCAGATTCCTATCCTATGATTCTGTCGACCTAGAAGGGGGTTTGACCGATTTACGAAATAGACATTTCGACATCCACAAAAGTTGGATTTTCCAACTATAAAAACAATGTCCCAAACCAACCGCTATTTTAAAAGCACAGATATCAACGATAGACATTTCACTGGGGGCAAACGCTGCACAGTAACGTTTGAGATTGATTCATTTATTTGTTTTCATTTTAATTCTTGAACATCAACCCAGTCTAATGTTCCATAGACCTCATCTCACAGACTACCTCATAGTTTAGCATGAATTAGATTTGTCAGAATCTCATAATCATCTTTTTTGAGATGCTTTCTATCATTCATCAGTTCCTTTATCGTCATCTGTCAACTCACTAACTGCTTCTTAGTGTTAGTTCACACGTTTTCTGCCTTTTTAACTCACCTGAAGACATGTTTCCTTTTTTCCCAGCGTCAGTACCATTCACTGCTCGCAGCCAAAGAGACTTTAATGTGCCTGGGTCCTGTAATTATCACTTGATGCTTCAGAGGATCCTGTTACCAGTGCTCAGCAAAAGTTACAGAGTCTCGCTTCAAAGCAACATCTTCACTCGTGGCTATTTTTGAAATCTTATCATACAAGGAGGCAGTGTGTCACAATGCTAGTGTTTTCCTTCTTCTCTGTATTGTGCAAATTGCCATTCAACAAGTATGTGGCTGAGTATTATTCATGCGTGATCGTGTTTGTCAAATGTCCCTGGTGGGTTATGGAAGGGAACAAGTGTGTATGTGGGGAAAACTGGGGACCACAGCAAATTCATGCTTCTCATGCAAGCAGGTCAATCCAGCATGGTTGGGTGATTTATACGTTACAAGCATATTTTATATGTTGCACGTGTTCTGTAAAGCAACTAGACATCTGTCAGATTCAAATCTAAATTAAAATCACATATTTGCTTCAAGGTTTTTTACAATTCGCATCACACAAGAAACCCCCCAAAATCTATTTAATATGAAAACATGGGGAAGTTTTACATTGTGGACAATCAGAATAACAACATTATGCATTACAAAGAAGACTATGATGCGCAAATGATCAAACCATTACTCTATTCTCACTCAGTGAGAAAGGAAATACCACCAGAGGCCTCACACGCTGGGAATAAGGAGTCACGATCATGGGTCACGTGGCTATGGGGAAGGGAAATAAGACTTTACGGGAAGGATTATCTCCCCAGTGAGAGGACTGCCGAAAAGTATTAAGAGTGTGTGTGGGTGCTGCCAACTCCAACGTTACAAACAAGCACGAGAGAATAGCATTTCGGTGATTCTTGCATTCCTGACATTGTTTCCTGTGAATTTCCAGTCAGCGTGAGTCTCACAGCTCTGACATCACATGGGGGTTCCACTGTGCCTCCCGCTCTCGCTCACAATCCCACCCATATTTGGAAGTGAGAGGAAGGGAATCCCAGATGATGACTCAAAGGCTACTGCTGCCAAAGGGGAATTCTCTCCACATCTGTTTTATGTGTGTGCATGTCTATTAGGAGCATATCGCTGTGTACATGACCTCCCTGCGCTGAAGATGGGAGTTATAATCTGTAGGGAATCCCACATGGTAACGTGGTTTTTACAGCTGCATGAAATAACAGCCTGTGTGAGTATCTCTACAGAAAAAGTGACACGCAAAGTGACGCTGTCTTTCTATTTATAACCTGCTTCTCTTGGCAGCCACCACAGTTAAAAATGCACTGCGGTGCACATATATGCTGTTGATAGGAAATCTTTTCAGCCCATAAATCTTAAAGATGATTAAGATACACTAATGCACAGCACGTGGTGGTGACGGCCCAGCGCTGAGTCAATACGTAAACGCTGACCTGTCACCCTGCACCTGGACCTGGACCACCGCAAGAGAGGCCACAGATACAGATAGATGGGTCCACATGCTGTTCAGTGTGAAAAACCGTCTGCACACGGCTGACTGCAAAAAGCTCCTATATCTACAGAGAGGTTTACTGGAATCGTCTTATTTTTAAACAGAAAATAGCGAGAAGCTCAAATGTGACTTATATAGAGAAGGAGGAAGTAGAGCTTGAGGGGAAGAGAGAACAGACATAGCTTTGGTAGTCTTCAGATTCTCTTTGTTGGATATATGATTGATGAGGATTGTGGGGTTGGGTTTGGAAGAGGATAGAGGGGTCTTGGATTCCGGGTCCACAAAGCCATATCGAGGCCTAAATTTAGACCCACTTTGTTCTTGTCTGCATGCTGGTGACAGAGGACTCTGCTCTCTGGGGTTGTCTGTGGTCCAGTGTATCAGAAAGGCCGCTGTTGTTCTCCCTGGCAGTCAGAAACACAGACGTTCCCTCAAGCAGCCCAAAAAGAAAGAAAGCTTTCATGAAATATTCTGTATAGCTACACAGACTGTTGTGCATGATCCTCCCAGGACCCATAAAACAAGTAATTCACAGACAATATCTCACCCACGCTCTCTGTGCCACAGACTAAAGCAACATAAATCTAACTGATTTCCTGGAGTTAAGACAGTGTTCAAAGGGTTTAGAGCACGGGTTGGTCAAATCTGGACAAACGGGTCTGCAAGGCAATATTATTTTTAAACAGACCAAAACAAAAGTAAAGGGTACAAGTCATAAAAGACTTCAAATGTAGGAATAAGTGACACGAGGAGCACAGAGTCTTAAGGCTGTGCGACACTCTGCAGGTTCAACATGCTGCTGCCCACTGGGACACTGTATGGCGATGCTGACAAAATCCCTCTCTCACTAACCAAACAAGCAAATTAAACTGTTAATGACTGTGGTGTGGGTGTCTTCATAAAGCAGGGCAATCAACAACTCAAGAAAAGCTCCATAAACATATACAGGGACCTTTAAATAAATTGATGACACAGCTATCAAACAGGGAAGGAAACACACTCAAGCATCATGCACATCGCTACTCGAGCATTCACATGAACAACACAGGACAGAAAAAACATACACAAATGACTCACTGAAAACCAACTGGTGCTCGCAGTGTCACATCCTGAGAGAGGGTGAGAAATACCCTGTTCTTACTGGAGGGCAGATGGATCGCCCAATCTGTTGGGTACCACCGTGCCAAAGGACAACGGGTCACCAAACATCATGCACCTGAGAGCAGGGATCCTTTGCATTTGTAGGTGGAGACCAAACCACATTTATTTTATGACAGCAACGTCACTGAGAGATAAACTGTAGGAAATTAAGTATCATGTATTTTTTGCCATGTTATCGGGCGACCTCTAATGGCGAAACTGTGGGACTGCACGTTGACACGACGTCACCGCGGCACGTACCATTACATTAAAAACAGGGTGAATTAAAAGTCTATTACTTTGACTGTGTCGTTTTGCTTTTGTAACATTTCATACTAAAATGTCCCTTTGGTTAAACTACATTTGTTTTGATCTGCTAGTCAAAAGAAACATGATATAGGATATGATATAAATCAGTTGACAGTCCAGAAATAATTGTAACGGTCCCCCTGTGGGATGAAGGCAAGAAGTGGACACAGACAGGCGCCTTTTCTGAGCTCATGTTGTTAGACGAAAAACAGCAAGTAATGTCAGTAGGCCAAGCCTGTTTTTAGGACAGAAAAATATTAAAGTGTCAAACCACATCAACAATCCACCCCGTTTAAGCCGTGTTATGCATAATGGCCACAAAAAAGAAGCGAACGCCTAATGTTCAAAATGACAGCTGGGTTGTTATTGCTCCAGGTTGGTACAGCTAACTGAGCTAGCATGCTACAAACTTCGGAAACCTTAAAAGTTAAAGTGAAATGCCTTGAATATTTTGTCATTAATTACGCTAACTAGCGGTATATTTGCCAGTGTGTTAACTTGCTGCTAAACTTTGCTGCGTGTTGCAGAAATTAGCGTGTTACCGCTAACTAGCTAACGTTATTTATTAGCTAGCTGTGGGTCACCTCAGTCCACAACCTGCTGCGGCATTTGCAGTTTCACAAAAGTTAATTTCCACAGGTTACACAGCGATGTTCTCGAAAAGCTAATGTTTGTTTTGATGTTCACAGACTCTGCCATCGACTCACAGAAGCACGACTGTAACCCAGCATTTGTGAGACTAAGAAATCCCTCCACAGGTCTGTCTTTGTATTGTTTGTTAATTTTTGAAAATATTGTTTTTTTAAACATTCAGTTATTTTTTTGTTGTATAACATATTAGAAATGTGCAAATACGCATGGGTCAAAGACTGGTTGAAATTTTGCCATTTCTGTTTTTAAGGATCTAAAAAGACACTGCAGTTTAAATCTGTACCTTATAATGCGGCAGTGAAACCAACACAGTTCCTTCTTTTTGTTTTCACCTGCAGATGAAGCGTCTCTGTACATGCTGGGTAGCAGCAATGTACAGCTGTATGAGGTCAAAGCATTTGATGAAGATTTCCACTCGTGGTTTATCGGCCAGACTGTACAGAGAGGTTGGTCTCATTACATTGTCAACTCTAACGTAATTGAATCATAATTGCAAACACTGCTACTGATATGCAGATGGTACTTTATCTGTGTTTTGTAAACTGCAAATGAGTTTTTGCTATCAGCATTTAGCAGCTTGCTTCAACTAACAGAGAAGTCAAATTAACTATGTAAATAAAAATGAAGGGTTGATGACACAAATCAATACTAACCATCAATAGTCACATACTGCAGAATAGTATCTAGTCTAACTCATAAACGTTGTTTAACTGGTCCCGAGTAAGAATTAGGTCATGTATTAATGAGATTTATGTGCCTTTACAGTTGTTTCTTTTTTTGACAGATGGGAGGCTTCTCTTTGTAACACCAATGGATCCTCTTTATCTAATTTTGCCCTATTTAATTAAATCTGGTAGAGAGGTAAGAAACAGAAATCTGTTAATGTCACTGTTTATATAAAGGCCTACAGGTTGCCCTCTTGTATTTCTTCGAAATGAAACTAAAGTGTGATGTAGCTAGAACTTTTCATCTGTGTATCTCTTCATGCTCGGCAATTCTTTGTTTCAATTTGTCATTTTCTGCTGTTCAGGGGAAGTTCCAGCCTGTGGACCAAGTTGTTATGGATGAGGATTTCCCAGCTTGCTCTAGGCTGCTGAGCTGCACACGTTCCCTGGCATCCCTGCACCACATTGCTGAGGAAAAGGGTGAAGTTTCTTTTCAGATGTCACTTGTCAACAGTAAGGTTAGGCTATGCTTTAAATGCTCTTTTCTCTCTCCCAGAAGTGGGAAGCCTGAAGTTCCATCGATACAGTGAAGAGAAGACAATGAACTGGTTGAAAAAAAAGGTATTCTACTGTACATTACTAACTAGTTAATGCATTGCAACTTCTGTTCAATTATGTAGAAAAAGTCACTAATGTTTTGTGTTGACGAGAAATTGATTCTTGGTTTCCTTCTTGTTCAAGGTGGAAAGGACAGTTGTTGCCCTTAAGAAGAGAAATATCTCTGTGGGGGAAGGAGTCAAATCTTCAACATATGTCAGAGTGAAGTTAGAGTCAGACTACTGTGAGGGTAAGTCTATTAATCTTCAATGTGTCTTATGAATGTAAAGTTCCAGCCTCGCTTTTCCTGCAGAAACGATGCTGACCGATAGATGGCAGTACAGACACATGTTTCTGTCGATGGGTTAGAGTTAGTCATGAAACATTCCCCACCTGTAACCTGTAAAAATTTCTGCATTGAACGTATTGGTAATCACTGTCATTCTCTCATCTTTATGATACAGAGGACTACCTACGCTATGCCCATGGCCTAATATCAGAGTACATCAGTGAAGACCTGAGCAAAGCCCTTCTCAGACACTTACAGTATGTTCAGACATCCAACGCTGACACCAAGACAGTTAATAGTTCTAAGATATGGTTAAAATGCAACTCTCGCCTCGCTTTCTCTTCCTGCTTCACAGATTACCGGAGTTGACAAGCCCAAAGGAGACAGAGCCTCCCTCCAAGGTATGTTAGTGCGCTTCTTAAATGTGAGTGGAACTGATGTAACACACGTGTTTGAGCATGCCGTCGAAACCGCGGTGATCTGTAGTCCTCCACCTCACTCTAACATTGCTGCATTTGCTTGTTCTTTGTTTTTTTTCTCCACCATCCTCAGCCACTGCCTGCGTGTTTTTAACTTGGGCTTTAAGGGCTTTTACAATGAGGTGATTAGAGCATGTAGTGGTGTGCGTTTCTATGGGGAAAAAGACATTTGGTGGCTGTTGTCATGAAAAGCTTTTCTTACTTCCTCATTTGGCAGAAGCGGAAACTTTCAGACATACCAGTGGAGGCTGGAGAAGACTACACCAAATTCAACAGTGCAGACTTTGCGCGGAAAGTGAGTGTATGAGGAGCAGTCTGCCTGTAAAGACAACGAATCATTGCAGGAATCAGTGGTTTTGATATTTGCTTTGCTATTATTTGTTTTGACTTTAATTAATAGCTAAAGTGGTCATTTGTTTGCATTCAGTGAAGACCACGATGATTGCTAGTGTAGCTGTTTTCTTTGAGCTTCGTGGGTAGATACACCTGGGTCTCCGCAGCTTAGCATGTGGAAACGCTCCCGATTCGTAGCGAAATCCCTCTTCTCTCCCTGCAAGGTCGTTGAGTTATCTTACTGATTTTATTCTTACCCCCCTATTTCAGCCGGCCAAGAAGATGACTGCTGCTCAGAAAAGTCTAGCTAGGGTGGACAAGACTGGGATGAAGACTATGTCATCCTTCTTCAGCCCCAAGGTCAAAGTGGAAAAGAAGTGAATGTATGCAACGTTTGTGGTTTGTACATGACACATTTTGTAATAAAAATATGTGAAATCTTTTCTTTAAGTCATTTAAAGGAAGGGAGCTGAGTTTTAATACTAAATATACAGTAACATAAACAATAATTTACAACCACCATTCTACAAAAAGTTTTACCTTTTGATACATTTGTCATAAAACAGACACTTTAAATTAAAGGACCTATTTTTAGACTATAGTATCTTTACTTTGACTTTAGTCAGACATCGTTCCTGAGTGCAGCTTACTGTTTACTCTCATATTTTACCCCTCGTGGTATTATGCAAGCACGCTGACCAAACGAGAGATCAGCCACACATCTCAATAAAAAAAAATCTTTCAAATCCTAAGACCATTCAATTAGTGCAGCGAGGAGCACAGAAATTTAGCTGGATTTCAACTATTCAGACCGCTCATCTGAACCTAGTTTAAAGGGAACAGCTTTTCATGCAGTACTGCAGTGCTGTGGGAAAGTATGGTGCCCCCTTCCTGTTTTGTTTGATGATTTGAATCTAGGTGTGTTTTGTTGCAGCAGGGCAGTGGCGCTGGTGGTTTCAAATGTTTATCAAGCTTCACTGCTTTTTTAATTTGGGCTTGAAGCGCAGAGTCTGCAACGCGCTCTCCACCACTTTGGGAAGGTGGATTGGGTTCCTCTGAAGTCTCAGTCTGCTGCTTGTGGACCCGGTCTGCTTCTTCTTCTTGGAGATGCTTTTATTGGCACAATCAAGAACTTCTTTTTTGTTGGAATCATCTTCAACACGAGGAACTCGCAAGACCCAGTTAGAGTGGAGGTTGTGTTCAGCTGAGCTGGAGGCCACTGTGGGCGAGAAGGGCGAGAAGGGCAAGAGGTTGACGTAGTTAATTATATGTGCTGAGCCGTGTAATAAAATAACAGGTACACATTTATACATCACTGATTCTATTCCTAATTCCTATTGCTGACCAGGTACAGTTAGAGCAGCACTTCAGAAATAACCTAGACAAGAATCCTGTGTCCATTGTTTTATCGTTTTGTCTTTGAGGAAGTAAAATAAAAAATTTCCATCGCAGCCAAGAAAACACTTTTTGTGAGACATGTCTGCACAAACACTTGAATTACTGCTAACTATGAATAGAGTAGTACTAGCTAACCTAAAACGGTGGGCGGGACGTGTATGTAGTCAGGGCTGCTGCCTATGGCCCCACCATCAGGGGGTGACGTGAGTTGATAGTTTCCTATTCCCTATATTTTGGAAGTCATTGTGTAACTAAAAAAATAAAGCTTTCAGTAGTTTATAATTATGAAAATAATTACAAATCTAAATAGCACACCTAATATTTGAGATTGTTTTTCCAAGTTGTCGTCATCAAGACGGCAACTTGGAAAATTGTGAACATGACAGTGAGACAAATAAAATTATCTTGAGATAGAAAGCTATCGGCTAACAACGTCCACAACGGATCTCAAGTAAACAAAGAAGAAAGAAACATGAAATGAATGTGCTTTCAACACATAGGATGATCACGTTTGTGGATTTCTTGTGTTCTTATAGCAGAACAGGTACGTTTTTCATACATTATCACCTGGAGCCAAAACATAATTTCCCTAAATCATCGTCATCATCATCGTCATAAGTTTGGACACACACAGCAATGTCAATGTTTTTCATAATGTAATTCTTCAACTGTGTTAACATCACTGCAAAAGGGTTCTTTAATGAGGTAATATTTTAGTTTAATTACAATTATGCAGATATTCCTTCAAAACCACCGCTGTTTTCTATGTTTTTAAATTAACAAAGTTTACATTCAATTCAATGTTATAGAGTCTGTTATATGTGATATATGACCTAGAGTAGTCAAAGACGTTTACATTTCTATGTGTGTCCAAACCTTTAACTGGTAGTGTATAAGCAGTGCTCACTGTTTCTGAGGATTCAGCAACCGCATATACTGACTCCAAACCATTACAAAACTCAGCATCCTATTATGACAATGATAAAATCACAGGTCTTTTCGTTTATTGTTAATCAGTAGCAGCACAGTCTAATAAACATAAAGTGTTTTGCTTGTTTTAAGGACCTTAAATGCTATCAGTCTAGGGGCCCTGTATGTAATGATGGCTGAGATGGATGATCAGCTATTGATTTCTACACCACTTAATAGCATGCACACCTCAAATTTCACCTCAAGCCTTGTGCCTTTGGCTATGTGTAACATAGGAACCCAACATAATAAAAGATATATGACCTCATATATCTATATATACATATATATATACACATATTTGTGACCCCCGAACACAAAGCATTACATAATGCCTTATAGGGACTAAAAGTTGCTCATTGTGGTAAATAAACAGCCTTTGTCATTCTATGTTTAAATGCATTATACAGTATAAGTGGATGATTTAGTAATGCAATCTGAATGTATACCTTTTCTACAGTAAACCTAAACAAAATATAAATATATTCAGTGACAAAGACTCCAAAATCTGAATAGTCCACTCTCAGGGCTTTTTATTCCTATCTGTGACTTACAGTGAGGCAGTAAATATTCTTACAAAATCCTGAAATCAGTAGGCATTACAAGGAAGACTTCAAATTACCTATGAAATCCACGTCAGCGTGCCCGTCATCCATGAAAGGTTTTCGCAGAGGTTCATTGTCGCAGCTGGCAATAACTGCATCAAAGAAATCCAGAGTGTCCTCAACGGAGACTGGAGGTGCAGAGGGCTTGGCTCTTGATACCTGTAGTTAAAAAATGGGAGAACAATTATCTTTGTCAGGTGTTTGTTGTGGTAGAAATGACTTATGCTTACCAGGTCTTCCCCATTAGGTGGCGGAGGCG
This sequence comes from Microctenopoma stevenorrisi, assembly GCA_032270685.1. NCBI lineage: Eukaryota > Metazoa > Chordata > Actinopteri > Anabantiformes > Anabantidae > Microctenopoma > Microctenopoma stevenorrisi. The sequence goes on along the minus strand of JAUMTR010000013.1, from coordinate 6,056,499 downwards.
CAGGCTTCTTCCTGGAGGACACTGTGGCCTTGGCATCTGTGCTTTTCAAGTCACTCACACTCTTCATGTACTGCCGTCTCAAAGCCACGAGTGCTTCCAGGTACTCCAGGCAGTTCTGATTCTGAGAGTACAGCCATATTCTGTCCTCCTGTCTCTGATAATAGTACAACGTTGACTCAATGCTCACTGTACTTTTGCTCCGTTTTAAAGTGGAGCCGTTGGCTGTCTGAGTTTTCTCTCCCACCACAAGCATCGAGGTGCTGCGGACCAGCCTGACGGTACAGGCGTTGTGATAGTCCTGCTCAGACCGAAACCCACCAGCACCATCACGCCCTCTGTGTCCGTGATGGTTCGGACGGAATCCATGATTAATCTTCCTGAACATTCCTCTAAATGGAGCCTCTCAGCGTTACAGAGTTGTCCTTATAGTCCTTAGTGCTGTTGAAGCATCTATCCATATTCCCTTCTAGATAAATGAATATGTTTAAAGATAAGCAAAAAAAAACAACCTGGACAGACGCTTTTCACTGCAACTCAACGCTGTCCACGGTCCTGAAATCACCAAACATATGCTCCATTGTGACGTAAAGCAAGAGCAGATCTGAGACAGTTGTCTAACCTGATCTCTACATGCCTTTAATGTTATCGGATGTTGCTCAGCAACCCTGCTGTGTCGACCGGTCGGTAACTCTACACTTTGTGCTTCAATAACAGTAGCAGTCCTGTGTCAGATATCTAGACTGATACGAGACTTAGGGGACAAAATAACAGCCGGCATCTTGCAAACTATGTACATGCAGCTTAGCTTCTTTGAATCCACCGGTTTATGTGTTAGACAGTATTTGGAATAAGAAAATATAAAAGCTACAGGTGAGTTGATGTTCCAAGATGTTTTGCCCAAACTGTTCTAAGTTTTGGAAAAACACTAAAATACAGATGCCTAAAGAAGTTACATATATCTATAAATTGTTTATAAATGATCAAATTCAATATGTTTTTGATTTATGTCTAGGTTTCTTTACCTAATGATTAATAGAACACGGTTTCTCCTGTTTCACGTGCTTCTATTGTTGGGCTTCCCAGCTGCAAGTGGAGGAGGGCTACATAAAAGACTGTGTCACATATGCAGATAAGGTACTTTCATGTGAGAAAGCCCCGGGCCATAAATATAGCCTGAAGGTTTCACTCACTTTCCCCACATACAGTACTGAAAAAGTATTTGAACTCCATTACATTTTTTATTTTGCATATTTGTCACACATAAATGATTCAGATCATCAAACAAATTTTAATATTACTCAAGGATAAACCCGAGTACACACAAAATGCAGTTTTTAAATGGTTTAATTTATTAAGGGAACTTACTGTCCAAACCTGACTCTATGTGAAAAAGTATTTGCCCCCTTAAACCTAATAACTGGTTACAATCAAGCGTTTGTGATAATTGGCAATGAGTCACCCCTGCGGAGGAATATTAGCCACATGGGCCCATTCAGAGGACTTGGCTGGCATGTTTGGGAACATTGTACTGCTGAATAATCCAAGTGTGCTTGAGCTGGAGGCAAACAACAACAAACTAATTGTTGGACATTCTTCTTCCCTTCAAGATTTTCTGGTAGAGCGCAGATTTAATGGACTATCAATTATGGCAAGTCCTTCATGTCCTGAAGATGCAAAGCAACCCATCACAGTACCACCACAATGTTGGACTGTTGGTATGATAAACTTTTTATGAAATGTTCTGTTAGTTTTACACCAGGACACACACCTATCAAAAGAATTCTGTCTCATCAGAATATTTGCCCAAAAGCTCTTGGGGGATAATCAAGATGTTTTTGTGTCCTTTTTGACGTCCTCAATGAGTTGTCGTTGTGCTCTTGCATTAATTTTGGTAGGTCAGTCATTCCTGGGAAGCTTCACGCTTGTCCCAAGCTTTCTCCATGTTGTGTAGAACAGATAATGTCCCAAAGCTGTAGAAATGGCTGCGACTGTAATTAGGTGGGTAAAATTATGTCAGGTGAGCATCTAGGTCACCACAGTAAAGACATTTCCTAGGTATGGCTTCAAGGAGGAAATGTTCAGTTGTGGTTACATAAACACACTTCACACTTCTGCTTTTCTGTTTACACTGACGAAGTAAAGTCTAAACATTTTTTTTACTACTAACAATTAAAATGATACCCTCATACAAGAATTTACATGACATGTCAGAAAATGAAACCAGGAATTTGACATCTGTCAAACTTTCTATTTTCTGATAATTTGACCATGTTTAATATGACTTTCTTTTCTGCTTTGTGCCTAAACTCAGTCACACACCTGTTTTCTGTTTACAGAGAAACACAGACGTCTGTGGTTGCAGCTTGTGTATCCTTCCTAAGAGCATCTGCCATTTCTCTTTTTTTATGCAACACCTAAAACTAGAGGCTGCAAAATAGATGCTTATTTATTATTTAATCAGGAGCGAATAATCCTGTATGCAAGAGAAAAAGAAGACATTACACGTGTGTACTGCAAAGGTTTGCTATCTAACCAAGTCTTACAATCTAATAATAATCCAGTCTTGGTAAGGTTTCCTGAAATAAGAAAAAAAGATGTATATTCTTAAAACAAGATCATATCTAAATCTCACCAGGTGTAGTTATCTTACGGCACATTATTTCACAGGATTATAGTGTAAATCTTCTCAATTTAAGTTGCAGTAAGATCATTGCACATTTTTTTATGCTTGCTTAGTATATCACTCTCAAAACAAGATAAAATGTAAGATTGTAAGACTTGGTTAGATCACACTAGGTGATTAGATGACTCTAGGTTTGCAGAAACCCTAGAAAAAAAAAAAAAAGAATCCGGCATTCCCACTTCCTCTTGGTTCAGTACAAAACAGCCACTCTTTACACTCTACTACACGTTTTCAAGTGAGTACAGTTTATGTATTTGGTGGGTTCTATCGACAGACAAAGAAATGTCTTTCAGTATTTTTTTCTACTATTATAAAGACATTTGACTAGTGATAAGCTGACTGAGAGGCTTGGATTTTGGTTCAAGGTAGGAAGATGTTTTCTTTACGTTTTTTAAATAGTTTGCTTTTGTGTTTATCATGGACAATCAATGTAATTTTCTTCAGTGTGCTTTTTACTGTTTAACTTGTATTCTTCTTTAGTTTTCAGCATTCGTATATAAACTTCCAGAATTTATATATGATATAAATATACACAAACAAATATATATATATATATATATATATATATATGTATATAAATTCAATAGATAATCACAGCTTTTATAGTAACAGCTGCATCTTCTTTCTTACCTGCTGTGTTGTATTATTTTGGCTCACAGCGCCTGACTGAGTCTTGTTTGTTGCAGCATGCTTTGTGAAGGCAAGTTGTTGAGCATGATGTTCAGTGAATTGGAGGAGCTGGACTCCCTCCCTCCTCAGAAGGCTCTCAAAAGTGCTCACGGACTGTGGAGAGAAGCTGCTACCCCCATGGCAGGCTCCACTAAAAACACTCCAATCAGTCAATACAGTTCACATGAGCAGACCAGTAGCATGGACCACAGTGCTTCATTGGAGTTATACGCTTCTCCTTTGCAGTCCTTGGATCTCGAGAGAGCCCAACCATGCAGACAGATCTCTCCAGAAATAGAGATCCCAGCTCAGGTTCACTCAGAAGGTGATGGCCCTTTCCTAGTTCCCTCTTTCTGTCAGAGCATCTGCCAGAATTACAGTGACCTCCATATTGGAGGTGACCAGGTGCTCCCTCTGTCAGCTAATGATGGTGAGCTGCGACTTGGTACTGATGTGCCGCCGGTCGGTCCATTTCTCCAGTCCTGTGATGTCCTCCACGCTGTTGAGGATTCTCCACCAGGACAGACATCTCAGAATGGGCTCCTGCATCCGCTGAGGGGAGGTTCAAATCGTTGGAGGCAGACGAGTGTCCGTGAGCGAAGCTTTTTGTTCCAGGGGCAAGAGGGACCTTTCTCAAACTCTCTTCTAAATCACTACCTGGAGCAGAAACTCTTGGACCTATACCAGCAATATATGATGGAAAACATGGCGAGAGAAGGGGTCCCCGGTTCTAATTCCACCTCAGGCCCCATTTGCCCTCTGCTGGGCTCAGAACTGGTATTGACCAGCCTGGATCAGATCACTTTGCAGCTGAGTCGAGAAGGCAACCTCGAGGCCGGCCTGGCCAAGGACATGGTCCTGAGTTGTCTGCTGCGGGTAGCTGGTGACATGCAGTCGAGTGAGATCAGTACTCCCTTTCTGCAGATGTCAAACGAGGCATCCAGGGAACAACTCTCAGAGAATAAAAATGAATAAGACTCACTTATTCAGTTCTTTCATTTTAAAAAAAGGTCATACATATTTTTTTTAATAAGCTCTTGAAAAGATATTTAAAGCAAGTTATGAGTGTAATTAATAATTACCATGAGAATCTACTAATTTGTGTATCGTCATTATAAAATGCAGTTGGCAAATGTGTTGTTCTTCACTTTTAAAATGGCTATAAATAAATTAAGAAATTAAGCACATATTGATATTCAATTTCAATACGAACACCTTTGTCCTTGTGTAAAACTCCCCAAATCCTGATGATTGACATTTAACACATATATTTATCATTTCTTCATCTGTTGATGTCTCTTTGTGATTTATTGCAGGGGAACATGATGTTTGTGAGTTTACCTAATTCTAACTAACACTGGGTGTCAGGCTTAAAATAAATTTTAAAAATGTATGTGTTGGTTTGGAAAAAAATCCAACACAGTCAGACAAACAGCATTTTGTACAGAATACTGCTGGTTTAATTAGTTTCTTAAAAATATGGTATATAGATATTATTCTTGACATAAAATAGTTGTTTGTGCAGATAATGAAGGTCACTAATAAAGTCCTGAATGTTGCCTACAAATTATGCAGTTTAATAAACAGTCACAAGGGGGAAGCATAATCACTCAACTTATTAACTCTGACGCTCTCAACACACACCTTCTGCTCATTTCTTATCATTTTTTCTCATCCTCCTCATTGACTGCCCCCTTTGCCTCGCCATACATCTGGTTGTCCTGATAATTCTTTCTACCATCTGTGTTGTGCTGTATCTAATTTCTGATGCTATCAGGGCTGGGTTGTAAATCTGCAATACAGACACTCATGCAGACACACGTAACACTGTGATACTGTTTTTTCTATTTTGTATGCAGCTCGAGATAAGAGAAATCTACACTGCATGATTTATTTTGGGTAAATCCTGCACAAGCACAATCAGACACTCAGTAGGCCTCTGCACGCTAAAAGTTACATTATTTTTACATTTCTCACTATTTTAAAGGGCTTTGAAACACCCGTGACTCTATTCCAGCTCAATGCAGCCATGGCCTTCTGAGCCAGTGTTTGATCAGCTTCCTTGTTTCCTGTCCAAACAGAGAACCACAGGAGGAAACTGTGTTTACTGAGCTGAGCGCTGAGTCGGAGCCCTGTGAAGTCTCAAGGCCTCAGAGACATGCTTGGTATTTCTGCTTCTATCCGGATTGAACATTCCAGGTACATGTTAAAGGAACCAAGTCCTTAAAGACCAAAACAAGAACACATTCACATATAAATATCATTCACCCAATGCCAGGCCTGGCAGAGTGAGCATATTGAAACAAAGTGTTTTCCAAAGACCTTGGAAAAATGAAAAACAGACCTCATGTTACAGTGGAGGAGTGTTTAAAGGGCTGAATCCACGAAATAAGAGCAGGGACAGAGGGTGATAATACGAATGGCAAGCTGCAGTGATTAGCAGTAAAAAAAAAACCCTACTTCTCTCATGGCCTAGCAATGAAACTAACAGGGACATTTAAGTGTTGGAGTGTCTTTCAGAGGTTCATAAAGTAATTCCTTGTCACAAAAAGCTTTTAACACAGAGGGCAGTACAAGCAAGGCCACAAGATTTCATATCAAAGCCAAGGTCCTAGATACACTCTCACTATTGTGGCTTTAATGCTCTGTAGCACTCTGGCTTGCATTTATTTAAAAAAGATTTTCTATGTAGCCTTGTTAATTGAAACAGTCACCGTTTACATGCTGTATATTCTTTCTTCCTTTGTGCCTACATGATCATGACCATTTGTCAGAACCTATGTCAGATTTATGAGCGCCATATCTTCAACAAATGCACTGAGATAGCAGGAGAACGTCCTGCTAATTTTTTAGATAGCTTTGAGCTTTAGTTTTTTTTTTCTTATAGCCACGACCTAGTGGAGCGACCCCGTGTCCAGGCGGCCAGAACGTTTAATGACAGTCCTGCTCTGTATCTGGCTGACTGAGGCTGGGACACATAGGTGATAGGACGGAGAACGCGCGTTTCCCGGTCAGTTAGTTGCTCAAGGTTGCAGGGAGCCTGCAGCAGAGTGGGTGACCTTGACTAAGCTAGAGCAGACAGAGGGAGACCTTGAGAGCAGGGCAACAGGATCTAGCGCTCAAAGGGCTGAGAAACATAATGTAGCAATTCATGACGATATATTATTGTGCAGACCCCATGTGAACGTGGATAGCAACTGGAAAAACAGAATATATTCATGTTTATCATTTTCCTTTTCTTGTTTACTGGGCAAACAAATTGAGTGATATGAAAAGTGGAATATTTTTACACATTTTATATAAATGAAAATGTTTGCGTTTTTAAGTATTTTTCAAAATAATATTCTTCTTGTGTTTTTCCTGTTTTTTAATAAAAAGCTGATTATGAATATTATCATCCCTACAAGAACAACAAGTTTGTGACACGAGTTTTATCTTCTTTATATCCTTTTTAAACTAACTAGTGCAGCATGTTCATTGTAAACCATTTTCCTGTGAATTGTACTTTTTTGCACCCCTTCTGAATTTTCTGTGAAGAAAGTCACATTTAGTGTTTACAAATCCATCCACCTTTTTTTATTTGGAAGACGTCTAATTATAGCAGAGTTACAATTCATGCCACAAAAAAACATTAGCTCTAACTCTTGTGATGTATGGGTATGGCAGTGCAAAACAGGAAGCCGTTTTGATTAGCGCTGTTCTAACGACAAGTGAAATCAGCGGAGAGCAGCTGCATCCTTCAGCAGACATTTTCACCTGGTAAATGGCAATGAAAACAGATTCCATCACAGCAATTCTGCACCATCCTCCATCTTAAGGAATACGAGTCTTCTCTGGGCATAATAAAAGTTTCTTAAAATAGATACAGGTTCATCAATTTTCAACAATTTTGCTGGATACATTTTACTATTGCAATTATCATTGCTTTTAACACTAGGGCTTGTTTCATTTGTCTTACTCTTTTCAATGATGGCTTGCTGCTCTCTGGTCTCTTGTGATATAATAAAGATCTGAACTGAACATCACACTGCCTCGAAGTCCAGGTGTTTTCAGCTCAAGTGCACACTACACACCTTTAAAACATCTCTATCCCTCCAAAGGAAGTCAAGGTTAATGGGCTTGAATAATATTCTGTGAATACACAAAAATACTGAATGAAAGGAGTCTCATATGAAGTCAAACAGCAAGGAGAAATTACTGTATTCAAAGGTTTCCATCAAAGTTAACCTTTGACTGTTTTATAAAGATGCAGAAGCAAAACAACCACCTTTGTAAGTTATTGTATTGCTGACAGAGCCTGATTAAATAGTTAAATGGCCCCAGAGCAGAAATTAGCAGCGAGCCCCATCAGTCTTCAAACTTTCTGTGGACGCATTAGTTGGTTAGTATTTTTTTTTTGTATTTCTTTTGTGATAATTTATTTACATACATATATTTATTTAGAATGTGAAACATGTATTTACTGTACATACTGAAATATATGTTACAAAGATTAGGATTTATGTGTCGCAGTGTCACTATCGAACTACCTTAATTATCAGTTAATCAACCATCACAAGGAACATGAAACTGAACACTTTATTATTCTCTGCATAAATATACAAGTATACAATTTTCTTTTTTGTTACATATGAACATGACTGATCCAAGTAAACTAACTGATTCTTTAGTTAGACGTCTGAAAAATATAGTGATGAAAGACAAGTCCAAGACATACAGTGCCTGCCAAGGTAGCTCAGCAAAAGACTGCTTTCTATAAACAGGAAATTCAACAAGCTCAACTGGCATTTTGTGGAGGCCTTGGCCTTGGAAAAAGCAAACATGTATATAAAGCAACACCCTGAAAAGAGAAGAAACTTATATTGGTACAAATAAATTGTGAAGAAGAGGCAGAATGGTTTGCTAAAGCAATTTATCCAGTTAAGCAAGGCCAATGGATGAACTTGAAAGGCTAGAATGGAAAGAAGGGTAATGGGAAAAACTTCTTGTGATAAAGGAATGTAGGATTTGATTAACAAGTGTGAAATCTGACATGTTTTGGTTGACAAAAATGAAACCTGTAATGTTTTGTTTAGTCAATATGTCTTGTCAGAAAGGGTCAAAGCACAGATAAAGCGTATACATCAGTAAATAGTTTGATTGATTCACACACACCAGATTGTGATTGATGAAAATAAAAATTATCAACCTACAGAAGGCTGAATTGGAAGTCAATAAGAAATTTAAACTAAAAAACAGATGCAACAGGCTAGTTCACTTTGTTGAGTTATTGTAGCAACTCAAAACACACATGCTTGTATACCTGTCTTTTATGCCTTGTTTCCTCAGGGCTCCAGCAGGACTCATACTGTTTCTTCTTGCACAAAGGAGCAGATACGCAGCATGATCCTGTCTCCTGGAATTTCCTCCATGCTGGGAGACACACTAAACTGTCTGGCAATGGCCTGTATTGATGAGCCACCCGGGTGGACTGCCTGTGCAAACGCTAGACTCTGTAAGTCAGATGCAAAACTTCTGAAAAGAGATGAGGAGAGAGGAAAAAGCCCAAATAGGTGAGAGAAAAGAAACAAATAAAGTGAATAAAATGCAATAATGTCATAAAGGTGGACAGAGAGAAAAGAAGATGCTTGATATCTAAAGAATCTGCATCCCAGTCTACATTTAGAAACTCTGGGAACCACAAGTAGACCAGCACTCTGAGAGCAAAGTGCTCTGCTGGGAACCTTCAGATGGGATCTGAAGGTTCTATCAGGTCTTTGGGGCCTGATCATTTAGTGCTTTATATGTGAGGGGCAGGATTTTAAACTCTATTCTAGATTTTACAGGAAGCCAATGGAGAGAAGCTAATGTAGGAGAAATATGATCTCTCTTGTTAATTACAGTCAGAACTCTGGCTGCAGCATTTTGGGTTAACTGGAGGTTTTTCAGTGAGTTATTGAGAAATCCTCTCAGTAATGAATTACAGGAGTCCAGTTATAACAAATGCATGAACTAGTTTCTCAGCATCACTTTGAGACAGGATGCTCTTAATCTTTGAAATATTACTGAGGTGGAAGAAGGATGTTCTAGCTATTTCTTTTATGTGGGAAGTAAATGAAATATCTTGATCAAAGATGACTCCAAGATTCACAGGTTGACAGGTTCACATAATGATAATGTAACAATTAAAACCAACAATAAAACCAAACATGACAACTAATATCTTACAAGGTCTCATAAATAATGAGCATGAAGCCAGAGATGAATCAGAAAATATGCAGGTTCCAAAAATTGTATGTTAACAAATGTCTCCAAAAACAAGACCGTCAACAAAATATCACTGTACTACAAAGAAGAACAAAAGGACATCCTATGTGTTGAAAGCACAAACTGGGTCTCTTTAGATTAGTTCACACCAGCAGTAAACCACAATTTCTGAGATATCTTGTATACTAAAGGGAACATTCATACTTTCACACACAGTTGTACTAGGTGCTTTACTCCACTTATCAGAAGTACAAAATCCAAAGAAAGCTATCTTGCAGAATATTTACATAAGTAAAAGTTGCAATACTACTTACAAGTACATCAAAAATACATTCATGTTTATAATTGATAAATAATTTATTTATAGTGAATTACATTGAAAATATATTTACATTTAAGCTGAATGAGGTAGTGCTAATGTTTTATGAGCTTAATGTACTCTACACATTAATATACATTAATAATATAAGTCTTTGGCACTTGATTTTGCGTGAGGATGCTTTTAAAATAATGCCATGAATACTTTTCATTTCTGAGTTAACTTTTAGTTTTTGAAGTTCAGAAAACCCCATAAAACTTCAGAAGATGTTGAATCCTTTCACATAATTATAAAACATAATGTTGAATACTTTTAGGTTAGAATAGAATGCAATACAGTAGAATACAGAAAACAATACATTTTCAAGGCTATGCGTATCTTATATCGGTATCACTTAAGCATAGAGCAAAGTCAGACAGTCAGACAGCGTGACTCACTTCCTGCAAGCAAATCATCTACAGAAGTCTGGACAGTCTCTTTGTTACTGCTCAAGGTGCCTAAGTTTCAAATGAGGAATAATTCTCTGACACATTTCTTTTAGATTTTTTCGAATGGAAAGCAAAATTATATATTTTATAAATACAAATGGGAAATCTGATTGTTCTTTGTTTACATCTAAATTAGTTTCAGCTCTCCTTGTCTTATCACCCACCTAGGTCCTTCACAAATGTGAGCCCTTCCCTGTTTTCCACTCACCCCCTTCATCTCCTCACGTCTCATCTTGGCATGGCAACATTGTTATTAGTGTCATAATTCATCTCTTTATGCAAACATGACCCTGTCCTCGAAATGCTATAAGGCAGAATATTCATACAGTACTCACTTTGAGACCAATAAAGAATGAGATAGGAAGAACATAAATTATTCCACCATAGCAACATACAACATACAATATTTCATTTTTCACCCAGTGGCCTAACACATGTCTCAGACACTCATATATGCATGCACACATGCTTTACGTGTGTTTGATAATGGGTATCCATATGAAACAGGGACATTTTTGATGGGGTGACATATATTTAAATAACAGGAACGGATCAACAAGGACAAGCAGAGGCAGGGAGAAAGGACAAGCAAGAAAAACAGAGGCACATAAATGGGATAGGTATATAGGAGTCAGGTGAGGCAATCTGCATTTTAATTTCTGTTGTGTCTAAATGTTTTTTTATGACACCACTGTCCAGTAAATCCTTTGTGAGTTGCCGTGGTAAGACAGTGAGGGCGACATAACTGAAACAAAGACGCGTGTTTCCAGTGTCAGGATGTATTCAATACTGAGGAGACTGGTTGAAGGGGATGTATCAGTGTGGCATTAGGGGACTACTGTTCTGTATGGATTCAGTAGCACATTCACACTCATGAGTTTGACCTTGGCAGCCTCGCTCCCCCTTCCCACACCCACCCCCAGGGTCCCACTCAACCTTGGCTAATTAGCTCATGTCCCAGTGGCATATGTTCAACACACAATTTATCCACAACAAGGACATTACAACTGCAGTGTCCCGCCTCTGCACTGCTCGCTGCCTCGTGTTACTGTGCGGTAATGTATTTGTCTGCCTTTCTGTTTCCAAAAAACCAAAACGAATGATAACTTAATAATAATCTCAATCTGTCTGGACTGATTTACATTTTTCTGTTCATTATTTTTTTAAATTAACAACAGATAAAAAAGACTGTGTGAATGGACACAGAGAATTATTACCTGATTCTGCAGTCCTCCTCAGCTCTTGCCGAATTTCTAGCTTCTGCATGCAGCTGCTTCCAACTAAGCTCAAAACAGATATGTTCACTACCTGCCAAGCACCAAATAGCATATAAACATATTAAGAGACTAGTGGGAGAACATAGAAGAAGCATTTTTGCCAAGAGCAAACTGTTTCCCTCAAGAGCTGGTGGAGACCAAAACAGAGCAAAAATAAGAACAAGTGCTCAGTGGGTAGAGCAGTCGTCTTCAAACCCAAGGGTGAGCGAGTTCGATTCCCAGTCCCACCAGGTTACATGTCGAGGTGTCCTTGGACAAGACACCAATACCCTGTAGCGCTGACACAGGTCTAGCAGCTGTCCAAACAACAATTTCCTCAAGGGGATCAATAAAGTATTCATTATTATTATTATTATTATTATTATTATGTAATCAAATCAAATCAAATTATTAATCAAATGTTCTGTTTTAGCACATGTTGACCAAAGTGCTTTACATAAAATAAAAAACACCTTCAAGAGCAAATAAAAGAGAAAGAACAAATAGACATTAAGCATTATCAGAAAGAAAGAAAACAATCAAAAACAAGAGTAACGGTAAGTTAAGTGCAATGACATTAAAAAACAAACAAAACGATACTGATGAAATGCTAATTTAAAGACCACTGTTTTTCACTATTTAATGAATGTAACAAGGTAACTGAAGACAAAACACTACAACACTTTGCTGATTTATTAAGTAGTTTGACAGTATGTTAAATACTGACACACAGGTGGTTCTTGTTGGCATTTATTTGCCAAGTGGTCTGGCCAAACTCAAGACTCCCATGCTCAGTTGGAGAACAGCCTGAGGCTACAGTGTGAGAGACACTGTGACCCAGATGGATGTCACTGTGGGACAATGTCCTTGTTTCCACCCATAACTGGGATCTGAGTTAGAGACTACAATGCTATGAACAAGTTTGCTATGAAGAGTTTTTTTTTTAATGCCAAATTTTTTTTTACACATTTGTCACATTTAAATGTTTCAGATGATCAAAAGAAAAAAATACAAAAACTATTTAACATAATGATTTCATTTATTAGGAAAAAGCTGTTCAAACCTGCCTGGCCATATGTGGAAAATAAATTTCTCTCTAAACCTAATAACTGGTTGTGATGCTCCTTAGCAGCAACAACTGCAATAAAGTGAGGCAAGGAATCTTTCACTTTCTTCTTGTTTGTTTAAATGTTTTAATTGAGCCACGTTAGATAGTTTTTGTTTAAGGTCATGCCTGTCAAGCTCAATTGAATTTAAATTCACACTTTGCCCACTCCAAAACCTTAATTTTCGGATCATCAAGATGTTTTTTGGAAAATGTGAGACAAGCCTTTATGTTCTTTATGTTTTTGTTTTTTAACTCTCCAATTAAAAATATATTACAACAT
>JAUMTR010000013.1:6029426-6042995 GCA_032270685.1 Microctenopoma stevenorrisi | reverse complement strand
TATATATATTAGATGTAGTTTGTGTTTCTTGATAAAAGTGTTACTGGTCACACAAGTAGCTTATTTCAAAATATTCCACCGTATTTACCTCTATTTTTCTACCTTAAAAAAAACCCAGACTGAAGATGACTCCTTCTTTCAGCTATTAAGAAGTATTCCTCGACTCCAGTTTCATGACAATACCAATCAAAAAGCAATTCAGCTGGTGATGCTAATTGGGTGAATTCCATGACACCGTCTTCCTGAGTGGAGCAAGGTTGATGATGATGGTCACTTTTCAAGTGGACACCTTCAGTTGCATGAAACGGACACTATGAAATACTCAATATGCGTGATTGCACAGCCATCACCTGCTGTGTGTGCATTCAAAGCGCATGATGGACAACGAGAAAACAGTGATATAATATAGCAGGTAAGACAATTGTCTGGTATGGTGTTTAATAGATGCTTTACTGCTATCAGCTGTTTATTAGAGGTGAAGCAGTTATGGTGTGACTCTCACCATATCACTATCTGATATAGGGTACCTCAAGACAGAATCAAACGATGAGACATTTTATTGTGTTTCACCCACAGCAGTAAGGTAATTTTTTTCTTTTTCACAAGGTCAGAACCCATTTTTGTTATTTTGAATGCACCCAGGATTTCTGAAACTTGAAAATGATTATTTCGACAAACCACTGCTATTATCACGCTAATTAAGACAAATAAATAACATGCAACAGGACATTTAATTCAAATTAAGAAGACTTTATTTGTCCTTGACGGGGAATTTGTGACACATCACAACATGTTTGAACACAAGACCACAACAGGCCTTAACAGCAAAACTGTCAGTTCAGAACTAGCATTTGTGCTGCTTTGTTTGTTGTACACTGAGTTACTTTGTGTTTATATACAGACCTTGAACGCTGTTACACGAGGAGAGACAAATAGACTATGGACCATCACATCACAAGTGTGTGCTGTGTGTGTGTGTGTGTTGTTTACCCACATAAGAGATTCACAGCTAAGGTAAACAATGGGAAAAGCCTTGTTTGTTCACAGAGGGGTTCTGTGTATCACAAAACTGTGTAGACTGATGCTTACTTTGAAACTGTAAATGTGATGCCAGACATAGGTTTTGATCTCCCATAACCCAACAACATCATGATAGAAATTTAGATCACCTGAAGACCACTTCCATCCTATCTGTTACACAATCTTTATGTTAAATTGTTTAACAGAAAATGCATTTTGAAGGAAACTTGTAGTGGTATAGACTATTTTACTTTCTATTTTACATCTGGTTATAGTGACTACAAATATTCTTACGGGTATATTCAACCAGATCTTATAGAGAAAAGTCACGGCCCTTTCCCTAAACATAATTTCACATATGACTCGTGATGTGAACCCTGAATACAATGTTCAGGAAGTGACTACAATCTTCTAATAAAATAAAAGAAAAGAAAAGAAAAGAAACCAATGTTAACAATGTTATGTTAAAAATCTTTGCCATTATCTTTAATTATTCATTTCTGTGGTGCATCCTGACAACATATCTTTTCCAATGCAGCAACAACATGCGATATCTCTTCCATTCTTGGGCCATATAACTAAACTTTAGATAAAAGAGAAATATGAACAAACAACAGCATGATGTGTACTGGAAGCATTGCTCACAGGTTGTAACTGTTCAGTGGCAGAAGATGCTGTTTTCTGATGTGGTTTCCTTGTTTTACTTTGTGTCAGTATCGGAGCAGACTGTGAGCTCAGTCACAGACAGATCCAGAGTTCCTGGTCATGGTGGGAATTAGGTCATTTCAACAAGTACATGCGTTTCACACTTCTTTTGAATAAAAAAAGAAACCGTTTATCTAATCACCTGACATTCTCGTTACCAGATATGTTTTATACATGACTGCTAGGAAAACGGCTAGTGGAGAAAGATAACGTGACTGAGACTTAGATGCACATTACTGGTGTTTTGGCACAGCAGTAATTTAATAATTTTTCTCTTATTGGAAACAATATAAAAACACCCACTTATATACTTATAGGAATCATGAAAGGGGAAAGCACAACTGTTTGTATATATGTTTGTATTTCTGTGACATCTTATTTTTTAATTAATGTCAATATTTATTATAATGGATTTAAATCTTCATATTGTCTGATTCGCAGTAAATTTTTTTAAAGCCTGTATATTTTACCTCAAATACATCGAGCACATCTAAAGCAAACTTGTCTTATTTTTTTCCCCTCAACACACAAACACACACAGACTCATACACTTTCACTCTGCTGTAAGTTGGTGACATGAGTCCTTGGAAAGTGCAGTATTCAATTTGTAACTATTATGGAGACAAGGACACGGTCCTTTATGTGAGCAGTCACAGAGAGAAAATGGAGGCAGTCACTATAGCAACCGCCAGAAGAGCGCCCAACAAATCAACAAACAATGCAGTACAAGACTTTTCCAGGGGAGCCATTTAATGCAAAGCCTTGAGTCATACAAAGATGTCCTCTTAAGTTCCTGAGACCTGTCCTAGAGTGTCTGTGGGTGTCTAAGCCCCGAGTGTTTGGTAAAAAACCTTGTGTTTTTCTCCACACTTGTGTTTCAAGGCCGCCTTGGCTGAATTTGCCAAAGATCTGTCTTCTTGGGTCACGGCAACCTCAGAGTTTCATTTGTGTGATCAGCCTTCAGGAAATACCTACTGTTGCAAAATCCCAAAATGTAAGAATACTCCTTCACTGAAATCATTTTATGTACTTGAGCAATCTGCACATTTTAAAAAAGTTCTTTCTTTTATTTTTCAGATGATTCGTTTTAGAGACAGATTAAACTGTGTCACAAAAGCAGTTTTTCTTTTAATCACGCTGACAGGTTGTGAGGAATCCTAATCGCCATCAAGACAAAAGGGGAACTTTCAAAACTAATGGAATTTACTTTTAATTGTGCTTAACTTTCCCTTCCACTTTAATTCCCACCTACCGGTCTCACATTCACATGCTCTCGTCTAGTAGCTTTACTCCTGACCTTGTTCTGGATTTCAGGACCAGACACAAAGCTGCAGCGCGGCTGTGACTGTCTAATTCAGAGTGTGCGTGTGTCAGAGCGAATCATTTGAGAAGTGCGGGTCACAGACAGATGACTGTGTGTAAAACATCCTCCTGCGGCAGAGACATTTTAAACTGGGCTGCAGAGCTGTGGGCACAGGGCCAGAAAATAAGGTCTGCGCCATATCGCACAAAACTAAAAACTCATTTGACTGATATCATGACGCGGACCACTTTATTTTGATGGCACAGTTCCTATAAAGCACAATTCTCTTGACAATGAATTTAGTTTGATGAACCAGGTGAATGAATTTGATGAAATCTACATATTTCATCAATTAATCTTAATAACTCCAGTTGTAATTTTTAATTTCCCCTTTAGGTGACACTCCATGAATGATAAGACAGGTGATTTTCTATATTTGGACTAAAAGCTTCTCTCAACTAACATGTTTGTACCCTGCATGTTCCCTGGAGTACTTCATTTTCTAAAGGCATTAGAGTCACATATTTTGTGAAGAGGAAACAGATGACAGGCACAAGTCAATTTTGTCCCCATTTCTTGCAGCGGAGTAGTCGCATTCTAGGTGGAGAGCTTCAGGGTTGGTGTGGAAAATAGGAAGAGTTAAGGTGACCAATTTTCAAAACCCTGAACCTCAACGATATACAGGACGCAGTTTAATGTGAAAGCGTCTCAAGGAATGTATTTGTCACTGTGCTAAAAGCAGATTGGTTTTCAAACTGTGATGTGTCAGCTGAAGTGCTTTCATCCTTTAATGTATCAGGTGTCTACACTGAGTGACCAGTGTCAGAGTTTTTCAATTCACCCAATAAACACGTAATTATTTTACATTTCTATCTATTGACTCTTCAGTGGACTTTGGCCAATTGGTTTGTGCACCGTGCCGATGAACATCCTGAGCTCAGTGTCATAAGGACATAAAAGAAATGTTTCGTTTGATTTGTTCTGTCAGTGAGAAACTTTCTTAAATTATACATATTTGAGAAATAAACAAAAGAAGAAAGTGGGGACCTATGGATAAGACAAAGAGTGACAGAGCGCTGTAGCTGTCTTTTCAACTCTTGTGCTTTTGCAACAAGACATAATGTAATCTCTCCTTGAGACGGAAGGATTTTTAAAACCTGCGCTGGCTGGGCCTTGAGCAGGAGAAAAGACAGGCTGAGTGAAGGCTGTTTATCCCGCGGTGTCCTTGATATAAACATGTGAAAAATCTCTCTGTTTTCTCTCTCGGCTAAATCAATACAAAGACATTTGGCCTCTGAACAATGTTGTAGCACTACTGCAAAAGTTTTTCATCCTGCCTCAATTCATACTTGTGTCCTTCGGTGCAACAGAGCAGGGGATACTGATGTCCTGCTTACTGCTATTTCATTAATGTGGCCATGCACTCAATGTCATCCTTTCTTTACACCAAAGATAACCTTCTGTGAGGACTGTTGTGTGACAAAGTGAGGATATTCGTTGGACTTGCTGCATCAGATCTAACTGACTTGGGGTCCAAAGATTTAGTCTTTGAGACGCTGTAAAGAGACAGGTTGGCATGAAGCAGATGAATTAGAGGTTTACCTTTTGTAAGTGTTCCTAAGAGGGACCCAAAGGTTGAGTCTTTGGGCCCCAGGTGCTGACCTTTCCTCAAAACGTTTGCATTGCTGTGTTCTTTGCTTTGTTTCTTTTTGTCTAAACTCCTCTATAATCACTTCTGATTTTTCCAAAGGCCCCTTCCTCCCCGTGTCTCTCTGGTTGCAGTCAACCTGAACCCGCGATCCCTCTTAGGAACAATTAAGATAAACCTCTAATTCATCTGCTTTATCCCAACCTGTCTTTTGCAGTGTCTCCTTCACCAATCTCCACTTTTCCCTTTCTTCAAAACATCCCGTCCCGCTCCCCTCCTCCTCCTGCTCCCCATCCTCCTTCACTGACAGAAGCAAGGAGAGCACTGAGTCATGACATCATAATTCACCAGCTCCTGTTTTCACGGTTAAATCAATATCAGCGTGTCCGAGTCAAGGTTGGAGAGTGGCCTTCACAGCTCAGCTCTTCCTACTTCTTTCTCATAGAAAATCATATAAATTGTCCCTAAAATAATTAAGCCTTCAGTTCTGTCACTAGCCTATATTTTTACCAGCTCCTGTCTGATATACAGCACTGCCAGAGTCAAGGTAATGCTGAGAATACAGCTGGGCTCTGTCTGTCTCTGCCTCTCTCAGCTGACTGTTGCTGCACATGTTTGGGGTTGAATGACACAGCCCAAAAAAACGAGCTGACGTATTTTGTGTTTTATCCAAGTACTACTCAACCTTTCACGGGTGGTGGCTTTCCGTGATTTCCTCTAAACATAGTGTAGCGCTACGTGGATGCGCGTAAGGTGTGTATAGGTAGGTGCGTGCGCGCGTGTGCGTGCGCGCGTGAGGAAGAGGAGGAGGTGGAAACAGAGGAGGCGTCTGAGCCTTGGGAGGCGGGATGTGCAGACAGTCTGAACGAGCTGTGAGAGCGCGGGGACAGACGGGAGCTCATAAAAACGTGCTGCCCTTCACTCGGGACTCTCAGGGGCTAAGAAAACAGCGCTGCCTCCGCCAGTGACCTCCGGCGCTTCAAAGAGAGCTCCGGCCCATGCGAAGCGGCCAGCGGTCATGGCCACGCTGGAGGGATGCCGCTGTCGTGGCAGCAGCATCCTCTACAGCATTTTGAAGAGTAACAGCCTGGCGAGCGCCGATGATGAGCAGCAGCAGCAGCAGCAGCAGCAGCAGCAGCAGCAGCAGCAACAACAACAACAACACCCCGAAGAACACCACCACCTCACACCGCAACATCTGTTCCACAAGAGCTTGTCCTCCGCGCCAGCCTCCACGCAGGAGCTCCGGGAGCAGCAGGCTTGCTCCTGCGGCTCGACGCGGCGCCGCGGCGTCCTGCGCTCGCCGCAGGTCACCTGCAAAGCGGCGTCGGCGGTTCTGGTGAAGACGCTGCGCTTCGTGAAGAACGTTCCGTGTTTTCGCGAGTTGCCCGAGGAGGACCAGCTGGTGCTGATCCGGAGCGGTTGGGCGCCTCTGCTCGTGCTGGGGCTCGCGCAAGACCGGGTGGACTTTGAGACCACGGAAACCGTGGAGCCCAGCATGCTGCAGCGGATCCTCACGGGTTTACCGGACAGGCAGAGCGACGGGACGGCCGGACAGAACAGGGGGGCGGCCGGCGTCTCTGTCGTGGAGATCGAAGCCATCAAAGCTTTTCTGAAGAAGTGCTGGAGTGTAGATATCAGTACGAAGGAGTACGCGTATCTGAAAGGAGCTGTGCTCTTCAACCCAGGTAGGTGAGGTTTCTACCTGAGCGTTAGGTTGTCTAACACACACCTGACGCACAAGTGGTACAGGTGTTTTCACGAGAAAAGTTTCTTTGTTCCTCTTTAGATGATGATGATTGATGCTTATTTTTTATTAGAATAAGCATATTGAGTTAATTTACCTGAAGGCGGGTGTTTTCTAACAGCAACCTGCTGAAATACCGTTAATACATAAATCATAAAACCCAACACTTTTCTATTTTGCAACTTCTCATCTTTACAGCATGCTTTTAGGAAACTGTACTGAACTTTCCCCCCACATTTGTCTGACTATTTTTGCTTCCATTTCCCTCTCCCCCTTTTCGACCCTAGACCTGGAGGGCTTACGCTGTCTCCACTACATCCAGTCTCTGCGTCGGGAGGCGCACCAGGCTCTGAACGAGCACGTCAGGCTAATCCACCGAGAGGACACGGCCCGGTTCGCCAAGCTGCTCATAGCCCTGTCCATGCTGAGGGCCATCAGTCCGCTGGTGGTGGCGCAGCTCTTCTTCAGACCAGTCATAGGGGCCGTGAACATCGAGGAGGTCCTCATGGAGATGTTCTACGGCAAATAGGTTTCAGTGAATTCAGAGGATGAATTCAGCTGCACCGACGTGCTCCAAACTCTTATTGGGTAGGAAGTGATGGCAGATGAAGATGATATTAGAGACTGAATTTACACCTTCTCTGTTGGAGATTTTCAAGGACTGTGACATGCCCAACACAGGCAAGAAAGTGTGTGTTCACGAGAGAATGAAAGAGTGTATGTTTTACAGAGGAAAAATGCAAAGCAGCTGCTGGAATTCATAACTTATTTGTTTTCATATAAACTATTTTTCTATAATAAAAATACTGTCTGATTTTTTTTTTACTGTCCTTGCGATTGTTTTTTTTATAGTAGTGAAACACTTTCCACAAGTGTGGAATCAGCAGCATCCTATGTAGGCCAAAGAGATAGTGCGTAAGCAGTGACAACTACAGTGCCCTCATAAAACTCACATGTCGCCTTGAAAAATATGACTCACACTGATTCATGTTTACGCAAGTTACTGATAAAGGTTTATGACACCAACTGTACAGTACAGTAAGTCTCAGATGGCAGCACAGTGGGGAGGTTTCAGGGTGCTGGTCTTTAAAACACTGGTGAAATGCCAGGTCGGACCACCAGAGTGCAACAGTAAACCACGTGCAGAATGTGTGTGCCATGCAGATGCATCCAGACCACACTCACACATTCTCCACTGGTGCAGACATGGTGTAGTTGAGGCGCCTCAGGTTATGTCCTACCACTCCATCTAACCCATACAGTGTAGATATGTGTGGAAGCAGACTAAAATATTTTTGTAATTAAATATCTCAAGGAAGGGTGAGAAAAATCATCAGGGGTTGATTGTGGAGAAATTATTCCACATTAGGTAAAGGCATGATTTTACATGAATGTTCACCTTGGACAACACACAAGAGACTTCCTGCTGTACCAGTATGTACAGTCTAGATTATTCCTTCGAGTCTCTGGTTAATGCTTCCAGTAGATGAAATACTTAGTCACTGTTCAAAAGCCAGATGGCCTCTACCTGTGCTTAGTCCCCGTGGCTTTGTTTTGGCCCACCTTGATAAAGTAACATGACCACAAGGTCACTATTTTACACTGAGATAAGCCCCCCCCCGCTCTGATTACTGCTGCATTATATCCAAACAGTGGTGGAACAGGTAGTTAGATCTAAAGTAAAAGTAACAATACCACAGTGTAGAATGCAACTGTAAGAGTCACACATCAAGCATTTTCTTTATTTTAAAGTACCAAAAGTAAAAGTACACAAACGTCACTATAATGTTGCCGTTGCACATTTGAACTAGATTTAGTAGAACTCCTTTAGTTCTGGGTATCTTAGCCTATAACAGTACACCGTAACATACCTGCAGAATATTCCAGACATGAACATTTGAAGCACTGGAATCAGTGACCACATACGAGACGAGAGTAGAGGAGGCAACATAGAGGCAGGTTGTTCATAAAATTCACAACCTTATTAAACTGCCCTTTGGTGGCGAAAAGAAATGACTGATTAGAAATATTATCGTCCACATTTCTGCACCCGATGGTTGTTTCACAGGTCTAACTAAATAAAGTGTGTCAAGGAGCTTCTGCTGTTGAGTAGTTACAACAAAGTGAATACAAAAGTAGACAAAGGAGCTTTCTGAGATTTTTTTTATCAACTTGCGGTCTAGTTTTTCCCCCAAAAAAGAACAGAAAAAATTCATAAAAAGATGTTTACAAGAGTCGTAGGTTTTCAAGTGTGCCTCAAATTGTCCTTGGCTTTTCTTTTGTGCTACTTTTTTCCTATTCAGCACAACTGCATCAACTGAAATGAAATGCCACTAAAGAGAAGGAGGTGCACGCGGTAAAAAGCAGAGTTGAAAACCTAGGACACCACTTTGATGGTCATGCGAGACCATCACTGGTGACTCACCAACCTCTTTGGCACCGCAGGAAAAGACTAAAACAACATACGCGTCTTATCACATACAGTAGACTGAAAAAATGTTTTGAATCCTGTTCTTAGCTCTCCACATATTCCCCCTCTGCGGGATCTATTTTCTCCCCAATTAAGTCCTTAATTGCTCTGGGTAATAAAGAGTCTATTAATCCCGTATCTGCTAATAAAACTCCAGCTGCCTGGCAGGACATCACTCCACACTAATACGTGTGGATGATAACATGTTGTCTTTGCTTGCTTCACTCACTGTCTCCCTTTGTCTGCCTTCAGCTCTGCTACTGTGTGTCCCTGCCTTCCTGCTCTGCCCCAGTTTCTCTTTTTCGATGTTTTCTCCAGGGATTGACAGAAAATCAGTAAACCTGCTTTGTGTTTCTGTGTTTACCAGCGTTCAATCACAAACAACCCTTGTAGGTAGGGTTTATCCCCAGGAGATGGCACTGTTTGGCAGGATTGAAACACCATTGTGTTTATTCTGCAAATAACCATAAACACGGTACAATGCGACTGTTTGTTATAGCAGCACATTTAAAAATGTCTTTTTATGCATGCTGTCCTGTTCCTATCTGCAGGACAGATATTTAAGGACAATGCAACAATGTCACTGGCTAGTATTGAATCAGGGAAATTACATCGACATGGTTACATACATACATAAAGTTTAACCCTACCAAATACAGTATATGGACGTTTCGTTATGTCAGAATATGAGAATAAATTGTTGCACATGAAAGTAAATGTTTCATGTGTTAAATTCACAACAAATGAAATAATAAATACTAGACACGAGGTAAAAATGACATTGATGGGGGAGTGGTGACTCAACTCATATTCTCAAGAAGCATAATACATCTGAATTCTGCCACAACACAGGTAGATCCATTGAGCCATGAAGGAGAATGCTCTGTGGACTACTGAGTTAAAGGTTGAACTGTTGGGAAAGCGTGAACCAAACACATAATCCCACGTGGACGATATTATACCTATGGTAAAGCAGGTTGTGTAATGTTGTGGGGATAAATTGCTGCTTCAGGGCGAGAGCGACCTGCAGTAATGAAGGAAAAGTTGCCACCATCTACCAGGTAATCCTGAAGGTAACAGTCAGGAGCACAAGTCTGTGAGTTGAATCTAAAGCATAACTGGGTTATGCAATAGCGTTGCTTTAATGCACATGTGCTTTAAAACAGATATTCTGTGTTTGCTCAGGTTGGCTTTGTTTTACGTTAGATTTTGCTTAAAATGCTGAAACTGTTTACGACACAGTTACGAAGACTGTGTGTGCAAACTGTGAGATAAATTTAATACGCTCAAAACAATGCATCTTCAGGTTAAAATATCAGAGGCAGGTAAAAAGCTTTCTTGAGTGAATCTGTAGTGTATAAAACACTACAGAGCCAAGATGGGGCTGTACCTGGCACACTAATCATACCACAGAAAAACAACTCCCCCAACCATCAGGGTGGAAAGTGTCGTTGGAAGCAGTCAGTAGCACAGTATCAAAAACATGTAAGACCACTATGTAATTCACAAGGCGCTCTGGCAGAAACTGAAACAAGTGCTTTATTTGACACATCATCAAAAAGTGAGAATATTTTTGAAGTAGCTTAAACTGCTAAAATTGAAATTACACTGGCTCAGGGTGAAATAGTGTTTTACTGTTCACAGCCTTTTTATGACAACCTGCGAAGGGTTCTGCTTGATTATTCAAGTAGGCAACGTGCTATTTATACATTTACATTTATGTGAGGAAATATTAAATGTTTGCTTTTGCCAATTTGTTCTTTATAATCCATGGACTGGCCAGAAAATCTATAGAGAACCACAAGAAAGCAAAGTTAAGAATTCCTATACCAGCAGCACAGAAATACCACATATAACCCTACATCAGCAATCATAACACCTTTTCTTTCTAACCCAGTGCTTAAAAGTTTAAAACAGCCTTTGCATTCACGTGGATATGCTTGTGCATTATACTTAAGAGGCTGAACTCGTCTCAGAAGGGCTGAAACACATTTAAGAGACAAAGTCCTGTATCTCAAGAGGCAGAGTATGTAAGTGAACTGACTCACACACTCAATATAGACTTGCTATTTACTGCTGATGTTCTCTAGTACTTCTTCTTAAAAGGAGCTGAAGAGGAACCAGGCATGAGGCCATTTGTTGTTTAGAAGTACAATGCATAACATTTGAGGTACTTTTTTTTCTTTCCCTGAAGCTTTTCAGCAAATTAATCTGCCACAACACAAACAGCAACAACATGTGTGAAATATTGACTAGGTCTGACTGAAGTGCGTCACAAAAATTAATGATCCATCATACACTGAGCTTTAACAAACACTATAAGAACACAGCTCAGCTAAATGCAGCCTGGTAGCTCAATGGGTTAAGCGTCAGTCTGGGATGCAGAAGGTTGTGGGTTCAAACCCCGTCTGACTCCTAATCCATCCCCTGCCAGGTGTGTCTTAGGGTTAGGGTAAGTCGCTTTGGATAAAAGCGTCTGCCAAGCAAACTAAAGTAAAGTAAAGCTCATTGTTGTTGTTAGGTGCAATAAATGTGCATTTAGCTGTTTCTCTGGGATGAAGGAGAAAAAAGAACTTTGTTTGCAAATATGGCAAATAAAAAAAATGTCTCCATTAAAACCAAGAATAAACTTTTCAGCTCCACTTGAGAAACAGGTCAGAGACCTGACATCAATCGAGATAAAAGGGCAGGAGTAGGCTGCACAGCTGGATGTTTTTCTCTATGGTAAGAATGATGCTTTTTGTTATTTAGTCCTGCAATATGTTGAACACTGACTGAACAGGCTTTCTGAAATGTAAGTCTAGAAAGTTGTTGTGTAATTTCTCAGTTTCCATTGAGGAACATGACATGTTTAATGGTTTGATTTACTTACAGAAACATATATTTTTAAAGCCAGTTAATTGTGTGTTTATTCTGTGTGACCTTTTTGGTTGTTGTTCCTTAATTCTTTATTTAAACACACTGTCAGTTACTACAATTACCGTCTTAGCACTGATAAATTATTTGTTTATTACCTGTGATTATGGACACTCCTGTGTGTTATATTTGAGTTGTGGTCCATCGCTCTTTCGGACACCATGAAGGCTGCCACATCCTGATTTTTACATCCTTCGTCACTTTGAACTCTTGATGTGAGGTTATGTTTTGGCACAGCTTGGAGCAGTAACTCAAACACTGGTTGATCAAGATACCACAAAGCCACTAAATCCATTAATTCCTTCATGGATTACAGAGCTTCACCAGGCAAAATAATCGCCCATTAAGATTATTTTTGGAGACCTGTCATAATTGTACACCTGAGTCACTGAATTATTCTTACACCTCTGACACTACTATTGCACTGGAAATGAGAAAAGAGGTTTACATTTGTGAACTGCTTTTCATCAGTTTATATTTATCAAATGCTATGATAAGCCTCTACGAAATAAACCCTGTTCTTTTTTGTAAAGATAAGCCATGGTACATGTTCCAAATGTATCTATAGTGTCCTAAATAAATCTGAATATGCATACAAATATAACTTGAGGGTGTCAAACTGGTTGGTGTGTAAAAATCTTCTACCCTTATCATCTCTACCTTGGGTCATTTTTATAAATAATCCATCCGTTTATTATTTAATTGCTTATCTGGGGTCGGGTCGCGGGGGCCTAAGCAGGTAAGCCCAGACCTCCCTTTCCCCACAACATCCAGAGCTTTAAGGAACCCAGCATAGTCCTCATCCACTCCAGGAGCCCCGGTACCTCGAAGCTTTCCAACTACCTCGGTAACCTCAGCATTCGATATGGACCTCAGATTCCCCCGGCTCTGCTTCTGCTAAGGAAGACATGAAGATCCTTGAAGTACTCCTTCCACCTCTCGATGACGTCAGCAGGGCCCCACCTCCACTGTACACAGTGTTGGTGGAGCACCGCTCTCCACTCCTGAGACACTTGATGGTTTTCCAGATCTCTGTGGTTTTGAGGTCCAAATATAATCACCTCTGTCTTTTCTGAGTTAAGAAGTAAAAAATTACAGGACATCCAGGACTTTATGTCTTTTAAGCAGGCTTCAAGTCTGACTAATTAATTAGTTTCTCCTGGTTTCTTGGATGAGCACAGTGGAGTTTTTTCTTATAATATTGCCCAGTGGAGACATGTATAAGGTGAAGAGAATTGGTCCAAGCACTGAGCCCTGTGGAAATCCATAACTAACTCTTGTGCTTTAGAACAGTTTTTTTCAAGGATTTTTGAGAGAAAGGGCAAATTGGATATTGGTCTATAATTTCCTACAATCCCAGAACAAAGAGTAGTTTTTTTAGAAAAAGTTAAACCTTAAAGGCCGGTACATAGCCTCTTGGTAGAGATATATTAATCTGCTCTAATAGACACGGATTGATCACACGCATCCTTTCCTGGGCAAGCGAAACGCTGCTCCTTGATTTTTATTTTCCATAAAGGGGTCTTTTGGAGCGAATTAGTCTTTAGCTCTCACCTGTTTGCCTTGGTGGACCCTACCAGGAGCATATAGATACCGACAACATAGCTCTGAGGGTCACTATACCACCCAGGCCCTTCTGCTGTGGCAAGGCCTCGATCCAAGAAGGGTCTTTACCTGTATTTTATCTTTATAAATGAAATACAGGTAAATCATAGCAGCGAGTTCAGTCTGCTCAACTAACGTAATCTCCTTTCTCATGT
>JAUMTR010000013.1:5995977-6023806 GCA_032270685.1 Microctenopoma stevenorrisi | reverse complement strand
ACAGACTTAAGTTTATGGCTGATGTCAACCTGGATCCCAAATTACTGTCTCACTGCACAACACAAGTGCACTTCAGCGGAATATGGAATATGGATTGACTTCATAACTTATAAATACTCGGCTTGAATCTTTCTCTAACAGCACAGAGCACTGAAACACAAGACGGTGACAGTGATAAACAACAGTGAAAACAAACAACACGAAACAAACACTCGCTGTGCGCTGTAAGAAATGTACGAAAAGTATACACGCAGCTGTGAACACCCTCACACCCTCACACTACAGTATGTTACCGTGTGCCGACACGTATTCACAGACAGTCGCGGTGCTTACTTCCTGTTGGAATGAGGTCTCGATCTGGAATAAAGAGTTTGTAACCGTAATGTTTCTCCAGGACATCGGGGAGGATCTCTAGGGCAAAACGTTCCTCCTCTCTGGTCTCCTGACTCCACTGATCAGGGTCCACTTTGGTGTAGGACAGGTACGCATCGTAGTCTTTGTTTTCTGAAAAACCGATAGAGACAACAGGGTCAACAGGTCATCACAAAAGTGCACTGAATGCATCGTCACACTAGATGGATGTAAATATGTGGACACCCACACATCCAACCACTCATTATCTAAATCACTTATCCTGTTATGGGTCTCAATGGTGCTGATCCCAGCTGCCACTGTGCAAGAGGTGTGGTACCCCCTGGACAAATAGGCACTGCAAATGTGTTTAATTTAACCAAAACTACAGAAGATGTCCAAAACTACAGAAGAAGATTAGGGCCACCGTAAAAATATTATATTAGTTCTGACATTTTTCTCAGAATTCTGAGAAAAAATAGTTTTTACAAACAATTGTGAAACAAAAATCTCAGAATCTGTCAGAATTCAAATAATATTTTTTTATGGTGGTCCTTATCCTCTTCCATAGAAAACACTGCAGAGCTTACATCACTCTAGCTGCAGTGATGCATCGTGCATTACCTAACGTCATTTTTTACATTTTAAAAACATTATTAAAGAAATAATCTTTAAAATAATAACTGTTAGCAGATAATGTTCTGATCACTTCGTCACAAAAATGAAAACGTTATTGCATATCCTGTATTCCTGTAACATTAGATCTAACTTCTTTGCACCAGGTTGCAGTTCCCATTCTGTATCTAACATAAAGTTTACTTTATTTAGATTATATTTAGATTTATATTACATTTTACTGTAATATACTGCCACAAAAACTGCCACTCTCCTGGCTTTTCACAAGATTTTGTACCCATGATTCAGAGATTTGCTCCCATTTAGCCACAAGATCAAGGCGCTGAAGTTGTGTGATAAGGCCTGGCTCAGAGTGCTGCTTCTCACTTCATCCCAGAGGTGTTGGATGAGGATGAATTCAGAGCTGTGTGCAGGCCAGTTGAGTTTCTCCACATTAACTGCCAAAACAATTTCTTCATGGATCTCACTTTGTGCATGGGGACACTGCCATATTGAAACAAGAAACAGCCTTTCCCAGAAGCACACTAATGTCAAAATAATTTTGCTTCTGCATTCTTAATCGGACAAAAGTGGCCTAGTTCAAGAACAGGTCCGGACCAAGAGTTTAATAAAAAACAAATGGAGGTAATACATGAATCATGATGCAAGCAGTATCCTCATCTCCACCTTGAAATGATTTCCCCGAAGACAGTGGGAACAACTGAAAGGGCACAAAATAGATGAATTGGAAAAAAGCAGCACTGGTGACATGTTCAGTAAGTCCTAGTCATTATGCTCTGTAGAAACTGGAATGTGGGCCAGCCAAAAAGGGAAGAGGGGCTTTTTTTCACAGACTCTGTGAGGAGCGCACACAGCTTTGAAACACACTGGAAAGGCTAGGGCTGCGCTCAGTGAGGATCCAAACATCAAACAACATTTCCAAATTAGTAACCAACCTTCCAAATTAACCACCTAGCAAACTTAGAAAATCAAAAACAGCTTGTATCCGTGTTCCCAGACGCTATGACTTAATCATGTGGAGGTTTGAGTCAACAAAACAGTGTGTAATAGATAATTCATGCTCCTGTAGCAACAATCCAGTGATTTAAAATGAGTTCTGTCTTACCAGAATTTTTGAGAAGAAAACAGAGGCTCAGAATACAAAGCAAAAAGACAAGCTACTGGGGCATGAACAGATGAATCCTTAACTGAGGCAGAAGTTAACTATGTTCTGCAGAGAAACCGAAAAGTTGCCCTCCAATTTCAGACTGTTTATGCTACACTTTTTCACTGAAGGAAGCCTCTTTGAGCCCGTCTAGTCCCCATGTACTGCTATCTGGCCTTCGACAGTAGGTGCTAGGCATCATTCCATGACATATTGAGACTGATCCCTTTTTAAATGGGCAACAAATTGAAAATCTGTCTCCTCTCTCCCTATGCAGCAATGTACGCACACAATCGCATACACCTGGACCCAAACAGCACACATGCACACGCACACCCTGCACACACACATGCACAGAAAGGAGGAGAGAAAATGGGCAACTGTCACTGGGATAGAGCCAAAGAAGACACGTTTATCTAACAAGTAACCAAGTGTTTGCTATGGTAAACAACCTGAACACCATAAAACACATTCACGTCCAGAAAAACAACCCACAAAGACGCACAAATAGTCATCTATGTTTACTTGACATTGAGTTTTGGATGAGCCACGCCTGGTGAAAAAAAAAAGTGCATCAGGTAAACATTTCATGCCATCATTACCTCCATCTACATCCTCGCTGCCAAAGTGCCTCCTATAGAAAAGCATCAGCTCGATCTTGTAGCATTTGTAGAGGGAGATGAGAAAGATAAGTAGCAGCAGGATCGCTCCTAGCCCTCCTGCCAGCTCCACTGTGTACATGAGCTCTGCTGAGGACAACACACACAGATAAGAAAATGTTTAAAACTCGTGACGCGATGGTGGTTCGTTCTTAATTTACAGTTATCTCTGCTGAATGCACAAAAAGAAGTTGCTTGTTCTGCATCAGGTTGGACTCAGGTGCTTTTCTCAATGCACCTAAAGGACACATTCACATTTGCTGGAAGGCTGGACAATCATCTGTGTTTCAGATCTTAGTTCAGAACAACGCTTCATCAATCTTCACGGGGGAAGACGCATGAATGGGAGACACGAGAGGCCACAGTTCATGGAAACACGTAGAAAAACGGAGGATGATGAGAAATTTCATTTCATCCGAGCAACGCTGCAGTGACCCAGCTCCGCATGTTGCCTGTTGTTCATAGTGTGACATTTGGGACATGGCTGAAGGTGCTTTCAAAATACAAAGGTCCAGTTTATTTATCTCACTTGCTTCCTTTTCCATCACACCTCTTGTGCTCTCTCGCGCATTTCCTTCAACCCGTTTTCTCTTTCTGTCTCCTCGTTCATTTCTCTTCTCTATTATCTTCTTTCCGTCTCCCCAGACATGTAGCTTGGGGAAGTATGACTTATGGTGTAAGCAGCATTTACCTGGTTGTCTCGGAACAGTTTCACCTCACATCTGTGTCACACTATGGTCTGCAGCACTGCACGGCACCACGGCAAACTATGTAGGCCTATATTTCACCAGCATCAGATGCTGTCATAAAATTGAATATATATAATGCTTTTATTTAAACGAGTTTCAAATTGCAGCGGTAGCATGAAATTATAGAAATTATCTTTCCCACAAGCAGAGTGACTGTTCCTTTCAAGGTAACATCGCTTATTTAAAGTAAATTGCTGTGGCCACATCAAAGTGAAATTATTTAACCACACAGTAGGATTTTTGTTGTTGAATAAAAGTGTCTGCTCGGTTGGGAGCTGGTTACTAGCAGCTGATCATCTTAGCTGGAAACAGGTGAACAGTTTGTTATTTACTGCGATGACATGAGAGTTCGCTGACCAACACTCGAGTGGCACATTTTTGCAGGGGACATGAAATAAACATCAGAATAATGTGTATAAGAAAGAAGGAGACACACACACACACAGACTTTTCTTTTTTAGCATCCCTTTCCTCAGAAAGGCATCTTTGACAAAAGAGAGTTAAATGAAGCCGTCTATAGTCTGCAAAGACCACTCAGATGGAATTGGGCCAACTACAAAAACGGTCACAGAGACAGAGATTAAAGTGAGGAGACAGACAGATAAAGACTTAAAATGTAATTGTATGCTGACGTTATTGGCCTGTCGGGAAAAGCTGAGGACCAATTTGCCGTTTAAACAGCCTTAAATTACCTCTCTTTGTAGGGTGACAACCAGTGCATGAAAAGACCTTCAGACAAGCCATGCTTGAGAGCCAAAATAGCTACACAGCTGCTGGGACAAATATACAGAGAAACAGCCCAACCAAATGAAGCTAAATCACAGATGGTTAACACAGCCATAGATAGGACGGGGAAATAAAACATTCAGCAGTAAGATAGAACAAGGAAGAGGCCTGTACCCTTCACACACCACTCTGCATGCAGCACCTTTAATGCAGATGTTACCACGTACACTCACTGGCCGGGGCCAAAACATTACTGTCAACACAACTGTCAAAGTAATGCACTTCAGTACAGCGGAACAATAATTATTACCTTTCTGACTGATCGGAGGTTCTAACAAACCTGTTAGTGAAGACTTGTTTACTAAAGAATTCTTTACTTAGACGTTTAACTTGCCTTTTAGGTTTTCTTTAGTGTTCACTTAATTTACAGAAAATGTTCTGTGCCTGGTTCAGGTGGTTTCTAGCTGGGTCAGGTTTTGGTGCCAAAACGGTAGTGTAGGTTATTTCCCTGAAATTGGATGCCAGGTGTGGCCACAAATGGTGCTGATGAAACTGGCCATAGGGCTAAATATAAGTAATTACCTAGTAATATCAAGTATGATCACATGTAAAAGAAATATGTATAAAGTGATGCAGATTCATTCTATTTAATGGAAAGTGTTGTCAGTGTGTAGTCATACTTTTAATCTTACATCCATGACTGTAATAAAGAACTAGAACAAACTGACACAAAGACACATTTTCCAACTTTGAAAGATACTTTTGCAAACATTGAATGCACAAAATGGACGTTTAGGTGTTAACACTTCTCATGGTCATAGGGGGAAACATCAAGGAGCCCTTACCCCGCCTGAAGAGCTGGATGGTTGCTTGGCGACGGCCATTACCATTTTCCACATAACAGGAATAATTTCCCAAGTCCTCCTCTTCCAAAGAGTCAATAGTCAACGAAATGGCAACTTCCTGTTCACCAAGATGCTCTTTAATCACTCTACAATAGACGAAGAAATAAGTCAACAATGCATCTGTGTGGCTACAGTTTTATCGATGATTGTCAGTAATCAATGGCATCAATGCAGTTGAATCTTTAATCAGAAGGCATTTACATGTTTGAGTTGATCATGTCATGATCCTGTGCAGAAATCGTAGAACATATTGTGTTACAATTCACAAGGGTTAGGTGGCTACGAGTGGCCACAAGCAGGATCCTTCTGTACAACAATGAAGCCTCCTTTTGTGTTTCTGTAAGTACTTTCCGGTATGTTAATTTCTTTCTCTGCACTCAAAACATATGAGAAATGAAAATCAATAAGGGTTCTTCCTCTGCGCGTGCGGGGGGGAAATCAAATAATGGCGATGAGAGGAAAATCTTTTTATAGCGGCTGCCATGGTAACGGAGAGAAGGAGAGAAAGTAATATTCCATAAAGTAAATGAGTGTCCCCCACTGGGCTGGTTGAGTCTGATGGAGGAGGGAATGGGGAGATAATGCTCCCTCATACCACAGGCACACTACTTAGCCCACTTTTACAGCACCCACAGAAAAGATGACACTTAAGAGGAAACAAAGTGCAAATTAGGAAGAAATAACCTCAGCTTGTGAGAATGTGCACATATATGTGCATCATCTGTTGTATGTGTTGATAACAGCCGTGTAGTGAGAAGGAGGAGTGGGAAAGGGAAACGCGAAAGAGCATGTGTGTGTTCGAGTGTGTAGGGGGGTAATGACTCTCAAGCATCTCTCTTCTCTCCTGCCTTTGAGCCGATAAACTGCACATAAGGACGGCTTGTTGGGGAGATTTGGCATCAGTAATTGAAAGTGTATCATGGGCTTTTCGTGGAGAGGCTGAGGCAGTGCTGATGATATTTGTAGTGTCAGCTGAGTTTGTTGTGCAGTGTGTTGGGGGCTGGGGCACTGGGAGGAGGCATGGGAATAATTCATGTCTCTCCCAGGAGTGCTGGTTACTTTGAAGCCTCTCGTTTGACATTATTCCACTATATAGGAGAATGGAGCTCGCTGCCACATAACCTGATGGATAATCGCCACTGGTATTCAACCTGAGCTTCAAATGGAAATGACGAGGACCTAAAGTTAGAGTGGTTGGGTTGGGCAGATGAATGGCAGCTCATAAGGCGCACACGTGTGAGGCTGATTATAAAACTGTCAACAAATATAGAAACCTGTGAACTCTTCTACATTTGATGCATCGGTATAGAGTTAACCAAACGAATAAATCGTGAGCGCATTCTCAGACAACTGCTGCTGCAGGCACTTCTTCATTTCAATATTCTCTCTGTTTCTCATTAGCAAAACCTCAGTGTTTGCTCATTTAGGGATCAATTTCCAGCTTATTCTTTCCTTTCATACACCCAATTCAATGCACACCTGCAAAACACCAACTGAACTGGGTCAACAACATATTGATCAAGTCCTTCATTACGCTGAGCCAGATTTGTTTTGCTAATTTATTAATCTAGGCATGCTATGCTAATGTCCAGTCATCCGTGCTATGATAACAACAATAGCCCTGTCCCGGTGGCACAAATGAGAATTTATGGGCTTAGGTTACCATAGAAATGAACTCCTCTAAATCAATAGGCCCAGAGTTGGGTAAATAAATCCCTGCAGAAACTCTGAGCTTAATGTATGAGTTCTCTTCTCGAAGCTGAAGTTTGGCCGCTGATGCATTAGTAATAAAGGTAAAAGTGTGTTGTAGCCTGCCTAAAGAAAAGAGGTAACCCTTAGAAATATGCCCACTGTATCATCGAAAAGAAGACTGGCTGCAGGGTGATCACAGATTTCATTTCATTGCTCGCTGGTTTTTCCCAGCCAAGTATCTCCAGGTAGCTTAAGGACATAGAACCAAGGCCCTGACTGGACCTGAAGAGGTAGCAGCATCACCATAGTGAGTGGATGATCAAATACATTATTGATTGGCTGCATGAAATATTGGTATGAATTATTGAAAGATATCCCCTCAGTCAGAGAGTGGGGGAATCCTGGTATCAGAGAGTAATGGAGGAAGAGAAACACAGAAAGCAAGAAAGGAAGGAGAGCAGTAGGACAGCAGTGGATCAAATCAGATTTGTTTCTGTTGCCTGTTCACATCAGCGCACAAGCAAACACACTATCACAAATGTGTCTTTTTCGCTTTCGTCCTCAGTGACTTCTACCATATTTCTTAATCTTTTCTCTTCTTTTCCGTTTGCTTCCTCTCCCTCGCTCTGCCTCTCCTTCCTACCCCTCCTCCTCCGCTCCCCACGGCCCATCTGCATGCTGCTATAGGTGGGTGCACCGAGGGAGATAGCGATAGTGGTGGCGGTGTGAAAAATGGCGGTTGTTAACCATCTGACAGGGCCGTCTCCCCAGAGCTGCAGCATCTCCAAACAGCCCTAATGGGAACATGCACATGGACCAGGGAATGGACTTGTTTAGGAGGGAGAGACATAGAAATGGGCTTGTTTTAAATGTCTTAGAGACCCGAATGTGAAGCCTGGCCAAGTTGTACAATGTTATTCTAAAAGGAAAGGTAAGAACAAGATAAGGAAAATGTGTGTAACATGTAGCATATTCACCCTAAGAGCCAAATGTTAGGAAAGATATGTATGTAGAACGAGAGGAAGAAAAAAAGAAAGGCCAACAATTTTCCTTTTGAAACTGTGGTTTCACAATGTGATGGCAACACATACTGTGGAAGAGTGAGGATAGAACATTTACCAAAGATGAAAATAAAAAACAAATTACTTCTAAATGTAGTTTAGAGAGATTGACACTGTCCAAAAAAACTATGCAAATGCTTCAAAGTTAAAACTCTTTTCATTTGTAAAAACAACCTCAAACCAAGCAGCACTCGGAGAAACAAGAATCACAGAGTTTTCCTCTGTGAGAGGTGTGAACAATAGTGACATTTTACTTTCCGTTGCTTGTGCTTAGATTTTGTTTATGTGTTGGCAACAACTTAAAGGGCAGTACTGAACCACATAACGGCCGCTTCAGCTACAAGACCAGCATTAGATAATCCACGAAACTCAGAACCTGTATTTATTTTCAGATTGTTGTCAGAGTTTTATTTTACTTTCTGCTGCTGCACACAAGAACTTCACAGGAAACTCTCTTTGTTGTGGTGTCCACTCCTGACTCGGGAGAAACTAACTTTTTTTAATGCAAGAAACAACAAATGATCGCTTTCTTTATTCAGACTGTGTAGAACAAGTTTTGCTGTTTTTTCTAGGTCTTGGCTTGATTTTCTGACAGTGTAGCAGGTAAATGCAATAAGGCTTGGGACAAATAATCAATATGTCAGTGCAGCACAAACCAATACACTGGCACCAATACTCTCTAATGTGAACTAACAATGCTCAGAGCTCTGAGCTGTTCTGCTTTCTCACAGTTTATTGCTGTAAAACCTTTAGATGATGCAAATGCAGTATACATGATTCATTGGTAAAGAGCCTGCGCCGTTTGTTTATGTCAGCCTAAAAGCTCTTATTGTCCAGAGCATGTATTATGACGCATCCCGTTTCCAGCAGCTTTCAGGTGCATTCTCTCCTGACAAATATGTAATTTAACAAAGAATTAAGGTGACAAAATGAATGATTTAAAACTAACAACCAGCCTCCGCATGGTGTTCATACCATGGCAAAATAAATGGGAATCAGCAACTGCTTGAAAGGCAGAAATTAAATCTCTGAAAAATTGTCAGTTTAGTGAAGGCAATTTGGAGTTAATGAGCTGAAACATGCAAAACCATTGGTATCATCTTTTAATATTTTCCAGTGAATTTATCAGCATCTACTCTTAATTCCTCATTACTGCCAAACGTGGTGAAATGACTTAAAATCCAGCAGCGTGTTTCCTTACTTGATGTCGCTCTCCTGGACTCTCTCTTCATCCAGGTCTTCTATGAACTTCTCTCCTTTCATCCAGTAGATGAGCGGGCTGACGTCGCCACTGTAGCCGAAAAATGCTCGGCAAGTCAGGTTCAAGGTGGTTCCTGCAAACAAAGGCGACAACATGTTGTCATGACTCAGTGTTCAGCTCAGAAATCATATCCCGTCATCCAAGTGCCTTCAAACGATATTAATACCCAGTAACGCAGTATTTTGTTGGACAAGTTGCGATGTGATATGTGTAATTTGAGCATCAGACACGCATATGCTGCTGCACACGCTTTCGAGCACTAATACATGTGCTGACACACTAAAACACAGATACAGAATTCACATCAAAAGGGGCTTCGTGAGAGAATATTCAAGCTGGACACCCTCAACAAACCTTCTGGGATGTTCGGCTTTGATGAAGGCAGACTGTCATTTTTTTCTTGCAGACTCAAGGGGAACATCTCTGGAAATGTTTTGATACGATTATGTCAATAGCACATGCATTGAGTATACTAATATAAAAGCAAGTATGCTGAGATGAACACATGAGGGCACTCAAGAGCTTTCAATAATTTCCCTCGAGACAGCGTGTTCTTAAGAGGAAAGAGGAAAGAAAGCGAGAGGAGACTGACCAATAACATTATTTTATTTGGAGCTGCTGCTGAGCAGGTCAGGGGTCAACAACTGCAGTTTGCTGAGAGTTGATATGTCACTGAAGAGCCAATAGGATATTTGTACTGGGAACAGATGGATTGTCTCTATGGTTCAATAAGGAAGAAGAGCATTCACAAGGAAAAAAATACATCGTGCACCAATTTAAAAAAGTGGAAAATGTAAATGTAATGTTACATGAAGCACTGGTATGAGCTGATTAGAGCTGGCGTGTGGAGGTCCTATTCAGCAGTTATGCAACGTGTCCATGAACTATGCATGTGTTAAGCCCGTGAACATAAAGACAGAATATTGTTGGCATATACTATGCACTTGTTTATTTTGCATTCCTCTGATGTAGTATTCTCAAAGGGGCCGTGTTGCAGGAAAAACATGCTGGCTCTCAGTGAACCACACAGCAACAGCATACAGACGATGGGGGCTCATTACGCTGCACTACTCTCCTGTAAACTGTGTGGTTAAAGCATGCTTCTGTTGGTGGAGCCGGTGCTGTGACTGACACTGAGGCATGCAATTTGGGAAGCACTGGGGGGGAAGGCACGAAGGGGATGAGTTGAGGTGGTTGCTGTTCCCTTTCACAGCAGACTTTGTACTAGTATGGAGCATGCATTTATTAATCCTGCTTAGCATGTTACAGCACCATGGACAGCTCCCCCTAGTTCAGTGCAGGGGAAGGGTGAGGTCACTTTAAAAAGGCACCCCTGCCCATTACCTAGAATTCAAAAAATTCCAGCAGGTCACCGCGAAAAAGTTTTATAGCGTGCATGGAAGGAGGACAGAAGGACACAGAGGAATGAACTGATAGTGCTGACTGTGACGAGCAGTGGGTGACATTTCCAAAGTTCAACAGCCACTCTCAGCTTGGTATTTGTGCACAGCCGAGCACTACAAAGGCTACACGTTGTACCTACAAAACAGGAACCTTCAGTGTGCGATGTGTGTTTAGAAACAAACATACACACACGTGTCACTGTGCGGTCTTAATTATATGTGGAGCAAATGTGTAAAATAACCATACTGTGTGAGTTACATATTGGACGAGGTCGTAATTCAGTGGGAAGCAGAGGCAACATTTCCCTCTTCCTCTGTTGATAAATCTCCCCTGTGTTGTTAGCTTATCCCACAGATCAATTGCAAACCAGGAATGTCAGGGTGCCGGCAGTCATTGCCTGGAGAGGAAGTTTCCACTGAGCTCCCAGGGAATCACAGGAAATTGTTGGAGGCCTCATGCTGTCTCATTCTAATCCAAATGCAGTGCTTCCTCCAAACACAGTCTAATCCACCCAATGTTACTTATTCTACCATTAAAACACCAGTGGGTACTTTGCACATCTGCAAAATACATGTAAAACCCTGGTTTTGGAGGAGAATGAAGAACATGCTGCTGACTGCATCTCTTTATCTACTGTTAAGTATATGCACGTACGTATGCATAAAAGTTATAGTAAAACATTTATAATATATTGTAATCTATTCAGAAACTAAAGACAATTGTGTGCCACTCAAGATGTTCCAAGAGATTTATAGAAATGACCAATGGAGAAAACTTTTCCTGTTGCTGAACTGTGGCAGGAGATAAACTTTGCTCCGCTATGTCCAGCTCTATTAATAAATGCATGGTCACACTCTGTGTCTGCATGTAACATACCTTCACCTCCCTCCCTTTTTATTTCCAGAACATTACAATGTACAGTTGAAATAACACCTAAGTTATATGAAATTACACCATCTCTTTCTTGGTGTTGCATTCAGCCTGTAACTACAGTCACACTTGGAATTGGCTGGGTGAGGAGCAATTGAAAGATTGCCTTTCTAACACAGTTGAGAAAGACATAAAGATATTAACTAGCCATAGAGAAAATACATTTTTACACAAGGCTGGTGTGACTCTGTCATTAGCCTCTGAGCCAGCAAACTGCTACGGCGTCAAGCCGGTTGAAGTTTGAACAGATGGTAGGAAGACTATTAAACAGGACTGTAACAATAAGGTGCACACTATCAGGTTACAGAGGACGGGGAGCAGCTTTCAAAATCCTTTTGTGCTCTCCTGCTGTCCAGTCTCACAGCAGGGTCGCTATTATTATTATCTACCATTATTTTCAGAACAGTTCGCACAAATCTTATCTGCATGTGTGTATGAGCAAAGAGTCTAACCACAGCCGTCTCGGGCTTCACAGCAGAAGAAAGACATACACGTCTAATTAAAAGCCTACTGGTCCATTTCAAAGAGATGTACTGTACAGTAAGTTGCCAGTAATAGCATCTTAGAGAAAGTTAAATTATGACCTTAGGCTTCAGAGAGGCTTTTAAGAAAATAACACGAAAAGCAAGAACAAGCTCAGAGATTTGTGGCAAAAGCAGCAGCACAGCGTCTTCACATCTTAAAACAACATGTATTGGCAGCTTCGGGCACCTCCAGGTTAAACATTTGTAAAAATTTAACACTGACACTGTGAAGCTTTCTGGCAAAAATCTATAAAGCCATTAGGATAGAGTGAGATACCGGATTATATATTAATGTATGTGTTTAACATTGTTCTTTACTGTTTTGCCTCTGTCTTAGTCTATTAGTCACTTCCGAGATCCAGATGGCGAGTGGGACATTTACAAATGAAGACTTCTGAAACCATCACCAACATGATGGCCATGTGGGAACGCAGCTAGGCTCACAGGTCATTTCCACAGTCACAACACACTACTTCTGTTCAGTTAAGCATAACATAAAACCAAACACTCTTTTTTTAATAAACAACAAAATGTACAGATGCTCACATGCTGTCAAATTCATCAATCAGTGTATGAAGCCATTAATTATGTGACTAGTCTGAGGCTGTTCACTTAGACAGCACAAAACATTTTAAGAGACACAGAGATGTCTTTGTTAGAAAGAGCAGGTTCCCACTGTGACTGAAACTAATAATTACATTTTTAATATGAACTAATCTGTACATTATTTTCCCAAATAATCTATTTGTCCTTTGGTCCAAAAGGGATTGTTGTCTTATGACTGGTCGAATTTTTTTGGACCAAAAGCTCCACGTTTCAGTCTATTGTGTAGGACACAAGGAAAACATTATGGGCTCACATTTATGAAGCTTGAACAAGGTGAAGTTCCAATTTAAATATTTATCATAATATATAGTACAATAAAGTATTTGACTTCTGATAGAAAACAACCAGTTGATTAAATCTTAATTATGATGTGATTATTTTTTATTAAAGCTAAAGTCTCATTTTAATGGCCTTTATTGTTTTGATATTCTGCTTGCACTTGAACCTTTAGGCCTGGGTTCAGATTTTATTGCTTATCAGCAGATACTCGAAAGATTTCCTAAATGTGAGTCACTGTTGATTTTAAGTTGCTGTGTTAAAAGATTGAGAAAACTTATAAAATTCAGTTTGAATTTAAGCAGACATTCTTTGTATTAATTCTGCATTTACTTCATTATATTGCATAAACGTCTGTTACAAGCTTAAATCTAAAATTGAAAAAAAAAGGTATTGAAGCCAGGCTATGGATGAAGTAATTGCAATTAATCACAATTAATTACAAAAAGATTTGCGATTAATTAGTTAATTTCTTTTTTATCGATTGACAGCCCTAGTTGTTTGCTCACAATTAAACTAACATATCAACTAACAACTAGTTGTTAACAACTAGTTGTTAGTTGATATTATCATGATACTGTGCAACTATTACCATGTTTTTATTGACAATAGAAATAACCTTATACTGAGTGACCTGCTACAAATAAAAAAATATTGTCAGCTCAATAAATGCAGTACGATAGTGTTAACAAAATAAGAAATCATAGAGTGCCAGTAAGACTGGTTTATTCTCTGTCTGTGGATTAACATGTTACCAGCCTTTAGGTAAAAACTCAAAAGTCCATCACTGTGTCATTTTTCAGTGTTCACAAATAAATGTGCCATTACAAGGCTTGGCAAGATTTGGTGTGAGAAATATCTCCCGCTGATTGAATGTGTGCCTTGTGCAGCACAAGAGCATGATTAAGTGTTTTTCATGAGTGTGTGTTTCTTTGTATGTGCATGTCTCTGTGTGTTGTTTCTGCCTTCAAGCATGCGTGGGTGTGGAACAAATCCATGTAATCTGAGTTATTGACATCTTTCCCCCAGCTGAAAGTTGGTTATGGTGCCTGATGGAAAGGAGACCTAAGATCCACTCTTTCTTTTATTTCGTCCTGCATTTGAAGGCTAACAGAATAATAAGTAATCATGCATTCTGGGAAATATTATTTTATTTCTAGCCAAGAATTAGGTGGTGAGACTGACACATCTCCTGTATGTGATGTTAAAACGCATGACGCTCGTTAGCTTAGATAAGCGCCACATGGGGAAATGGAGAGAAACACTTAGCCTGGCCCTGTCCACAATAACAAACCACCTACCAACCTCTCTGAAGCTCAACAATTAACCCATCCCAGCTTGTTTGTTTGTTCGTTTCCTGCAGAAAATTCCTGGAGTTATGTCATCATCTTAATAGTCACTAAGCGCAGACAAAAAAATAATCCCGCGTGTTACCTCCTATAAAACCTGCAACTTGAAATTTGAGGTTTTTCTGATTTATGCTCTTCCTCATCTAACTAAGGAAAGTTAAATTTAAATGGCAACTAACAGCAGCTAATATTAGTTTACATTCTTCATGCAGTGATGTTAAACTGTTTATGGTGTGAAATCAGTTTGGTCACAGGTGCAGGAGTTGTAACCAGAAAAGGCAGTGAGGAGTTACTCCAAGTTACTCACAAAGAAATATTTGTGTACAAAAAGTCCTAAAAAGAAACATTCAACCTACAACCACAGTTGCAACACCAGCAGTTCTCTGTTATTTCATGGCCAGATGAATGAGTGAATGTGTGAGTGAATAACTGCGTACGTGTGCTGCACACGATCAGCTCTTGTTTTCACAGTAGCTGGGTTAATTAGGCTTCAGAGCTGGCACTCCGATTCAGACAGAGGAATACTTTCCAAACCAGAGGAGAGGAAAACAAACGTTGCACAGAAAACAGTCTGCAGATGCTGTCCAAATGCAGCACAGATGCACAGAGCACACAGTGAGATTGACAGATACGCAGACAAAAGGGCAGATGAATGAACAGACAAACAGAAAAACTCCAGTAAACCCATACACATACAAACATGATTATAAATGAACAAGCACACATGCTCGTCAATGTCATTTTTCTCCTATATTCTCCTGAATAGGACCCTGGTCTTTCATATGTCACTGTTTAGTACGGAGTTGGATTTGTGTGTGACAGCCGCCATCATGTTTTATTCCTAGAATAAGCTACATCCTCGTGTGATGTGTGAATAAGTCACAGTGTGTTTGATGTTCATAACAAACTCTGGTCTTCAGCACAACCTAGTGTTCTTTAAGAGCCCTTATTTTAAGGCATGGAGAAGTCTAGAACAATCAGCAATACTGCATGTTGACGGCTTTGCTCACCCTCAAGTGACCTTACGCTGCTTATTTCTTACATCTTTTTAGCCTGTACAGATGGGAAGACAATGCCACGCACAGAAATGCATGTAAAATATGCATTCTGGCAACGTATTTCAAAACGATTCCTGGTACCATTTGCAACAACTACGCTAGGAAATAAAATGTAATTCTTATTTTCTGTTATACACATTTCAAAGCATAACAACACGTCCATTTCAGATGAATCTCTACAATCATCTAAAGAGAGCAGTGTAGCACCACAGGACAGTAGCCTTACATACATTAGGCATGTTGATGAAATTATGCAGAACATCGGGCTGCCATAAAAATAACTAAACCATCCCAGATAAACTCACTCATCTCCCAGTTCCGCATCAAATGCAGAAGGTGTTGTGAGTCTGGGGACACATGGGATGAAGAAGTTTCCTATTAATATCAAATCTCCTCTTCAGGACTGGTTGTTCCCACCAATCTTTTCTCTCAGTGTACTCATCCAATAACAAGAGGTTACCAAGGGAAACAAGTTTGTGCATCAGTTCCTTTTTTATCTTATGTGATGAAAGCAGTGTTTCATATTTATGAATAATTTTAATTGTTACTGTCAAATAAATATGCCACCCAGACACATGCTGAGACGTTGAAATAATTCACTTTTTTATAGTTTGTGTCCCCACAAACTTTTTGCCCTTTGAAATGAAACAGTAAAGCACAAAAAACTTGGTCAAAGTCATCGATTCTGCCTCGCATACACCTGGGCGTAAACACTGAACTCACACTGATTCCAACTTCACTCAAATCTGATCTAAGACTACACCGTGTGCACTACAGAGTTCAAGATTAGATTTGTGTTTGTGTAGTTAATTTTAATTTTCAGGCCATAATGACTGGATTCCACACTTGTTATGATGCCCATGTGTGTATCAGGATAGTAAAATCAATAGTTATTATGGGAAATTGTTGTGTTTGTCATACTCAATGGAACCAAACTCTACTAAACTAATCGTTTAAATATTTTCTTTAAACATAAACATCTCGTGGTGAATGTGCTTCAAAATAAAACGGAGCCTCAGTATTTGTGCAAATATTACTTTTCCCCATAAATATTACTAGCTTTAGGCATATTATGTGCCTCTCATAAAATATTTGTGTTGCAGTATGGTTGCACCTGACCACTCTGCACATGTTGTCATTTTCCATTATTATTCTGTTGCCAATGTTTCCTTGTGCTTCGCCACTTTGCATTGTTGTTCTCGCAACTGAGCCATTAGTTAAAAACATATTTCTTCTTTCATCACAGACACTTCTTCTGATTGCTTAAAGGCAGTCAGTTGGCATCCTCTGATGTTTGGTTGAGTTTTTGTTGTTGTTTTGGCGGGAGCGGGGTCTGTAAGCGTAAATGTCATCATAGCCCTAGTTGTCACATTAACAGTGGAATAAAATAGCCCTTTTTCTAGCTTGACTTTGCCCAGGGAGGGTTAATTTAAGGTTATACATGTCATCCTTCATTTCATTTTATAAGTCATAGGAATCAAAAGAGTATACGCGCTAGCTTTTGACATAGACTTGAATCTCAGAATTCTGGTACTTTAAGTATTAAGTGATATGTCTGAGCAGAAAGTGAGTGATTAGATTAAAAACCTATAATTTCCTCTCCTTTAATCGCAGACATTCCCTTTTTTGCGACCTCTTAATGGCAGCCAGTTTGCATCCTCTCAGGTGTTGCTGAGGGTTTTTTAGAAAATCAAACATGAGTGAAGAAAATAATTTCATATCTCACGACTGAACGACACCATTCAGGAACCAGCATTTAAACGTGTTTGTATCTTACGGTATATGCGTGAACGAAACTCTCTATAAACATCGTCATGCTTCTCTTGTCACTGTAATCATGTAGAGTAGAGTTTGCTGTGTTTCTCCGCACTGATCAGTCATGCAGTAAACACTTGGCTGATCTTTATTCAATCTTTTTCTCACACAATATTTAGATGAACAGATTCTGCTGACAACATACTCAGGTTCAGAGTCAGGTTTTTTGGGTGAAAAGCTCTTGGAAAACTTAACCAACGTAAAAAAGCAGCTTGTTTCTAGCTTGACTTTGTCCTTTGAGATTTTAAGGGAGCCTCAAACTTAACAATGTCTCCATACAAGGATATTCAACTCTTCATCTGAAGTGAACAATCACAAAACATTGAATTATTCTTAAAAGTTTTCAGGCAGAACAATGATACTCTACACACTCGCTTTTGACAAAGACTTTAATTTCAGAGTGTATATTTTAAGCATTAATTAAAATGACTAAGCGGAAAGTGCTTGAGTGTGCATGTGCAGTGTGTGTCTGAGAAAGCGCAAGAGAGAGTGTGTGTGTGTGTGTGTTTGTGAAGATTAACTGCAGATATCGCTGCAGGAAAATCTGATACAGGTCCTGTCACTCATGATTCTTCCCCCACAAGGTGTGAAACAAGCATGAAAAACTTCACATGGTACTGTGTAATCTTTTTTTGTGCTCATAC
Organism: Microctenopoma stevenorrisi; assembly: GCA_032270685.1. NCBI lineage: Eukaryota > Metazoa > Chordata > Actinopteri > Anabantiformes > Anabantidae > Microctenopoma > Microctenopoma stevenorrisi. The sequence goes on along the minus strand of JAUMTR010000013.1, from coordinate 6,006,016 downwards.
TGCAGGAGGGGCCAAAGAACAAACATTGCTAGCAAAAGTATTATGCATTTAAAACTGTCCTCAGATTGGCTTGTGTTTTGTGGTATATTTAAGACTGCTTTTAATTAATTACAGCCATGTGTGGATGCAAATGGGGGCACATGCTCCAACCAGCATCCCCAGGGAAGAGTTTCCAGGCAGGTGTGTTTACTGTTGTCTGGTTCTATCGGAAGTAGGATGTTGAGCTCTGAAAAGTCCAAATCTGTTATTCCCCTTTCTTTACCCGCCTGCAGGTTACCATGACAACACCTACTGTGCTGAGTAGGAGCAGCTCCGCAGGCTCCGACAGGACAGAAAATGCAGTAAAGACAGATACTGTGCCACATCGGGACCTCTGTGGATTTGTGCCAATGGCGTGCAGCAATCAAAGTCAGCTCTAATATGGCGCTCGGCCAAAACAAAACTCTGGGTGCACACAACCAAAAAAAGAGTTTGGCTTGTTTTACTAAGCAGCTCTCCAAACAGCTTAGAAGCCCACTCTATGCAAAGATGCACTATTTTATGGCATAGCAGTGCTCTTGTGAAACAATGACAATAGGCTGAACTTTTTACTCTGCATTGCGGAAAAGTGCAGGTTGGGAGGCGATGTGGGAATTGGAAGGGTAGGAAGTATGGTAAAACTGGAAGAGTGAATAAGTGGAGAAATAAGTAAGGGCAATAGGAACTTGGGGCCCAGCCCCCTCCACCACCTCAGCCTCTCTTCTGTTCTAATATCGTCCCCTCTCCAGAGACAAGTCCTTAATTACCATTACAAGCCTGAGAGCTTTTAACAGAGGAGAATCCTGCTTCTTTTCCTCTCTGTCGCTCGTTCTCCCCATTTGTTCTGTGGCCCCTGATGATTCGTCAGCGACCGGTAAAAATGATGGCCTTTGTGAACAGGTAGTTGGTGCCCTCGCTTTCATCTCCCCTTTCGTCTGCTAATCGTCCCTTTTTGATGACATAATAGGTGCTCTGTCCGAGGCAGTGCAAGACAGAAGCCTATTATATCGAGAGAGACGCACTGTGGCGGATTACATGATGATGAAATGATGAACTAAATAAATGTTCCTTTATCTTTCTGGCAATTTCATAGTGACTGAGGAATCAGCGTAGCTACAATTACCTTACCCCTCCCTCAAATACCCACCCTGACCATATCCCATGACAATATGACGTGAATGCATCATGGGAAAAGAAGCAACATTCTTCAGCACACCCTGGATCACTCATTATGTGATCTCTTGCCTTGGTAACCTTTTAAACTTACTGTCTTGTTTCTTACAGACTGTATTTTTCCCTGATGTGCCACCATCACTGCAGGCTCCACATCCCGTTCTCTTTAAAAGTCTTCTTTCATTCAGACACCAAAGAGGTTTCTCACTGCTGTGCATTCAGGTGAAATCTTCCTTTTATGGCCAAAATGAGACCAAAGAGAATGTAATTCCCCTCTGACAACACAGGGCGTAATGCTGCTGAAAAGTGCTTTTCAAGCAACTCGAGAAACCCGGGAAACTTTTTTTTTTCTGAAAATGTAACTGTGAAATCAATGAAATTGTCCTCTGAGATTGGTCACAGACCACGTGTTTTGAAAATTAGATTTAATGTTAAAATAAATTAAATAAATTTACAGTTCAGGGGATAAGAAAGAGACGGAGAGTAGAAGAATAGCAAAAACAGGGACACTTGCACATTCAGGGCTTAGAAAGTGAGAACTGTAATTGGCTCCTGTCCAGGGGGCTGGCGGCCAATTAAATGCTGTGATTTGAACACTTGACGGGGAACATCACTTTAACGAATGACCCAGGAGAGGCCTGGCTCCGGGCACTGACCCACTGACCAGAATATCAACTGAAGCCAGATTAACTCACAAACCGAGATCAGGTCTCACTAACCCAGACCATCCACTACTGGGATGACATAAGAGCCCAGTGGGTAGAGTAGCCGCCTTCAAACCCAGGGTGAGTGGTTTGATTCCCAGCCCAACTACATGACGACGTGTCCTTAGAGAAGACACTGAAACCTGCTGATATATAGTGTTTGGCAGTCGTCCAACAACAATTTCACTAAGGGGATCAATAAAGTTTCAATTATTATTATTACTCTCTGAATCACAGTGGGTTTATTTTATATGGGCAAAATTTCTTTTTAGTTCCCTCAATGCAACATGTTTCCAAATTATAGGGTTTGTACTGTAGGTTAGAAAGTAATTTGGTTTATTACATTTACTAAATAAACAAACCTAAGATGCGGTTGCTATGGCAACGAAGCCAGCCAGAGTCATGGATCCAAACTGCAGCATATTCCAAATCGTGTTGTTAGAAGTGAACTGAAGAAGTACATTATACATTTTTATAAGTAAGCTCAACCTGACCTTAACGAGCACATAAATGAATTTTAATTGTAATTTAATTGATTGGATGATTCTTACCAACCAAAAAACAGTTGGAGTAACGTTCTCTCCCTATGTTTTAGTGTACACAAGCTTGTAACTTTGATGTTTCATCAAAGAACCAAATGCAAGCTCCATCTGTCAGTCAGCTCACATTCACTGATTGTAAGACTGGAATGATAATACACGCATTTATTAATCAAGTCACAGCTGAAGTTTCTGATGGCACTCAGGCAACAGAGAAATGTTTCGACAGAAATGTGGTGCATTTAAACCAATCTGGACTAAATGACAGCGTGGCTAATTTAAAAAGGAGAAAGAAACATCATCAAACTAATTTGCTGGTTAAAAGCAAAAATGCCATCTGTACTGAATGTAGTAATTTTATGCACAAGTTGTGATTTTTATTTTGTGAGCTTGACACATACCCCTGGCTTGTGCTTACACCCTGTCTTGAGAATTAGCAGATCTAAGGAATTCCTTTCTCTTTCATCTTCTTTCTCCATGCAGGAGATCGCATATCTTCACCTCCTGAAAAGAGCCTCTGTAGCTCTTCTCTGTCCTCAAGATATGTTGCGACCTCACTTTTAGGGTGTTCATCTATTTCCCCCCAATCAGAGCTTTGGTTTATCTTCTGAGCATCAACCAACCCCACTTTCCCTGTTTTTTCCTTTCTTTACTACATAAATTTGTCTGTTCTCCACAAGCACAACCCCCTTGAAGACACATTTTGTCTCAACCTTCCTAATTTCTTTGACACAAAAAGAGCATGCACCCCTCTTCACCTGCCAGTTCTCAGCGTCTTCTCACAGCTATAACACTCTCCTCTGTGTCCTCCCTCTCAACCTCTAGTTTAGACCTTAGACACCTCAAATCTCACCACATCAGCTACAGTCAGACACATGGGACTTGCTACCCATCCCATTTTTATTTGTTTGCCTCACACTGTGCCCTTGTGTCATCTACATATCTCCCTGTTTCGTATTCTTCTCCACCATGCAAACATCCCATTGCCACATCTTAATGTAACCTGCTGCCTACAATTGCAGCATAAGCATGTCCAGTAAATTCAGGGCTCCTAAATGGGTATTTAGATCGAGCCCCAGCCACAGGATAGGCCTCCTGCGGCTGGGGCTCAAAGTGTTGATAAATCTAAATCAAGGCTGACAAATGACTTGTGCCGAGTGGGCTGGAGACACTAGCAGAGGGGCACTGGGGAAAACAGAAATGTTTACACACTAACACAGCCTGATGATGTCCCTTGGTACTTGCCAAGCACGGGGATAATTTCACTCGCAAAATACCTGTGGGATCTGTGCCGAGCTGCGTCTAATGATGACTTTCAGCCAATCAGAGTGGCAACGAGGGAGCACGCTAGGACGTTAATTATGGCAATGATTTCCTGTGAGACTCAGGTTGTGTTTGATTTGCGTGTGTATTCGGATGTCTGTGTGTGTGCCTACCTAGAGAATATATATATATATATATACACACACAAGCTGCATCACAGAAGCCAAACGATGACTCCTCATCAGGACTCTATTTTGAAGATATCAAGATGTATCACATCACATCCTATTTTCACTTTTTCTCCCTGAGGATCATTATTTTAAAAGAATACAACAGGGATCTGGTTTCTATAGTAACAGAAAAGTTCCCATGTTGTGTTTTTGCCTGTGAAGGCAAAGTAGCCTGAAGTGAAGTGAAAGTGAAAATGGGTTTTAATTATCACCAGAGAATGAAGACTGTGTGCATATATGAGTGAAATACACACATGCAATAGACAATGTTTCCGACAGTTTAGTAAGTTAAACGACCTGGTTAAATAAACTAAGCAACATGCTGAATGTGTTCTGGTTACACACTCGTAATTTGCCACTGTTGTGATGCAAGTAACATATACGTCATTTGTATACACAAACGTTGAGTTTTGTTCAAGTGGTGTGAGGCCTCGTCTGCATTCATGCTTTCGTTATGAATGACATAATGATACAGAGAGATACACGTCCCATTACAGCGTTACATAAACCAGAATCTACCCCTGAATGGGAAGGGGAATTGTGTTGCTGAGACTTCAGCAGGATGTTTCAGAACTGTGGGATCATGTTTTTCCTGATAAAGTAGCATTTTTTGTTGTTTTATTTGGACATCACACATCAGCCTAAATGAAGCTGCGGGTTGCTGTAGTGTGTTGCCAGCGACAGTCTCACAGCTGCATCACACTGAGTAAGGTAGTTGTGTAGTTTGTTTCAGCTGTGATAAAGTGATGAGAAATGTCTCATTAATGAGTAGAATGTGAGGTCTCTGTGCTGTGCTGCTCAGCGCCATGGATACAGTCGTCTATCGACCAGCCTAATTCTTCTTGTTTTCCAAAATATCAGCTCTGGCTACATTTAGAAGAGTCATCCAACAATGCAATAAAGTCTTTTAATAAAAAGGTATGTTCAAATGCATTACATTACTGCAAAGTGCTATGTGCATGGAAGATTTTTCATTTGCCTAAAATGCTCTAATGGTTGTCTATGTTTCATGTTGTTTAGTATTTAAGTAATTAATGAATTTTGTTTATTAATAAGGAGCGTGTGTGTGTGTGTGTGTTGTGGTTCTAGGTATAAACCATAACAGCATGTTGATGGTGCATTCTAGGCTGAATACTGTGAACAGAAATATTTAACGATAATGTCCTTTTGTCACCAACATATGCTCTGTATTATTTCTATTTTAGATGTGTATATAGTTCTACTACTGAGATTCCATATATTCCTTCATACAACTGGTATGAGGGAATATATGTAATGCACAAATAATGGTGCCATGAAGAGTGACAATCAGCACCAGGGGAACTAACAACTGGCCATATGTTCCTATTTGTGCTGTAACCATGGATGTGTAGATTATCTGCATTAAATGTGCCACAGGAGAAATCACTATTATGAGGTCAGATCTGAAGTTATAAAGTATGCTTTTTGAGGATTTCTAAGATTGATTTATGAACATTTCTATGGACTGATACAAGAGAAGCAGAAAACAGTGAGTTGATAGACAGAAGAGAGCGTGTGTGTGTGTGTGTGTGTGTGTGTGTGTGTCACATCAGTGAATCACACAGCAACCAGCTCAAACTCTAACTGTACTAGTTTAAATTTAAAATCCTTTAAATGCATAACTGAAATTTTTATCACATTTACCCACTCCGTCACTTAACTATACAATAGCCTGAGTTTTTCAGTGATCCACTGGGCTGAGAGAAAGTGCAGGTGATTATTCTCTGTGAGACACAGAAGCCGTGCCATGGAGCTGATTCTATAAAGAGACGTGTATTACCAGAGAAGCAGTGATGCAATTCATTTCTGAGACAAGTGGCCCTGAGATGCCTACACTCAGATATCCACAAAAATACTCAAAGCTATGAGTAAACATGCGTGTGTGCGTGTGAGCATATACAAAACATGCTGGGGTCACATTTGATTATTATGATTATTGCTCTAACAAATTTGCTTTCAAGTGGGGCAGGTTCAACTGGGAGATCCTCTACACACACAAAGAGGAGGAGCTTGGTGTGAGCATTGTTGCAGTATTGACTTTCAGTGTTTTTGGATAATCCCCCATAAACGATGAATGAAGTGTGTATATGACATTGTGTTGCTGTGTCAGGTCATTGACAGCATCCAGTTCAGCATCCTGTCAGTTTGTCAAAATGACCATGTCAAAAAAGTCCTTTGAAAGTCCTTCTCCATAATGTCAGCTTTACATTCACTCTGCACATGAACAAACTAAATTGATTAACCACCTCAAAGTGTAGCATTTTATATACAGGAGACGGCTTCAATTATTTTCCAGTTCCAGTTCACCCAAACTTCTCCAAACTGGTTCGCTAACTGTCTACAGACAGACATCAAAGAGGGTTCCCCTCAGCAAGTCACACAACGCAGTCAAACAAATACACACATGGAAAGTGTTGACTCTGGAAAAACACACAAAATGTGACATATGCTGCAATGTTTCATTTTTTTTATTTATTTTGGGATCAAACAGCAACAGAGCAACTGTTTCAGCTCATAACCTGTAGTTTCTAGCTGTTTATATTTCATACTGAGAAAACACTCTGGTATGTATTACACTACCTAATAAGATGGGTCTGTAATTCATGTGATATGTGTATACATGTCCTATCTCTGCAGAACATCTACAGGCAGTCCTGCCAACCCTTCTTCACCCAGATCAGTATGAACTGGCATTAATTAGTCATTAATAATGTTTTTCAGGAGACCAAATAGAAAACATGAACGAAAACAGAAGGCAAAGTCAGACAGGTGACATTAGTTGGTACTATGTACATGTTGATTACCCCACTGTGCTCAGATGTGAAGCTGTTTTAGGAAACTTGAAACCAAAACGTCTGGGTGAGAGTGAAACCGTGATTCAGTGTTAGTTTTTCTATTACTTCCAACAAAACACCTGGTGCTAGAAATTCAAATCACTGTTGCATATTAAGGATGTTTGATAAACTTTGTAATTACAGATTAATTATATAAAATATCAACGACTGTATCGTAATAGATATGTGTTAAAAGTGCAGTGAAGCAGAATGTGATAAGTGGCTTAAGGCGCTTCTGGTGTGTGAAAATAAAACTTCTGTTTGTCAGCGTTAGCTTTGGCTAAAGACTCTTTGGTCCTCAAACTAGAGGCAAGACCTCCCACATTTACATGCTGAAAAAGAAATAAAAAATCACTGGAATTTAAATAAAGGTCCTCTGAAGTCCATATCAGCCAACCAATGTCACAGATACCTCTCTCCTTCAATGCAAGAGTTAAAATGCAAATGAATCCACAGCGTGCAGCTCTGAGCGCCGGCTGGCAGGAGGGCTCGTCTTAAGAAGAAAACACATACAACAAACACGCAAGCAGTGACACATGGTGAAAACCCACTTTCATCCCCACATTATTCAGTGTTGTTTGCGTCTATCGCTCACTCTGTTTCCCACCCTTATTTTCCTTCCTCTTCTCCAGCATATCCATCTGCAAGCGTTTAGTCCGTGTGGAATCTTGCCGCAGTACTCTCTCAGAATGCTAATATGCTGAGCTGATGTGGGTCAGGACTTAATCCTGTAGAAATGATTATCGCTACACAACTGGAACTTCTCCTGTAGGATATCATTACCAGTCTGTACTTTTCCACTGCACCGCAACATCATTCCCACCAACGCAATCACATCAGAGAAGCTGAACAATCAAAACACAAATTATATGTTGTAGCACCTACAGGAACACTGTAAAAATGCAAACCCGCCACATTGTGTTTGTGTGCATGTGTGCATATATGCAGCATGCACACATAAGTATACAGTTTGAATATCACAGCAAGGCAAAAAAAATACATGTGATAAATATGGTTAAGATACTGAATCACTAAACAGGGAAGAAGACACAGTGGAGCTCCGCTGAAATCATTAGAAAAGTATTGCTGAGAAATGTACTGCACCATCCCACGTGAAGAATTTGTCAGGTAATGCTAAGAAGTGTGTGCTGATAAAACTGCTAGCATGCTTCTCAGCTTTCTGTTGAATCTCACTGTGTGATCATTCAGGACGGGATTTCAGGAACATCTTGAAGGAGTGTCTCCAGATTTGTCACACTTGTCAAAGATGCACTGATTAGATTTCAGTAGACCTCAAGTAAGCCCTGTTCTGGAAGGCATAACTGGTCTCGAGTCAAAGGGAATAAAAATGCAGTCAAATAAAGAGAAAACCCGGTTTAGAGACTAGACCTGACCTGAAGTGTCTGTGGCTATGTTCACACTACGCCAGAACCAATCTTTTTATGTTGATGATTCACGTTCATGTTTGTATGATGTACCAGTGCAAATGGTGCGACATTCAAATTGTGAAATTTCCTCAAAAACCTCTTGGTTTTATACTGTGTATCCCTTCTAGTTTGGCATGAGCAGAAGCTTCTTAGATGCTAAAAACAAAATCACATGAATTCTGATCTGAATGTTGTAAAAGTGGTTGCACTGTCAGAGATCAGTAATGAATCCCCAGGTAGAAATGAAATGTGAATGCAGCATTTAAGACCTCAAGTATCTCAGTCAAAGAAATAAACCTTATAATAAAAATAATAAGTACTTTATTGATCCCTTAGGGAAATTATTGTTTGGACAGCTGCTAGACCCATGTCTGCACTACTATGGTCTATCATGCCGCCCCATATAGAACAACAGTGAACTGGAGATGACACTTCTCATCCAATCTGATGACGCTTGAGAAGCTCTTCCAGGAAGAATGGGATGAACTGCCCAAATCCAAGTCTGCAAGGCTTGAAGAGCTTAACCAAGAAGACTCCAAGCTGTAACTGCTGTCAAACTGGCTGCTACAAAGTGCTGAAGTACATTTGTTATTTTGTTCACTATTTTGTGCTTGCCTGTTAATTTACATAGGTGAAAAACCTAAAGAACTGATTTTTAAAAGACCTGTTAAGGTTGAAATAACAGGAGCATATTGTTGAATAACCACACACACACACACCTACACACACACTTTTTTTCTCTCACCAACCAGCCACTGAACATTAATTATGGCCATAAAGCCAACCTAGTATATTAAAAATATGCTCAGTGCAAATTACTTTCACTTTAAGTATCACTCACCAGAGAGTAGGGTGTGAACTGGGCATGTGTTTGGAACACAAAGGAAAAGAAATGTAAACACAAAGAGACATTGATGAATCCAAGTCCAAGTTCATTTCAGTGCTGAACAACAACAAAGGTGAAACATATTCACCTGAGATGTTAAATTAAGATATATAGATGCTTGGTTTTTACTGAAAAACAAAACCAAAACATGCTTAGTCGTGGAATGAGAATCACAAAAGACAGAGATGGCGCTGAAGAGAGAAAATACAGGCTAGAAACCTGATTACTTGTGAAACACAGCGTGATCTGAAGGGTCTGTTCTACTGAAGAGAACAAGCGACGACTCCCTGTAAGCCTGGCTACACTCACACAAATGTAAAGGTGACTAATTTTCTCATTTTCCAGTTGAGGACAAAGTGCTGTTATGGCCCTTTCTGACTAAACTCCATGATGGGGTCCACTTTAACCCCACATTATGCTCCGCTTGATCTACAGCTGCTCTAAGTCTGCCTCACTCTTAAAGGTCACACAGGAACCTGCCAACACACAAAAGGTCGCGTTATCTGTAATAAGGGCGTGTGATTAGAAAAGCAAGGTGAAGGAATAATTAGGTAAGGATAGAAAAGAAAGGACATTCATACATATAACACAGTGAGTGGAATGAAGTTGTACTGTCTGTCTACATTTACTGTATGTAAATGGCTTCAGACACATGTCTTTGAAATAGAGAACACAAAAATGGAAATACCAGATGGTGCCATTCTTGTCTAAATACCAATGTCATGACTTGAAAAGAAAACTGAAATTATCATTTTTGGAGATCCTACTGTCCTAACTGGAGTGGACAGTGCCCTGGGCCCATTATCCCCATTCTGCAAACCCCATGTCAAAAACCTGGGAGTGTTCTTTGACAACTCTTTTAAATTCCACAAGCAGGTGAGTGCAGTTGTCCAGTCCGGCTTCTTCCACCTCAGACAGTTAGCTAAGGTAAAGCCATATCTTCC
>JAUMTR010000013.1:5914819-5987300 GCA_032270685.1 Microctenopoma stevenorrisi | reverse complement strand
TTTTAACTAAGTATGATTTATTCAATATGCTGCTCTTTGTCACAATAGTTAAACTCAAATGTTTTGCTTTTTATTGTTGACCCTACTTAAAAAAAAAAACAAGAAGTTCACTAAACTAACAAAAAGTAGTTGGAAAATGTTGCCTTAATTTTTTTGAGTTGAATCTAAGCAACAGTTTTTACAGTGTATCAAAGTGATGGAGAGGTCAAAGTGGGTAAGAAGAAAGAATCTGCTCATGATCTAAAGCACTCTAGCCAATCTGTGAACAGCGGTGGAGATAGTGCCATGGCCTGAGATTACGTGGTTGCTTCTGGAGCAGGTTCACTAATCTTTATTGATGAAATAACTCTTGATGATAGCGATAAGATGAATTCAGTACATTTTACATAAACATTTTGTTTGCCAATTTACAGAGAAAGCCATCAAAATTAATTGGGAGAGGTTATAATCATTCAGGAGGTCAATGAGCCAAAAGCCATTGTCAACTCAACAAAGAACTTAATGAAGACAAATAGTGGAAGGTTTTAAACTGGCCAAATAACATGTGTTTCACCTCGGCTGAGGCTGAATGGGAGAAACTGAAACCAAAGGGTGCTGCAGTAAAATCCCAGAGAAGAAAATACCAGAAGATAAAACAGTGAGTTGCTTGATTGATACAGTCGAACACTTGCTTATTTTAGGCGACTTAATACAAATATTTTTCATGTTGTTTGATGCATTTAGGTGTAAATGCCATTAAATAAAAGCAGAAATTCTGAATGATTTTAAAATGCAAATGTATTCAGTAAACAGCAAACACAAATTCATTGTTCTGGCAATTCTCATACTTTTGGGGTAGTGTATATTACACATATTACCCATTCAGTTGCCTCTGGATAATTATTTAAACACCCCTGATAAAGCATTGGTTTACTATGCTTACTCTCACACATTAATTTAACTATCGTACAATCTCAGAGTGAGTGAGGGCAATGTTGGAGATATTAAGGTGAGCGAATGAATGTGAGTGTGTCATACAGACATGGACTGAAACGGAGTAAGAGAGAGACAGAGACTAATTTAGTGAAGAGACCCTGTGTTGACCTTTAGCAACTCTCCAGAGCAATGTCAATTTCAATTTCTCCACGAATAGGTGATGTAAGAGAAGAGAAGAGGAGAGGAGAGGAGAGGAGAGAAGACCCTAACACCTGGGCATATTCCTGATGAGTTGGCAGATGGCACACAGAGAAATCTTCTCCCATCCTTGGATCAGCACCAATACATAATGTCCAGTAGGTACTCAACTGGATTTAAAGAACGTCAAGGAGAGAGCATGCATGTCAGTTTCACTTGCATCAAAGTGATGGAAACTGATACACGATCACAGATTCATATGTCTGAAGTGTTTTTGTCTTGGTGTTTTTTGTGATGGTTACATTTTTCTGTGTAGGGAATTTTGAAAACAATTGGAACATCAGCATCTTTTACGGTGTGCCTGTTTCCAGGGGGCGTTATTGTGCACGGCCCATCTTTACTAGGTGTACGAGTCATCTCCCTCTTGTGGTCCATCCCATGCTGTTTGGTCCTGCTCTCTGAAATAATGGATTCTAATTCTTTTCCACTAGTTACAACAGAGTGCACCCATCTGCTGGCTTTGAGGGACAATAAAATCCTCTATCAGTTACAATTACCCCACGTTTACTGAGGGCCACGTTCACATGTGTGTGACCTACCCACACCACATGTTGTAGGGTTGTGTATGTGTCGTTTCTGCAGCTACCATGACAGAAAGATTCTTAAAGTAGAGTACTACATAAGTGGGAGCTGAATCCCTCCACCCCAACACCTGGGACAGCAAATCCATGGCAAATTATACAGAGGGAATGAATAGCACATGAGTGAGTCCGTGTTTAAAATTTGGAGCTATGTGTAATGTGCCACATAACGTAGGCATGTGTGTATCCGAGTGGAGGGCTCTCATCAGCACAGACACATCATCACATAGACTCAAATTGAAACTCCGCAATATTAATCAGCCTCCTGCTGGACTGCACCAACTCACCACTGGGGGCCAGCAGTAAAGCTGGCAAAAGAAAAACTGGATGGCTCCTGACAAAACCCAAACAGTCTTACACAAGCTTGATTGTTTCTCCTCCGGGATCTACTCTGAAAATGTCAAGTTTTCTGAGAGTAATATTTGCAGGTCTGCTATCTGCATTATTAGTCACACCGCCTTGAGGACTCATGAAACCCCGAAGCTTTTCCAGATGTGATGAAAGCAACACACACATGAAAACTACTGCTGTTGCCCACATACTAATGGTGAGGTGGGGGGGTCAGTAGGGACCTACAGCTGACCGTTCAGAGGCGGAAACATGTGAGGAGACCCGAGGAGACCCCTCTGATCTCTTTGATGCCCTTCCCCATCACTCTTTCCTCTCAATTCTCTTTTCTCCGACACCTGTCTTCAGAGACCACTCTCATGCATCCCAGTTTCTGGCTTTCCATGTCTGTCTTTTGTGAGTACTTCTATGTTCATCTCTGTGCGTTGTTTTCATTGACTTTCCCCCTCATCCCTGTTCGGTTCCTCCTACAGAATTTTATGTAACATGTGTGTTTTATTTATGCCAGCACGTATGTCTGCTGGGTGAAGCTGGTTGGGATGGCGGCTGTCTAAATCCTGCACTGGTCGCAACAGCAGAGCAAATAAAGTGGGCCTGTGTTTCCCGGCAGTGTTGCAGATTTATCTCTCTGCTTACGGGTCTGATTTTACTGCCCATCCATTGGCCTCTATTGGATCCCATCACATTCTCTGTCTATCTCCTGCTTGCCGTGAGGGAATAGCCTCTCTCTGTGTGCATTCTGACTACCATAAATCTGCCACATCGCTCTATAAAGCTGCTTAGGGCATGACTCAACAAATATTAAGGAAGAGGAGAATGAATAAATAAAGCTAAATAAAAGAGAAACTCTCGTCTGCAGGGAGAAACAACTTTTCTGCACATAAAATGGAGCCCGGCTGTAAAATATTTACCTCAGTGTCTCTGTGCTTTAGACACTCTGCTGGGAATCTGTGGGCGCTCACTGCATGACATCACACATATATATATTTTCTTGTCTTCTCTGCCTTGCCTCATACTCTTTTTTCATGATGGTAGCACCAAGTCGTTATGTACCATACCATTAGTGGGGAACCCACTGGCATTATTTACTGTACATAAATCCATTTACAAGTCACATGGACTATTATCTACAGTACAAACCATTGTTTAACGAAGTTTTGTTAAATCAAAAAATGGCCCCAGTCATGATTGGGAGTTATCCACAGACTGCACTACAAGGCAGACATGAACGTTTGGAAGATATGTGCCTGCAAGGTGCAACCTTTTCGTGCATGGGTGTGAATATGCCCACATGAGAAGCCGTGTGTCAGTTTATCAACAGCGGCAATTCTTCACTCTCGATCAGCCGGCCGTGCAGCCGCTGTAAAAGTTTATACCTGGGTTCCAATCGGATAGAAGACAAAAGGTAACTGCTCCCTAAATCATGGCACCTTTCTTGTCTCTGTCCCCACCGTCTTCCTAATCTCCCGTATACTCGTCCAATTCTTCTCAGCTTTCCAGACCTCTTAGTCGTGTCCCATCGGCTTCATCGTGACAGACACATTAGCCATTCACAGAGGAGCAAACACCATGTGGACAGTGGACTGTGCCCAGAATTCAAACATTATGCCGTCACATAAAAAGAAAACAAACACAACCATACACATATAGTCTCTCATGCGCGTACGCACTGGTGGGCCCGCCGTGACCCCACGTCAAAGAAGACAAACAACAGCAGCAGAAAGCAGCCGCCTCTCCATGTGGCACGCCAGCGTATGGAACCCTGGCACCATGCGGGCTCTCCATTGTTGACAAAACAGCCTTAGGGACATTAGAACCCACTATTTGCATATACGGAAAACACTTTCACATGTTTTTTTTCCCCTTTGCTGCTTCTCCAGCAAATAAAAATGCCATCATCAATCTGTGTTCACCACCTGGAGGTGTGTTGGAGAGGATTTGTAAAGTCATCCATTTCCTGTCATTTGGAAATGAGACAGATAATACTGACTGCAGCTGGAGGAAATCCCATGATTGTCTTACCTAGCTGGAGCTCCATATTGCTAATCTTGTTTTCTGAGGGAAACAGGATCTTTGGCGGCTTGTCGGTCAAAGGAGCTGAAAAGGAGAAAAGAAACAATTACGAGATGATAAGACAAACCGAGAATAGTGAATTTCTGATTGTGCTATTTTTACTAGTTGTAATTCCCATTGTCTTGATTATTTACTCCTCCCTGAGCCTTACACAGATTTGTTCGCATTGAAGCAGACAGAAAAGATCCCTTAATTTATAATTAGTGTAAAATAAAAGTCTATTTTCATTTCATGCTCTTTGCATCTTTGCAACCACTTTGCTCTTTAGTGTCTATAGAGAAGTCCGTTCATCTGACCCACTTCTGATCATAAATACATCCCTGAGTCACCAAGAACAAGCCACCATTCAGTCAAAATGGTTGTTAGGTATCTGAAGAGCCATCATGTAGTGTGTGTATATCGGAGTGCGAGGGAGCAGCTGATGTTCTAATGATGATAATCATCCATATGGTGGATGTCAGAACTGCTGCTGAAGTTTTTCCCTTTGGGAATGCCGGAGCATGCAGCAGTTTTATCGTTATTTAAAGGCTTCTGCGCTTTTTGCGAAAAAACACTGTGTCCTGTAGGTTTGACTGTTGGATAGAACGGAATATGAGCGAAAAAGAAGAATCCATTTTATTGTCATTGATACAGTTTTCACATGTTACAAAGAAATGTATTCTCTGCATTTGACCCATCCCCCCTTAGAGGGAGCACCACACAGAGCACCTAGCGTCTCGCTCAGGGACACACCTGGTATGGGTGGGTGACTCAGCTGGGAATCGATCCCGGGATTTCTGCTCCCCAGCCCTCTGCTACCAGGCACACAGTGTCTGCCCAGTACACTTTGACAGGGGCCAGTCAGCAGCTTTACTGGAGCAGTTTGGTATTTAAACCTTAAAAAAAATGGTTACTGGTTTATCTCAATGAGAGATGAGACCATCCTTTACTGGCCTGTACTCGTACACCTTTAACTGCTGTATAAGAGCAGTACTACTTGTGCTCCACTTTATATTAGAGGAAAAAAATTTGGCGCAGACAACCTTTCTCTTCTGCTTTTAACACTTTGAGTTTGGTAAATTAGATGATCTGTTCAAATACGGCACTATATTTTATTGCTGTGCTGTTACATCAAAAGAAAAATTGGGAAATGTTAGGCTCATTATTGCCCACATTTCACTGCTAGCAAGCATGACGCGGTTGATATTATCACAGACCCTAGAACGTCTTCTTCTGTATGGAAGTGAGTGCAGAAGCTGACCACATTGATTATACTGTACAAAATGCCTCTAAGGGCAGAGATAGAGATGTTTACGGATGAAAACAGGACATTTGTAGAGTGAGTAGTATATGGGCCTGCATGTATATGTCCAGTGAATCCGTGTTTTTAATGTTACATGTATGCATTACATTTTACAGAAGAACACACAAGAGTACTTTGACCATATGCACAGCTGTGGGGGGGACAAACATTAATTCTGCACATCCTAAACCAGCTGTGGAAAAAAACCCTATAAACCCAGAAGCTATTCCCTACGACAGACCTTTAATGTCTAATTATTTTGTGGCGGTTTGCAATGGTTCTCGCAGCGCGATGCTTTTACTAAGATGTTTCCTTAAGTGTCCTCACCAGCCTTCGTCTTTTGCCTCATTACAAGAGCTCTCTAACAAGCTGTTTAAAAGCGCTGTTCTGTTTTGGTGTCTGTATTTGGGGGGGGACAAGCTGTGCATTGTTACTGCGCTAAGTCATTCAGCACGGTAAAGTGCATGGTCTTGTCTGCAGTAAAGTGCATGGTCTTGTTAGGTGTTTGGTTTAGGGGAGAATGATAACATATTTAACTTTTACCAAAGATAGTCAGAAATACGTTTCCTAGCAAGACAAGAAGAAAAACAGGGAGAATGTTTATTTAGTTTGTCTGAAGAAAGTTCAGAAATGTAGCACCTGCTGACACAAACACTGACAAAGAAGTACAGTGGCATCTCTGAGAGGGGCGGTCACAGTCTTTTAGGCACAACTGTTTGCACTGTTAATAGGTAATCACACAGCACAAATTACACTGCATACTGATACAATTTTAATTACATATCAAACTGCTATACATAATTACACAATGGGTGATCCTATAGCTAATTATGCACTGGGCAAACAATTGAGGAGAAGCTGTGTATGGGAGACAAGAGGGGAGGCAGATGTGGTAAGGAGAACATAGATAGGAGGCAGATATCAGTAGACAGAAAAGTAGCAAATGAATTAAACAGCAGAGAAAAAATTGCTAAATTTATAAATCTAAAGTGAACTAGTCGAGAAAACACGCTCCCTCTCATTTTGGCATGCAACACTTGCTACTGAAAATCTCATTATCTTAATTACCACTCCTTTATGGGAAATACATCAATTATCACGGTTCGGGAGGGACACCATTTAAAATGTGGAGGATTGGGAGCAACTGCTAACAAAAGGAAGAGTCTCTGTTTGCCATTACCAGGCAACGTCTGGAATTAAGCAACCATGGACAAAAAAACAAGTAATTAAACACGCAAATATATCTGGTGGATTAATGAAAGGTTGTGTAACTCACGAAAGAATAAGAAAATGGATATATGTTTCTTATTTTTTAGAGATCTTATAATGATTTTATGATGTATTTTTAAAGTTAAAATACATGGACATACATCTGCTACTTTGAAAGTCCTGTTAAACAAAGACTGTTTGGGTTCAACTGAAATTATTGCTTGGCTGGGTTAATTTTGGTCAAATTCTTCTGTGAGACCATTACGCTTTATTTATGTGATGGCCTTGAGTTCTCATTGTAAGTCTGGACCATGTCCAGGTTGGGTGCTGAATGATATTCACTTCCTGTGTTATTTGAAAATGGCAAATGGACTGCACTTAAAGCTCTTTTTAAATGTAACAGACAAAGTGCTTTACAATGAGCCTATGATTCATTCATCCATTCACACTCAGACGACCATGCAAGGTGCTGTTCTAACTATTAGGAGCAATTTAGTGCTCAGTGTCTCGCAAAAGGACACTTTAGCCACCAACCCTGTAAATAATGAAAATCACCTTTACCTCTTAAGTTTCAAAATGATACGTAAAGGATGAATTAGAATCCAATTTTAAAGGCAGCAGACACTGCAGCGATGCTTAGAGACTTGGGTAAACTTCTTATTCTGCTGTGAAGGTTTGATCTGGATAATGTGCTGCTTTGTGAGTAGAGCTTTCTCCTTCACAGGTTGTAAACTGAATTTTATGTGTAAGTTGATGTTTAATTTGCAGATTCAGTAGCTGCAGTTTATGGTTTGGGGAACAAAAACATTTATTTGTTTTTGATCACAAAAGTTTTTCTCCTGTCAAAGACACCATAGTCCTCTTAGAAATGAACAGGATGTGGAGTTATATCTCAGAGTATGATCACTGTGGATTTGTTGTCAGAGAAAGTCTGAAGCTTTAACATAACCAACAGCTGATGAACGGAGAAAAGCAAAAGACATCTGCTCTCCGTTTCTTTCTGTTCAGCTAAACTAAAGGTCTGCACAGATGTGTATGCAAAGTAACGCTGCTACGATACCATGTTTTATAAATTACAATCAGTGTAAGAGGAACACATTTGCATCAGTGTACACAACGGTTAGTGTTAAATACAGTGAAGACATCGACCTGAATTAGCTTAGCTTGGCTTAGTTGGGTAAAGTTTTGAGCCTCGTCTAAACTTTAGAGGGTATTTTGTATGTAGTTATTTTTCACATTAACTTTTATAGAGGTGAAATGAAAAGAGTCTGTTATATCTGTCACATGCATATAAGCACCCTCAATACTATATTAATATATTTAGTAGACTGGCCAGGGTGGTATCCTTGTGCAAGTTTGATGCTACGAGATTGCTGATTCAGCATAAAACATTGACATCTAAATATCCTCGGGGCAGAGGCATTGTCTATTCCCCGCAGCAAATTAGGCTGAATTCATTTCAGTAGGTGACTCAGAGCCTCTGTGACACAGCGTCTCTGTAAACACTTCAACCACATGACTGTAGGGCTATATTCCTTTAAGTGCCGTAGTAAAAAATGTAGCATGCAGAGTGAAATGTGTGAAGTAATCACAAGCATGGTTGGGTTTGCGTAGCCTAAGATTCTGACACTTGACAGTCAGTATGAAATAACTACAGTGCCTCACTGTGAGTAGGTCTTAAGTGCCATTGAGGAGACAAAGATGTCCTTTGTGTGCGCAGTATGTGTGTGCATGCAAACAGCTCCTATATATGTAGATACATTAACACAGAGTGGGACTCTGAGGTTATAAGCTTTGTGATCAGTCATCCACAATCCCATTTCTGCCTGGTGGCGGAAAGCTCACTGGACTTTCCAGATGGATTATTCTGGGTGACTGACTGTAGAGAAACAGCAAATTAATGAATTAAGGATGGAGCTGAGATGCTTGGTTCACTGGTCTTTTTCTGCTAGTTGTCCCATTTGTGGGGTTGGCTGTGGGGGATTTGCAACAAAGAAATGTGCTGTTGGCAAATTTGTGACAAAGGGGAAAACAAGAACAAATCAAAATGTATGAATTACCGGCACAAGCAGTGTATGAGAGCACAGGCACTTACACAGCCAGACAAATGGACATTTGCAGGCACTTGTGCAGTTTAAGACATTAACACATTCAGGCATTGACACACACACACACACACACACACACACACACACACACACACACACACACACACACACACAGTTGTGTGAAGCTGTGAACATAAGCTTGCATTGTCCTTTGGTCTCAGGAAATTGGCTCCCAAAGGGTTTCAGTATTTTTACCAACAAAGACAGCCAAGCTGGACAATAAAGGAAAGAGTGGAAGAAAGGAGACTTGAGGAAATATAAAGTCCTTGTGAGTCTCCCAAGACTGCTAAGCCTGACTACAGAAGTCTCAGTTCTCCTCTATGGCCGGTAAACCCTTATATTGTACTGGAGGACATCACCATATATTACCAGTGACCTTCCTCTGTAGTGTTGTCACCTTTGAGTCAGTTTCATTACATTCCTGATGTTGCAATAACCATCCTGTATGATTCTCTTATAAAGTCACCTCAGAGTATACGGAATTCAATTCCAGACCCAACCATTTCCCACATGAGAGACGCTCAGCTGGGAGCTGGATGGTGTCATCCAGAGTAAGGATATAAAGAAGTTCTATTCATCCTAAACCAAATCACGCTGCCCTACTGTGTGCCACTGTTGTGTTCTTTGAGAGTCCTGCCTCTGGCAAAAATGAAGTATTTGAACATCAAAGCAACAGGAGTGTGTGTTCTACCCCACAAATATGGCCGGACAGGTTCCTGCATCGTGGTCATACCAACTGTTAAACAGTGATCATCACGGTACGTGAGCACAACTACACTCACTTTGGCCAAACTCTACAGACTAAGCAGCATCTTAAGAGACCACCTGATGATTGTACGGTCCAGCTGTTCAAAGTGAGGTTCCAGCTGTGGAGTCTCCATAATAGTAGAGGTTACCAGTATGTTAAATATGTTTACAGTTACTAATTTTATCAACACGTCCAATTTTTGTTCACTGTTTTCCCTTCGTGGCAAAAAGACACGACAAATGAACATTGGTTCAGAGTCTCGCACAAGCTGGTGATATTCCTGTGATTCTAACACACTCGTGTCGGGTACATCTTGTATTTGCGCTACTTCTGACTCCGAATCTAATAGTGCAAAATAATTTGACTTCAATTGTGTTTAGCATGAAATAACATTTTACCAAATCTCTAGAACAGAGGCAATGGTAGCATAATTAGCTACAACTAAGAGTAATACAGAATAATTATGCACACTTTTAGTGAAAATGTATAAGTTAAGAAAACACATTTCAATATAGAGGCACATTCAAAGTGATATGTGTATGTAGAGTGTTGTGTGTGTATGCTTACATGTGACCACAGATTATAAAAGCTCGATCCATTAATCTAACTGGTGCTCTGACTGCATTCTCCTCTACCTCACAAACTTTAACAGGCCTTTACTACAGCTCAACACCAAATAGAAACGCATCTTCTCGAGCCTGGATTTAAGCGGCTTCAAAAATGAACAATCAGGAAGTACACACCTCCACAGATTAGAATAATACACTATTCTCTGTTTAATTAAAGCTGTCTTCATTTATGTTCTCTGACTCTCAACAAGGATTATATTTCATGAAGGCTGATAGAATAACACTGTATTCCCAGCAAGACTTCCAATTAGGCAGTCAGTGAATATGAAGAGTGTTTGAACTGAATGAGCATTATTTTATAGGTCTACAGAGTCAGAGGTGTCCTAAAAATGTAATGGTCTTCTCTGTGAAAACAGATGAATACACGCATTCATGTTGACAGAACTTTCATTTAAAATTTGTTGACTGTACACTGTGAATAATGGCGAACCTTTGCTGAGTAATATGAGGTTTCGCTTCACTGTTGTGGTCTCTCTCAGATTTTTGTCTGTCTTACATTTAAATTCAAATGCAACACCACTCACACACACACCTTGCCCCATCATCTCCCTTTACGGTCTGTAGGGATCTGTACACATGTGGCGTGCAGCACTCTGTTGCAGTGTTACAGTATAATGTAAGACTGTTCCTGCCTTCCATTTGACAGATGCTGTGTGCCAAACAACTTAGATCACAGGCAAAGAGAAAGTTCAAGTACATTTTCTGATCTTTGGTTCTTTAGTTAGACAACAAAGACATCAGAAAATCAGATGAGGCCAACCCTAGTGAGCCCAGTAGAGAATTGTGCCTGTGTGCAAACTCTGTGAGTGAGAAAGCACATCTGCATGTTCAAAACCCATAAGAGTGTGTGCTTTAGCGTGTGCATTCATGCGTGTTCATTTGAATGCACCGAGAGAGAAGACAGGCAACTGTGTTTGCTAAACAGACAGCAAAACAGAGAGACAGCAAGCGCATACTGCATGTACAATGATTTTCACCGGGTTATGTGCCTGTGAGGATACATAAAAAATTGAGCATGGATGTGTGATGTAATACAAAGTTCAAATGAGTATGACTAAATGGGAGGGCAAACCACAAGTAGCACGCGTACAGTCTGTGGTTGTTTTATAAGCAGGCGCCGAACATTAATGCTTCTGGGACTTTGGTTGGATATGAAGTGGAAAGAAACAAAGTTTAAGACGAAATGGAGGCAAGGAGGCGTAATCAGGTAGGACAAAGCAGGGTGGAAGGTACGGATGCAAAAATAGGAAAATAAAGATGACAGGAAAGAGAAGAACTTCACAGGGAGAAAGTTCGCTAGCCTCAACCTCTACTTCATCGGCAGTGCAAACACATCAACTACGTGTGTGGGTGTAGCTTAGCACTGTCTGCTTTGTTCCTTCACGGAGCACAACAGCTCCGTCTTTTCATCTATCTCTGACTCTTAACCTCTTTCACTGTGGCACAGTGCAATTTTCCTTAATTTTATCTCCTTAAGAGGTGTGGTCTATTCTTCCCCAGTCATCTTTTCATTCTTTCGTCACGGTCCCAGATTTGGCCCCATCGTCACTACATTATTTCTACCTCTCAGTAAATCTGGTCAGCTCTTTTTTTCTGTGTATGCACATAACTCTCACTGGCAGCTTGTATATGTGTCTCTGTGCAATGTATCTTAGAAAATATCACTGTGAACTTTAATGTTCTCCAGTGGGCAAAGTGTTCACTACATTGTTCTTCCATTAGGGCTCAGCACACAGACAAAGTGTGCACATGAGCAATGCAGGTCTGTCAACCCGACACAAAACACAGAATCTTACAGAGCACCTCTTCCAATCAGCCTTAGGTGACAGACCCAGCATGGAAGTGGTGATAAAAAAAGCTGAAGAGTCAAATGCACAATGAACATAGGTGTGTGGAGCTTCTGCAGATAGGCAGAGGGTGGAAATCAACAACATGACAGAAAACTTTTAAGAGAAGACAGATACAGATCAACAAAACCTCCAGCATCAGGTTTTACTGTTGTGTAAATGACAGATGACAGACGAGGAGTTCGCTAATCAGTGCTGATCTCTACGAGCAATTCAGAGGGAAGCTCCAGTGGCCCGGCAGGGTGAAGCCGGAGCAGGTGGATACACTCCTGAGTGACGGCATTAACAAAGTCTTGGCACATTACAATCAGCATGCACAGTGTATGAACCCACGGGGAGGGTGCGTGTGTGTGAGCAGCCTCAGGTCTGTCCATGTGTGTAAACACGTCATTAATACCAGTAGGATACTTGAAGTGAGACATATAGGTTTACAAGGAATATTTACAAGAAAGAAGAACAGATAGGCAGCCTGCAGGGTCACCTCAACACCATCTGCTCCATCGGCTCCCTTTGACCTGTCTCCACAGCAAACTCAGCAGATTAAGGGTCCACAGTTTCTCCTTATGTGTGTGTAATAACTCAATACAGTCACAGTGCTCCGTTGTTTTGGGTTAACTGATATGACTTAACATAAACAACATATTTGGTTCTATTTAAACTCATTTATTCTATTTTGTAAAATGTTGTTGCATTCTAACTCATTGTTTCGACGCTGCCCTCGTGACCTGCCCTCGTCTCTTTTGGCACCACTGGATGAATTACACATTTTCAACTAATCATTTCAAATGTAATTAAAAAGGAGCTTTAGAGATGAAAGCCTTCAACAAGTGAACAAAGAGAATGATTTATTACTCCACCAATGCAACTGTTTGTCAGCAGACCAAATGATTTTTACAGCTCCCTCCGAGTGGTTTAACTGGTAATTGGCACCCTGTCGGTTCCTTTTCAATAGGACAGACACACAGAATGGATTTTGCTCAGGTGATGTTAAGCTAGATGACGAGGACATGTGGAGAACTGGCATCTTCTACTATGGGGAGTTCAAACTGAGGAGCAGGAAAAAGAGGAAGCTCACTTGCTCTTGGCTTCTTCTGTTTTAGCTTGAAGCACACCTCCATCTAAGAAACACAGGCGGTTACAGAGGCTACAGTGCTGTGGCAGAGCAAAATAATCCGAGATCTATTTTCACCTGGAGTACAGGTCAGCACGCTGTTGCTGGAATAGCTGCAAAAGAGAAGTTGTGCTCATAGCAAGACATACTGAGATATAGCATGAACAGTCCCACCAATGCTACACGCACTTCCTGTCCTTGACGTTGGAGTGTGTTTAGTCTGAGCCAAGTTTCAATTAGAGATTCAGTGTTCTCGTCTGTGATCGTAAGCACAAGAGGCGCATACATGCGAAAGACTCAATCGAAAACACACATTTGCACACATTCAAAAACCTAAAATAGACCCTGGCATACACACAGTCAGCAAACATTCTGTCACACAAACACTTACTGGAGAGCAGCACTCATTAGCATGACACAACTGATCGCCTAAACTGTCTCTAAGCTACATTTCACCAGCTGACTCAAATGAAGCCAGTCACATAACACACTGCCAGGGTGCAAGATCTGCAAGTCATGTGTTTGTTTGCTTCCCCTTATTCCAAAAGCCTAACGATGCTCTTCTCTCCCAGCCTCCTAAGACAGATGGAGATCATTAGCTTCTTTCACTCCCCTCTCTCTCTCTCCTCTCTCCCTCCCTCCTCTCCCTGCGATCTGTCATGTCTAAACCACAGGCAGTTTTTGTCTTACCTTTTCACTCATCTCCTCAATGCCCCTCAATCGCTGTCTCTGTCCATCTCCCGCTACATAGATTTATATCTAAAGGTTTTCAAACTCCAGCAGGATCTTACAAGTCTAACAAGTGCTTCATCACTCTAGTCAGAAGTAGTTATAGGAGTCATGACACACACTTCCCTAGACAGGAGGAATTGATGAGAAGCCATTAGACTCCACTGATCCTGGAGCGAACAGGGATGCCTCCATCGCTGCATTCCTCTAGTCCTTGACATCGAAGCATGGACGGTAGCAGATCTTTAGACATGAGTCAGAGACACATACACGTGACGACTGTGATTGCCAAAGCAGTCTGTCAAAGGTTCAGGCTGCAATTCCCCAGTAAACCAGAAACCAGAAATGCCAGTGTTATGTGGAATTCTATTATTTGATAATTAATCCTTCACTGATGGTATTATTAGAAGACACATGGCAAAGTGAACACCAAACTCACACTGTGGAGTGACACGGTTTATTGTTGGCACTGTAGCAGTTTAGCTGTGTGCCTGTTTTCAGCAGTGTTGAGAGGTGTTAACAGAGCTCCTGCTGTCCTACTTGCACCAGCAACCATCTGGATTGAATCCATCATTTGCTTCTGCATTTCCTCCGTGGCCCTAACTCCTAATTTCTCATTAAGACACCGTGGTTGTGGGACCAGCTACAGTAGGGGCTATTTATCCAAAGACGACTGGCTGACTGTCAGTGCAGTGTTGTGTGTTTTATTTTTGTAGTAACACTAAAAACAAGACAAAGGAATATAATTATAATAAATAGTAAAAGCTTGCTTTTCCATCCAGTGTTTGTCTAACGTCTATTCAGAACACTATATTACTAGTTTTAAAACACTTAAGTGGTTATATGCGAGCTGTTGACAGTCCTGGCTTGAAATTATTATGGTGCAAAGAGGCAGAGGAGGAAGATCTGTTGAAAGAAGCCACTTGTTGTTTGTTAGAACAGAATTATTGTTGTTGTGACTGTACAATGCTCTGCACCCCACACTATGGAACGCCGTGACTTCTTCGGGACAGATTAGGTTTCATTGTAGATGTTTCATACCCAGATTTTACACTTAAATTTGTGCACATTTGATTTCAAAAAATAGTTTTGCCACCTTAGCATAAAGAGTCGAACCAGTTACATACTGTAAAAACAGTATTTCAAGGTCAGACTCCAATATTTGGCTGCAACAGTAATGTGTTACCATTAATGAGGTTTGCAGTAGGCGTCTTTGTTTCACTTCATTTGGTACATATCATAATTTGTGCCCTTCTGCATACCCTCCTGTCCCTGAGGAAAAGTTTATTCCTGCTTTTCTCCATTTAAGCCACTCTTTACTGTATTTAACAAGTTTATGCAAATGTCAGCCTCCGTGTGTAAGCACAGGTCCGCACAAGAAGCCCAAATGCAAACAAGCTCCACACTAGACCAAAGTCCCCCTCTTGGTAATATTTTATTATTGAATCCTAAGCTAATAGAGGTAGAAGAGCTATACGCATAAAGGGCTATTTTTGACAAGTAACACAAGTAACACTGTTCTACTATTAATGTGAAGGTAACATCCTTCTTCCAGTGCATCAGTCCATCAGTGTAATTCTGAAAGCCTGAAAGTGATGTAATTTTATGTCATTCCTTACTTTGTCTAGAATTGTAAGAGAAAAAAAATGAGTGGAAAAGGTGATTTATAGTCCTTGACCAAATGCATTCTCTGGTTAAATAAAAAATCTAAATAAAAGCGCTGTAGAATTAAGGTCTGAGTGGCAGCCATGTTGGGTTGTTTTATTGTATGGCAGTGTGTTCACTAGTGGCTCATAAATAAGGCAAGTCCCAGAGGGCTAAAAAACCCTTCTAAATCGCAGCTTTGTTTCAAGACAAAGACCCTTTTTATTTTACTCAGAATAACTTGTCACAACACAGCTGAACCCAAGGTGCCATCCTATCAATTTCCATGGCAACAGGGTTGGTGGCATTGGCGGACATAGAAAAGAGCATAGTGGGCAGAGCTTTAGGGCAGTCCCTGTGGAGGTGGCTATTCATTTGAGATTCAGATGGAACGAAAAAAAAAAGGTCTTTTCATTTCAAATGCAGAAACTCCTGCTACGTTTCTTTTTAGTGCTGAGGACTTTCTTAACAGTAATTTACAGCCAGCACGGTCAACACGAGCGACTACAGCAATCTGTCTCTCATTTAATGTACACTTGGACTTTCTTAATATTACATTTGGTTAGATAAAACTCATATACAATATAGATATAGATACCACACAACAACACCCATGTAGAATTAATGAGTGTGCTAAGTTTAAAGGATTTCTCCTAATGAGATTATTATTTCTTCAGAGATTCATATTTTAGGAACGGTTAGCCTAAATAAGAACTTTACATATTTGTCTGTTTGTCTTGCTTTTTCTCTGGAATAATGTAATGTCATGCTTCACCCATCAGAGGTTTAGGAACATTTCAGTCTGAATATAATGATTATACTGCTGTAATGTTAGATATACATTGTTTGCATTTTGGCTACAGACACCTGTTAGCTTCAAAGCATAGCAACAGAGGGAAAGACACAGGGTTTGTCAGTAATGACTAATCATTGACCAGCAATACAAAGCAGCCCTCTTCACAGGGAGCCTTTGATGCAGGTGAATCACATCCTAAACATACTTATTAGCAGGAGTGGGGGAGGAAGGGTGAAGTGAAGGGGGAGAGAAATTTGTTCCGCACGTTAGCTGGCATGCTTGGGTGGACGAGAACAGAAGGCTGGCATAATGAATTTTGGCGTGCAAGCGGCTGTTAATGAAATAAAGAACCCCACCCGAACAGAGGTGTGAATTTGTGTGTGCTGGAGTGTGCAGAAGAGAGATGGAGGGGACAAGACGGAGGAAGTTAGAGAGGCGAGGAGAGGGGGAAGGCTGTGTGATTTTGTGACGGAGTGGAAAAGATACAAAGAAAAGCCTGGGAGAGTGGAAGAGAAGAAAGTTTGATGCTAAAGGAGATGTGCTCCGGTATGGTTTGGTTACTATAGCTTTCAATTTGTTGGTGTCATGTATGAGCCAGGGAAATCATTTTAAACTATAGCAATGGTTTAGCCATTGGCGTTGACTCAGTCTCTTTGTGAGCTTTTGCTTGAAGGATTCTGGGGACAAAGGAGACAGCTACAACATAGAGTTTTGAATTGTAAACAAAACCTAAACATAGAAAATCATATTAAAAGTTTTGTTGCTCACTACAAAACCAAACACGCTACATGCAGAACAAATAAGCAATAATGACAATTTATTATTTCACTAGGAAAAACACAACACTCTTCAACACTAAAACTAAAGATGCAGTGTAACATGCAGACAGAATAATACAGGGGGAAAAGGAACTCCTAGAAAACTGCATACTAATAAAACAATCGCAATATTGCTCCTAAAAATTACAATTAGATTATTTTCCCATATTGTTCAGCCCTAGTGTTTTTTGTATATGTCCCATCACAGACAGATCTGCAAAAAAATGTTCCAAGGTGAACTTAAAACGTTTTCTTCTTTATCACTTTACTCTCAAGAGAAATTTCATAAAGTACCGAGCCTTCTAGTGGTAAAGCTTTCTGTGAAACATCATAAAATAGATCTTATCAGAACGCATCATCGCAACATTGATCCTCTTTCCATCAGGGACTGTTGAACACCGAAGCCAAGAAGACATTCATTTCTAACTGTGTTTATGAAGAAACTCTATTGTACATATGAAGAAAAAGATAAAAGTTTCAATGGAAATGACAGCGATACATGTACAGTATATACAACATAATCTCAGTAGGCCAGGTGGTGGCTGAGGCTCTGATGTGATTTCTAAAGCCTCTGAAGACAGCATATCCCCACCCTCTCAGCACACGTTGCCTAATTGAGTGTTAATTTGGTGCTAATTATGTAACATGTTATCCCAGTGAGACGCCCCAGATGCCACGAGAAGAAGGCGTGTAGAAGGGTGTGCAGAATTGCAAAGGAAAAGCATTCAGAGAGACACTACATGTCTCTGTGTCTCGAAGTCTGCATCTGCTTCCTGAGTCACAGGGCACTCAGGAAACAAAACAAGCACGCATCCGAGATTAAGGAGCATTCAATTAAGCTAAGACAAACAATGAAAAAGTGTGTACTTTTCAGAAATAAGGCCATCCTTACATAACCCACAGCTGATTGTTAAACAAATATTCCTCTCCATGAGCAAGAGTCCGTATTAATCATTCAACAAACACTTCCCAGTCAAAGTTCGGTCCCTACATTAAACATTTAAAAGATTTCTTTTACTGTGAAAGTAATAAACATTGAAGCTGAGTTTTGTCTTTGCAGGCAGTGAATGGTTGGGCGAGGCAGAGTACTGTGGCCCTGAAGCTCTCTTCTGCCTTTGCGGAGCTTCTTCCTCAACATAAATATAACATGATTAAGAAGACCTCTCAGCTCTTTTATTTATCAAAGTCGCAGAGCATTATACAACACTGCAAAATACTGTGTTTTGGCGCAAACGGCGGACCTTAGGGTTTAGTGGCGTATGTTTAGAGATAACTTATTAAATAAAGCCAACAAATTAAGAGTCTGGCCATCTTAAAGATAGAGTATGTAACGTTTTCAAATTGTTCTACTACAGTATGCACGAGAGAGATCACAATGCACGGTGGATTGATTTGGCGTCTCCTGGTAGCACTAGCTTAAACAGCTTAATAGGAGGTCTAATTTGATTTTTTAATAAAAATAAACCCATTTCTCAGATGATGTGCAGTTCTGGGTCTGCTTAAAATCATGTTGGCTGCTATAAGTTCTTTATTGGGTGCATAGATATAAGTTAGCTGGGCTCCTTTGCACCTCCTAGTGGGCTCAGTAGGCCAATATCCTCAACTTAGAAAGATCCATTATGGATAAGATCTATTGATTGTCACAAATTACATATTATTATAATATTTCTACAGCATCTGTACTGACCCCTGTATTCTTAACTAGGTATGAGAGAGAGAGAGAGACAGATGGAGAGTACTGTTTGCACTCAGTAATGACAGAGGAGATCACTGTAGTCAGTTCAAAACTAGCAGAAGTCACCAATCCCTCATTCAGCGCAAAGCCTTCTCTGCATTCAGTAATAGATTTCCTATTCTTGTCTAATTAAAAAGGGAAGCCTTTTGCCCCTGAAAGGCTCCCAGAGCTATATTGAGGGGTGGAGAGGTCGCTGGGAATCTATCAGATGCAATGCAGTTAATCAGCATAAAGCCTGCTCCAGTGCACTGCTAAATAACAACTACAGGACTGGTCCCAACACTCACACTGCACCATGCTGGGATTCAAAGCCATAAAGGAACACAGTCAAGATTAATTTGGGGAAAAAAGAGAGAAAACAGAATTTGTCTAGAAACTACAATTGTACATAGTCTCTAAATCTGGTAATTAGAGGGGGTTGAAAAATAACTGCAAACACAGCAAGAGAGAACAAGGTGGTGCGAGGGAGAAGGGTAGGGGGGGTTTGCAGTATAGAGTATAAAAACAATGAGAGTAAAGGTACAGACAGGTGCGCCCTGAAGAAGAGAAAGGAGACTTTCTCTTCTCTCCAATTTCTTCTCTCTTCTTGCCTGAATGAAAGGCAAGAAGAGAAGAGGAGAGTTAATATTAGTGAGGAGGAAAACCAGTATGACACTCTTGACACCCACATCATTCTGCATCACGCTGACAAGTCCGTAATAACGGCTGACTCAAGCTCCTTCAGCAGGGACATTTTGCCTTTATCTTTGTTTGCCCATACCTATTCGATTAGTTATCTGATCTTGGGCTAGACACAACAAGAGGTGTAGATGATCATGGCCTTCCTACTGCTGAGCATCAAAAATAACTGGACAGTTTCATCTCAGGAAGGTCAATGTGGCAGAGACATTCATCAACATGAACCACAACATCGGCCTACAAAAACTGCTGCCCAGCTGTAGCGTGGCTACACACCA
Organism: Microctenopoma stevenorrisi; assembly: GCA_032270685.1. Lineage (NCBI taxonomy): Eukaryota > Metazoa > Chordata > Actinopteri > Anabantiformes > Anabantidae > Microctenopoma > Microctenopoma stevenorrisi. The sequence goes on along the minus strand of JAUMTR010000013.1, from coordinate 5,967,513 downwards.
CCTAATTACTGCTATAAGGGTGCTGCTGGCAAATCCTGTCGTCATCTTAGCCATACTTTTTGGTGCAGTGCTCGCTTCACAGAGGCCAGCTCTTACTTGGCCGAGAGGAGCCCTGGGACTGTTTTTCCAAAGTGGCAACTGTCTTCAGGGAGGAACAGTTGGAACAGAATCTCTGTCATTGATTTGCACTTATCACAGCTGGCCAGGCACACATGCTTACACACACACACAGACACACACACACACACACACACACACACACACACACGCACATAGAGCAAATGTCCAGCTACACAGACATCAAACAAACGTGCACACACACAAACATTTATGCACCAGTGCAGGGACAGATGATCGACTGTATTCACACAGATATACATGCACACATAAACACACACTGAACTGAAAGCAAACTGTAGATGCTGACATTGAGTTCCTGGGCAGCCTCTCTAGCTGTGCACGGATGCCAGAGGAGGAGAGAAAGAGAGAACGAGCAATGAGGGAAGCAGCAATTCTGCTGTAAAGACATCATTTCCATTGTGCAGCAGAGAACGCGGTGGCAACATAAAATGGTAATGACAGTTAAGGCATTTAGTCACGGACTTACTGGAAGGAACGGAAAAAAAAAAAAACACACTCATATTTTGACAACACTAACATACTCACACATACTCTGGGGCTCTGCTATTTGGTCTAAAATAAATGTGATGCAGAAGGACATACACACTGTAAATATTCACCCATGCACATGAAGAGTGTGGGCAGGGAAACACAAGTACAAGCAAGTGTGCACGCGAGTCAATGGATGTTACCAGTTTGTCATTGTAAGCATATTTATGGGTTAAAAAAAGCTTTAATCCACCTATAAGTTGGCTGTTAGCATGTGCAGGATTGATGCTAATATGATTGCTTAGTTGTTTTTGTAAGAGACCCTAAGCTTGAAGTGAATGTATGTTTGCATGCTGGCTGGTGAAACACCTAGGTTTAGTTTCAAGAGGTTTTTTTTTTCTTTTCCAAAATGTTGACGTCAAGTGGTATAAAAATCCATATCTGACCACCTACTTAGGACTTTGATGCATTTTGATAGTGTTTTGAGGGCTGCTCTACCTCTGGCCAAGAGATAACCTTAAAAAATTACCTTTAAAGAGGTAACAGTGGGGCTACATACTGTAGATAGATGCAGATATACAGAGACAGAAAACTGAGAGAAAGATGCTAAAAACCTTTTTTCAGAATAGGTTGGTTAGTTGTATTCATACTTTATAGCTAACAGGAAATTCCTACGTCCTCCATGAAGTATGGTACACATACATTTGAGCAAATGCAAATACACCCAGTCACGCATGCACACCTATTTGTACCTATGATTAATTTGGACACCTAAGGGCCTCCTGAACAGTGTGTCCATCATTGCTCTATGGCTGAGATCAAATGTGTGACAATCTCTATTTTCTGTCAAGGTCCCCTTGTTAATGGTCGCCTTCTTATCTTTTAATTGGAGGGAAGGTTTCTTTTCTTAAGGACACTTTATAATGAGAAGGTTATTTAGGGCCTCCTAATTGACCTTCAGCCTTTTCATATCCCGCCATAAAAACTATTTGAACCATTTGAAGCTGGCACTATTCTGATTATAACTGAACTGTGAGCAAATGTATTTTAATGCAGACTCGAAGCTGGGTGGTCACTGCCTGGTGGGGGCCAGAAAGGATGAAGAGACAAATGGAAAGGCAAACGTTCGCACGGAGAAGTGAGTAAGGATGCACGCTGACCTGCTGGCACAGAGAACATGGATTGCAGAGTGATCAAAAACTAAGAGATAGGTGCCAAAATGGTACTTAGTGTTTAACTTCATTACAGAAAATATAAGAGGGAAAGGGACAGTCTGAAAATAAGAGAAAAAAGACTAATGTAAGTACAATGAGTTATCCTGTGAGCACACAGAACTTCCCTGCTGGTTGTTCAAATTAAACTTCCTACTGAGGCCATTAGAGCTACTGCAGTGTTTAAAATGGGACTGTAGGGACCTACTAACCTTGCTTTAAGCTACTAAATTGTACAGTAAATCACATGTAGTCTTTGAACCTCACATGAGCCATCGAACCACTGTGCAGTTCAAAAAGACCTTGTGTTTTAGAGCAAGAACCGCCGCAAAGAATAGAAAGCAAAATGACAGCTTCACAAAATATCTGGTAAAGTAACGGACAACAACAGCCTCGTGTTATACAGCAGGAACTAGGAAGAAGGAAGCACAGTTACAGATTTATCAGACACGCCTTGAATATGCATATTAAGGTAATAAGATGCATAATGGCAGCAAAATGATCTTTACCACATTATATGCACTGCACCAGTGAGCAGTAGGCTTACACCTGCAGGGTTCCAGCAGACATTACACATTCGGTACTAATGAAAATGTTTGCCAAAGAAGCTTTGCAGGCACCATTTGCCTTGAACTGCTTTAACACAAGTAAGTAATTTGGGTTTATAACCAGATGAAACAAGAAAACTGGAAGTATTAAAATAAATATTAGTGAGACAATTATTCTGGATTTTTAAATAATGAATTTCATAATATATCAAAATGATTTGAAAGTGCTCAATCCCTTGATTAAATTCCACAAGCAGTCAAGACTTAAATGAGAAGATTGATGCCACTTTCATATCCGTCCTATATAGCTGGAACCAGGAGATATGTTGCATATTTTAACAAAATAAATAAAATATGACTGCAAGCAAGGTGAAATGACAAGCCTAGCTCTGCACCACCAGCACCGCTACCACTCGACTTAGTAACATGTGACACTGTATGTCACCAAATTAATCAAAGACGCCAGAACATCAGTGCTGGGTTCTGCTATTACAGGTCATTTGTCTCAGCCAGAAAAAAGAACTACGACACCTTAGTGATGCTGCTGTGATGTGCAAATAAAAAAAATCTGCAGTACCAATATTATTTTAGTTCTTGACTAGTAATGTTTTTCTTCACTGGAAAAAATGCATCATAAGAATGAATAATACATTTAAAATAACTTCCTTCCCTGGTACAAGGTATTCAGGTACAATACAATTAATTTACCCTAAAACACTGGTGTTGTTTATAGGAGTAGTGGAGGAAGATTTGTCAAGATTAATTGCAGAGGATATAAATTCAGTGATTACATTTATATTTATATATTATTATATAAATATGCAGCGGCGTGGTAGCTTAATGGGATAAGCATCAGGCTAGGATGAAAAAGGTGGCAGGATCGAATCCCAGCCAGACTCCCAGCCCATCCCCCACGCCAGCTGTGTCTCTGAGCAAGGCACTCAGCGCCAGCTCCCCGAGCGCCTCCTGTGGCTGCTCACTGCTCCCCCCAAAGGGGGGATGGGTCAAATGCAGAAGACAAATTTCGTTGTAACATGTGAAAATGTATCAATGAAAATAAACTGATTCTTCTTCCTTTATGCATGGTAATTGAATTAAAATGAATGTGGACCTTGCCCTGCTTAGGGTCGAGGAAGGTGACTAGCGATGAAGGGAGATGGAGAACTGGGGAAGTTAAAGGGTGAGGAAGAGAAATGGAGAGAAAGAGAGATCAGTTAATCATGAGAGTGATAGTTGACCTTAAACTAATGAGCCATTCCACTCCGCCCCACGCTGATAACACTCGCTCAGCTGGCTCATGAGATAGGGAAGTTGTCTCCGAATCCCCCGGGTTGCTGGTTTGACTCCTTGTTCCCCCAGTTCCTGGCTACGTGTCAGCCTGTCCCATGACACTGACACCTGAACCCTTGTTGCTTTAAATGCCTATCCACAACGAGTTTCCCATAAATGTCCTAGCATTGAAAGGCTCACAGCACAGCGTGCTTTTCCAGTGTGTACATGGCTCTGACGCACCTGTGTATGTACACAGTGTGTGTAGGTGGAGTTAGGAAAAGTCAACTGCTGGAGTAACACTTATCTCAGGTGTGATTTTATCATCTTCTCTCCAAGGACATGTAGCTGAGGCTGAGTGTTCGGCGTGACCCCAGCTGGTCGGTACACTGCCGGCTGCACAGACACGGTGTGTTCACGCAAAGCTCAAGCATATAGACTGATACATGGAGGTTTCAGTTGAGAGCAAACCCATCTCGTTTTCTCACCCTACACCTCTTATCTCGCCCCACTCATTCCTCTTCCGCTCTCCTGGATAATGTCAGCGCTAATCGCCGCCTCTCCATCCATCTTTCCAACTTTAGCCCGATATATGGGAAGACAGAGAGAGGAGGTAGAGTATGGGATGGCACAGCCCTCCATTTACCAAGCAAAGAAGGTGCAAGTCAAGCGATCACAATCTTTAGTAACTCTTGTAGTTCTGCTCACACGTGTGCACACAAGCATGTACCGTTTTACAGGGTTTTAAAAGGCTGTGGAGTTTTCGTGCTTCTGAAGGTGACCCTGAAGCAGCAGAACTATAAGGAACCTCTTACAGTGATGAGATGATGCCCTGCATTGCCTTCCCACAACTCAGCTTCTCATGGCATGCACACCTAACACTCTTTGTCCCGGCTGTGAGACGGAGTCTGTGAGGCAGGGGCAAAGACTTCCGGTGAATCTGAAGTGCTCAACACCAGCACCAGTTTTCTCACATATACAGCAGACTGCACTTTTGTTCATAGTACATGAAGCAAACTTCCCAAGCATCTCCCCCCACACTATAGATACAAGGGGGTAAGGTAAATGATTCCTTTCCTCCCCTCAATTTCCTCTTGCCCTCTGTACCTCCAATTCACTGTGCCAAAATGGTACATTTACATTGGCCATAACCTCAATCACCATGCTTGCAGGCTATGCTGAATGTGCAGACAGATATTTCTACAGTCAGTGGATGTGGACAGAGGTATAATGAGAGCAATAGATAGAAACCCATGCCCGAGGCATCCATCAAACCAAACGACTCCATTACACTAAGTCAGACAGAGGCAAACGTAATGTGCACTGTGATAAACACTAGGATAATAGTCTGTTTATAGTTGTGGACACACTGTTTCTGCTGGGAAACACTGGCAGGGAATACAGATAAGGTACAGGAGCAACAACTGCTCTATCGTTCTCGTTCGTTCTATCTCCTCTCTTCTTTCCTGTTATCAGTCACTTTCCCTCCCTTGTTCTCTTTATCATTTTCTGCTCTCTCTGTATAATATTTTCCTCTCTACAAAACACAGAGGGAGCTGCATACATCAGCTGAACAGGACTATTATCTGATGTTACACCACTGTAGCAGTGCCATCACACTGCTGGAATAAGGCCTGGGAGAACCATAAAAACTGAACAGAAATTATTTGAATGGGGCGATTAAAAACAACCCTATCACAGGAGACATTTGTAGGTGCACACATACAGCTGTGGAAAAAAATTAAGAGACCACAACCTTCGCTGATTTTGCTATTTAAAGGAATATCTTTAATTGAAACTTTTTAAAACTTAAACTGTTTTATTCTATTAATGACTCACAACATACCACCATATTCCAGATACAAATATTTTCATATAGAAGAGTTATTTGCAGAAAATAAAAAAGACCAGGAAAAACCAGGAATGTTTCTTGCATAATGCAAAAAAAAACATTATTAATTACAACATATACATTTTTTATACAACACTTTATTAATGTTTTAACTTAGGGAGTGTTGAGGAATCAGTATTTGGTGGAATAACTCTTATTTGCAAACAAAGCTGTAATTTTTCCCAGAGCTGTATAATGTTAAGAAAGAATACACACAAAGTCTCTACTGTAAATACGTGTATCAGTTCACACGGTATCATGCATTCTGTATCTGGTTTGTGGTTTCAGCAGAGGCGTCGCTTCACGTGTCTTTGACACTTGAAAGGGGTAAACACGAGAGTAGACTAATCTGACCACACTCTGTATTCCTCAGAGGGACTGGCAAATAGCAAACCTGCTGCCGCTATGAATCAATTATAAGAGTACACAAAAAGGCACTCTATTTACAGATGGGAGGTTGAGGTGAAGGTCTATGGAGGGGAAAGCGAAAACAAAATCTTCCATCTGTTGATAATGGTCTTTTTATTCTCTATACACACCCCATCACTGCACACGCACTACCACCCATGTCCACATGCTCAGAATGAGATAAGAACATTTAAATGTACCCTGACATAAACTGGAGAGAACATAAAACGAGGCAAGGGGTCGCTGTTTCTTTTACATTTCTATTAACCTGGCGACCATCAGTGCTTGATTAAGGGGCTCCTGGATCAGTCGGATCTAGGCGAGCCTGTATTTATGCCTGTAGTTAACCTCTATTACAAAACTGACCTTAGATCAGATAGTAGCTTCTCTGCTGCTTCAAACAGGGACCGTTATATAGTGCAGCAGGGTCAGAAGAGGAGACACACACACAGCAAGGCAGGGTCACAGCAAAGGCTGGTTTCTATAGTGCTATATTTAAGATGAGTTAAACTACATGACCTCCTCCATCCTCCTAGCCCATCAAATAAACTACAACGTTAGCCCTTGGATTCCGGACGTGGTTTGGCCTTTTGTGCTAGCTGTCCAGGCTGCATCAGTTTAGCAGGATGTTATAAGATGTGGATAATCTCACGCCCACTTGAGGGGATGATGATGTAGATTTATTAAAGGAAATGAGCCTATGCCGAGGATGGGCTCATCTAATTGTATCAGAACACTACAGCTTTAACAATGAGGTACTGCATTGGTATGGTAATACCACAAAACGGTAATGTGTAATAGAGCAAGCCATATTTTTAAAAGCAGTGTGATTGATGACACGGACTGGGTGACAGAGACGGCCACTCACAGCCATGTTCTGAAACAAACAAAACATCTACCGAGGCACTGATGGTTTTCTGCCTGTAGGATGTTCTCGGTGAGACACTGGGTCAGTCACACTCTGGTACTTTGAACAGAGGCGAATGGACTTTCTCTTCATGTAAAACTAGAAGAAAAACATTTGTGGGATGTCCACACCAACTCAAAACACTGCAGCTGTAAGTCACTGCAAGTTGGGTGTCAAAGAAAATTACCTCTATGATTTATGGACGTTTCATTGACGAGAGACACACATCGAGGTGCCTGTGACGCTGTGGCGGCTCCTTTATGGGAGTACGTGAGTGTGGCAAGCTCATACAAACACTCTAGACTCTGGGCGATGTAGTCAGAATGATAAAACGCAAATAGAAAGTTCAGTGAATGAAACTCAAAGTCTTACTGTCTTCAAATCAGCCTTGTTCTCATGGTTGATTTCATGGTTATTTTCTATTCTTGGGCCAGATTTATTGGTTCTTCATAGTCATATAACATACGGAGAAAAAGAGAGGCTCATATACAGAGACAAATGCCTGTAAAACTTTACTCTTACTGTTTCTCTCCTTTTATTTAGCTTCTGTCACCCTCTGCTTCTGTTTTCCCTTTCACCGTCTTTCTCTCTGTATCCTCAATGTAAACTCTGTATATTTAGAACGATTAAACTATTGACTATGGCATTATTGAATACTGAGTTCAAGCGGACAGGCTAACAGACACATAGGGATGCAAAGTTAATCGTCAAATAAACAAGAATTGACATGGTGAGTTGACATATTATCATCAAGGAGCGTGTCTGCTGATTAGTACAAATTACAGCATATTTGGTCAACAAATAAGCAGAATTAAATGTGCCAGAGCTTACTTAATCTTGTAGGTGTCTGCTAGTGAATGTGATGCGCATAGAAAATGGGATTCAAATGCCAAAAAGAAAACAAACATTAAAGAAAAGAAGAAGAAATGAGAAGAAGAAGAAAAAACATTAAAAACTTATTTAAAAATAGATGAAAACTCATTCCTAACAAAGTCTGTAGACTTGTTGACTAATGTGCAGGTGGCAAAAAAAATTACCTGCTTACATATGTCTTTGTCTTGGAAATAAAACTAAACTTGCAAGATCAACAAATGATAGATGGAAATATTTCATTTCATTTCGCTAAAGCAGCACCAAGCACACTGCAACCACAAAGTTAGGCTTCATCAGTTTACTGGGCAAGTCCCACAACTAGCAGATGAAAACACTAGAATACAATGTAGACAATACAATGTCTACTAGATGTTTGAAGAAAGAATTATAAATCTAAAAAAATAGATTCTGAGCAGTTACATACATATGCACTGACAGTAACACAGTGTCTACACAGAGGGTGTAGCATGAGGAGCAGCAGCAGCATCAGTGCTCTATGTGTGCTCTACATAGGGTGTGTTTAGGCACAGTGCATAGTGTAGACCCCCCAACACACACACACACGCACACACACACACACGCATACATTTGAGATGCGCTCGCAGCCCAAAACAAATCAATGTGGTTACACTGGTAAAATGCAGGAAAACACACTGGAAGCATAGAAAATGCTCCAGGCTGTGGTTATGTGCATAACGCATGTGGGCAGCGTAAGCCGATTCGAGCAGGAGCGTATCTGTTTCATCGTACACACCCGGCGAGGTGGACGGCTGAGGAACAAAGCTGCTTCTCTTTCAATGCAGGCATGCTGTAATAAAGAATACATGAATGCATTTATTTGTTGTGTGCTCACCTTGCAGCTGTGCATAGCAAAGAGAAACAGGGGGTGATGGATAGAGAGGACCAAGTGAACAGTAAATCTCCTGACCTTGGTCCTGGCTCTTTAGCTCTCTGTGTGAAGGGGTTTAGCCTATAGTCTTAAATATTTCAACACTGCTTGGTTGGCTGGAAAGTGCTGAGTTAGACAGAAGGATAGAGGTCAGCCCACAGCATTCTACCTCCCCCAGCAATTAACACAGCAGCAGGACATCACTGCAATGCTGTGTGTGTGTGTTTGTTACAATCCATTTATTTGCTTAATGTGTCTTTGACTGTAAGAAGTGCCACTCTGTTTATTTATGTTAGACAAACGGGATAATGTGCGGACACCTCTGGTCCATCCACACGTACAAAGAAAAACAGAAGCAGGTGAAACCATGTCTAAGTCTTACCAGTGACTGTGAGTTCAGTTGTTCTCCTGACCACAAAACCACCAAACTGGATTTCACAGGTATAATTCCCAATGTCGTCTTCCTTTACCTCCTGGATCGACAGTATGTCTCTCTTCAGAATGATGCTGGCGCGCCACTGCTTCGGACGACATTCCTGTGTATGTATGAAAGATTCGTGGGTCAAATGGAAAGCACCAACCTGCTTCATGATTTCCAAAGGCTTTCAAAAGTCACGTTAGAGCGGTTAGAAAGTGGACGAGGTGCTGGGGACGTGCAGCTCGGCATTCGTGGAGTAATACATCGAGTGACTCCACGTGATAAAATGAAAAGGTTTAGCCATTATTCTACTTATCCGTTCAAGTTCTATTGCACTGAAGTGAATGTTCTCCATGCAGTTCTCTAGAAGCGCCACAGAGCACAGAGAATGTTATTTGCAATGGTCTCTGCTGGCAAAATAAGTGTGTTTACTCTTTACTTTACTTTACTTTACTTTGCTTGGCAGACGCTTTTATCCAAAGCGACTTACAGGGAGCTAGCACTGGGTGTCTGGCTCAGGGACACACCTGGTAGGGGATGGATTAGGAGTCAGACGGGATTCGAACCTGCGACCTCCTACATCCCAGTCTGACGCTTAATCCATTGAGCTACCAGGCCGCTACTCTGTGTCTTTATGCGGCACGCAGGCACAATGAGTAACTCCATGACATGATCCTCTCTTCAGCCTCCCTGAGCTTTTGGTGGGGATGGCTTGGCAGATTCTATTCCACCACTGCTCCCGGCAACCTTCGAATTCAATCACCGTGGCCCCGCAGTAGTCCAAATAACTCTGGGTTCCAGCACTCCCAGTCATTACCCAGACCATAATTGAATCCTGGAAAAACCTAGAGGTCGTGCCCGGCCAACTAATCTACTGCTGATCTGCCTGTGATTAGTCTGGCCTGAGTCCTTCTCTGGGATGCACTTTGTTGTCTGCAGGCCATGTCTGACTGGGAAAGGCAAGGGCCCGGTGAGTGAGGAGAATGTGCATGCTGAATAAAGATTGGACTCTAGGAGCATGTGGAGGACATCCACTCATTTCATAAAGGCAGGGAGTGACGTTGTGCAATTTTCTGCTAATGCAAGTTTTTTGTTTATTATGACAGCCATGTCTGTGGCTGCCCTCTGCTTAGTCCTTATTCTCTTTAGATGATATCCTCATTGGCACGCTGCAAACACAGTTAATTTAATGCATCCTTAGAATTTGTATCCATATATAATCTTCCTAACTGATCTGAAACCTGGTTTTGAACAAAGCCCTTAATAACTAAAAAAAGAAACTTACTTATTACTTCTTGATTGTATGATCCCAAACACATATGCCCCCCTACCCCTTATTACTGTTAAACAAATAACACACAAACATTCGAGACGCAAACTTCAGTGAACCTGCTGGCATGCAAACAAATTATACAGCAATGACAAACAGTCAGCGAGCTAACTCACCTTGTACCAGGTGATGTCCAGGTCCTTGCCAGGTTCAACATAGTCATCTATGTCGGGGCAGAGGATGTCTTTACTCTTGCTGAGCTCAGCCTTCTCGGTCCGTCTCATGTTGGAGTTGTAGCACAGATTGGTGTCGTTTTCTGCCACGGTAAGAGACATGGACACTTTCATGCAGTATGTTGAATTCCTGTGGGCAGAGAACAACACGACACCCCGATGAGTCAGTCACAATCAGTCTTTACTTACTTTCAGTTCAATGCAAAAGGATCAGTCATAACTCATAATACTCTATGAACAGTACTGATGCTACACAATGGAAAGAGACACAATACTTTATACTTTATGCCCATTCACATACAGTATAAAGTACTTTATGTTACATACAGTCAAAAAATTAGAGTTTTAAGTTTAGTCCCTCAGATAGCGTTTTAGTTACTGTCTCTTTATCCTGCATCCATCCTCCCCCTCCCTCCCCGTCCCCCTTTGGCAGGTTAGGAATAACGACATGTTCAGCAGCTTTCCCAAGTCAATGACTCACGCTTATGACCACTATTGGATTTATGGGGGGAGTCGGCCGGGCCTGGGAATGCTAATCACAGAAGAGACAAGCACTGAGGGGGCCTCGCAACATGAAGGAAGGGGGAAAGCTGCTTGGTCATCAAGGAGTCAGTCCCCACTGCACATCCCCCCTCTTCCCCTGGCAATCACACTTCACACATGGCTCTCTGTCTGACACAATGCCACCTCGCTGCACCTGCCTACTAAACAGACATGTGTGGACACCTATGCTGCTATAACAGCCTCCACTCTTCAGTCTTTCCACTAGATATTTGAGCCAGGCTTCAGGATTCAGACTGATTCAGCCTAAATGTTGCAGATGTCATAACTTGCACACTAGTCTAAAATATCATTAGCTGTAGCATTACAGTTTGCATTAATTGGACATCAAAAACCTCCCATATTTTTATAGTGTATACTCGTCTGTGTTTCTAAGCTCTGCTGGGTGCTGTCTGGCTGTGCTCTGACTCGGTCAGTTCCTCGGTTGGTCAAATGGAGGCTGTGCATACAGCCATATGGATTTAATTTAATTAATTTACCTTTATGGCTTGCCAGATGCTCCCATTCACCGTAAATGACAGGGTTACATATGATCTACTCTGGTTATGGAAGCAATAAGGTAGTCGCCCTCTCTCAAATAAACACCTATGACCTCCTGGGACTATAAAACACAGATGCAGACATGTGCGCGCACACACATGCTTGAAAGACAAATGTGGCTGAAGCATGTGGAGGTGCTTGACTGTGTAGATGGCAATAAAAGGAGCAGAAGGAGAAGAGCAACTGGGAGGGAGAGAAAGAGATTCTGTATATTTCTACTACACACAGAATGACTAAAAGGGCATGGAAAATGCTGTAGGAAGCAAAAGTAAGATGCAAGATATTGCTACAGAGCTGTGCCCTCTTGGTGCTGAAGTTTAACATTCTCGACTCAATGCCTCCCGTCTACGGGGAATAGAGTGGGAAGATGCTATGCTGTAGGCTTACAAAGTACACTAAACAAATACAATTATGCAACCACATACTCACCGATACAAATGTGGACACATATAGCATAAGCACATGTCGAATGTGGACGCACACTCACACTAATGCATGATCTAATAAAGTCCCCAAGGAGCCACTAGGAGACATCTCCACGTGTTAAATATTCACAGTAGGTGCCCCGTGGCATTGTGTAAAGGTGTCAGTGGTGGTACCTGACTGATGGACAGCTGTTGGCCAATGCACAGACCTGTAGTGTCTTTCACACCTGTCACATTGTATTGAAGCATAGCTGGGTTTTAGTTGAGGATGCTAGTCTGCAGCTGACATTAGCTGTAATTCTCTGCACATTCCTGTCCCACATGTTGGACAATGCAATCACAGGAAGGAAGGACTACTAGAGTTACTTCACAATCATTTATCAGGCGGAACACAAGAGAAGGATGGTGGAGGAGTGTGTATGCGTGTGCGAAACGGTGAAGAAGAAAGGCTGATGGATCTGAATTATATCATGCGCCGACATGCAGAGGAAAGTGAGGAAGAGAAAGAGCAAAGGAGCTGAAGGAACCATGCAGGGATTAATATGTAAATGAAGTCACCAACACATAGAACACTGACGATTAGACTTACATTTCACCACACAGCGGGACAAAGATAACTATTCAGGCACATTTGCCGTTAATGTGCACATACATACACAAGGCACAAAAAGACGCACACTTCAGTGGATCGACGTGCCTCCATATCTCTTTCTGAGAAAAACATCTGGAGGGCTTCAGTGGAAAGCTGAACTTAACACAGAGGGATTTACCTACATTCATAGACGGCGCACGACATGCCCAGAGCTATTGGAAGCCATCCTGCCATACATACAGTGCAGTCAGAAGATATTAGGGCAGTGACACATTTTTTGTTGTTCTGGTTTTTCGTAATCCTGCGCACTAGATTTGAGATGAAACAATGTCTGCGACTTCACAATATGTGATAGAAGCTTTAAGTTGAGGGTCTCAACATCAGTGGTACAATAACATTTCAGTAAAGACTGCAGTGGCAGGAAACAGAAGCATCCCAGCCCAACCAATCACACTAATTGTGGTCAAGGATATTTATGTATGATAAAGCCTCGGCAGGCAGTTCCATGGAGGAGGTGGTGCACAGATAAATCTGCATCATCTCAAAGCCACAGATAATAGATTTCTTGTTACTGTGTTTAAAATGTGGATAGCTTTTAAAGAAATGTCATGGTATATAACACTGCCTGTGATACTGAACATGCTGACAGATGTTTGGCCACAATCTTAATATTTAAACAAAATGTATTAGTCCTAATGTTTAAAGAGCAACGTTAGGCACACACATTTAGGAAAAGGTCCTTCTACGATGACACGAAATACATACACGGGCAGAGGTGTAACTGTGTCGTATAAGTCACACTTACTAATGGGCTTTTAATAGCACATATTAATGAGCTGCAGCTTATCAGGGGGCATATTAAGCAAACCATTACAACAGCCCCACAATAAAGCCTACTATTATGAAACTTCTATATTATATCCAATTTCTGATACTGTCAGGGTGGTGTTAATTTACCTCTATAACCATGTGATTATATAATGTTCGTTTATTCCCAGAAATGTCATATAATGTTATAATGTTATAATATTACGTGTAAATTAGATGTCTCACGTTTGGAGAAGTGAAAGTTTGCTGCATGAACGTGAGTGGGATTTATTGTTTTTCATAGACTTGTGTTCTGTCTGTTCTGTCCTGGAGAAGCTACAAACGACCAGAAGCAAATTCCTTGTATGTGTAACATACCTGGCGAATAAAGCTGATTCTGACGTGCTGTATGAAATCCAAATGGTGGAAGGCATATCTTACCTGTTTTTGCCAGCAGGGAGTTTCAGGGGAGAGTGCTTGGGCCATATGTGGTAAAACGTGTGACTCTAAAGCTTACTCCCTAACAAAAAGACAATTGATTTCAGCTCAGAAGTAAGTCTCTTGCAGTGTACTGATTCGGGTATCTGAGAATTTCAAAATCCCCCAGCTTAACATGAATAGGCCAAGAATCTACTTTTCACAACTGTATTACTATACAAAATACAGTATGCTCTGAATGTTAAACATTATAATGGGGATATGGTTTTGTTAGAAGAAAGTGGCAGCAGTCAAACACAATTAATTTAAAGGAAACAACACTAGAAAGTATCTGTGCCAGATTAGTCGTACAGAGTGCGCTAATGAAGCACAGGCTGAGGTATCACCGCACATAAACACCCCCCCGCCCAGTCACACTCAATGTATTCTGCAAGCTTCTGTGAGTCTTTAAGAGGCCTTTAACTGCGTTTATTAAAAACTCCCTGAAATGAAGAGCTGCAATGAGCCATTTATTGAGTGATGTTCTCCACGGTAAAGGTTAATAAGTTACTGCCACATAATTACGCATCTTATATTAGGAAGAGTCTCTGTGTAAAGGCCCACTAGAGTGTGTCAGTATGTGTGGGTGTTTGTGTTTTGTTTGAGTCGGCATTCATCTGTCTGTCTTTGTCCATATGTCTGCGCGCGCACACACACACAAACACACACACACACACACGGACACCCTTTTATAAACAATGGAAAGCTGACAGTTGATTGGGTATTATAAGTTTTCATTAAATTGATATTTCAGGATAAATTGAGTTATGGGATAAGAAACAAGGGGACTTTTGTAGAGTGTAATATGCAGATGATGCAATTTACTTCACAGACATTCCTGGCACAGGTTCTATAGGTCGTCTTTGAGGAAAAATAAATGTTTTCTATTCGTAAAATGAATTGTAATATGTATGAAGTTTATTTTCCTTTCTCATGAGAGATTTGAGTGAGAGAATCCATACTACACTTGTGCCTCTGCGTCAAATATGGACAAAGAGAAACGTTGGCCTACCAGCATGTCTAAACTCACTAATTATTTGTGTTTTTTGTTTGTTGAATTTGAAGTAGGTAATAATAAGAGGTGTGCACTAACCCTACCTACAAACTAAGTGTTGCAGACACAGGTACAGTAAGTGTATTGTTTAGCTTTTGAGAGAGAGACAAAGGTAGCTCTATCCTGCTGGTCCAGGAGGAAATAAGTTAGGCTAATTGCCAGAGGCTCCTCCAGCTCAGTATTTAACTCAGCACTTAACACATAAACAACACATAAAAATCAGAATCCTCATATAAATCTCAGCAAGAAAAGTAATAAATGAAACATTTGCATTTAACTACTGTAACACTAAATTACATAACTTGCTAAAATAGATTTTTGATGCATCATCAAAGCCTTTTCTTTTTTTTTATTCCTCCTACCGTAAGACACAAGAGTAGAGGCCCACATCCTGGAGATCAGCAGGTCTGAACCAGATGGCATCCTCCTCCTTGCTCATGCGCACGCCATCGAAAGAGATGGGCTCCTCGAAATCGCTGTGGCCGAGTCCAGAGCTGCGGTACCACATGAGGCTGAGACCCACACTCTGAGCCTGGCTGTAGTTGGCCCGAATGTAACCATAGAACAGAGCACACTTCAGCCGCACCGGCTCACCCTGCAGCACCCGGTACTTTAGGTAGTCCACCGACCAATCTGTACAGCCGTCCACTGCAGAGAAACAGAGTATTCATCACAACATTAGAAAGGTGTGTGAAAAAATAATCCCTTGTTAATAAATAATGAAAAAATATACAGTAGCTACGGCACATCAGTATAGCTTTATGATGCATCTTCAAGTTACTTTGGAAGAAAGTACATGAAGATTAAAAGAGCTTAAAGCAACCATATTAATCCTCGTCTTATGCATCAGAAACAAAGAACAGTTTACAGTATGCCAAACGTGAACGTTATCAAATATGATGTTGCTCTGCAGAATTGTGGTTTTACTGCACAGATCAAGTGGGAGACTCGTTCCTCCTTCTCGATCTAGCTCACACACACACACAGTGTCTGTGTGCTACCTTCGGCTCTGCAGAAACAACTAAGACAGTCTCCTGCAATATCCAAGCATGCAGTGAACTGTAAAATATCTCCATAAATGATGTCAAGCTCCTCCAAGTGCTGAGGATGCACCATAGCGTCAGAGCCACAGAGTGCAGGGCTATTACATTAACTGGGAATGTTTCTTCCCGAAAAGGCGTATTCTTTGTTTAAAAGCGCTACGACCTTTGTCTCATTGTGTTGGTGTAGAGCAAAGTGGCTTGCTCGGCTATCATCCATATCTACATACTAGAATTTACTAGTATGTACCCTGAGTTTAGGTTCCTTGACACAGTGGCACGTGATTTACCAAGCATAATCTTAGCCCAACATGTCACACATATGGAAACTGTAGCTCCCAGGTATCAGTTACAACTGCATAATAAAATACAGAGGAGAAAATAAGGAGGCACAATGGCAGAAAGGACATTTGACACAAATCAGGGACGCTGGGACAGCTCCTCGGGCAAACTGAACTGTTCCGATTCTCGTGAGCAGACCCGTGTCAATTCCCAATCTACTGGAAGTTAACCTAGGGCAGCTATCAGTCTCTGGCTAATTAACTAGCCTACCGTTTGTTTATCCAGCAGGTGTATATTAGAGAGTAAACGTGTGTGAGTGTGTATCCAGAGAGACAGAGAGGGGGGAGGTGGTGATGGTGTGGTGAGATAAAGTAATATGAACCCCGCTGCGTGCCAGTCTGTGAGTGATACAGAGCCTCACGGGGACAGCTATGCTTGTAATTAATACTCTTAATTACCAGGGAAGTAATGTGTGTGTTGTGTGTGTGTGTGTTTGCATGAGTGTGCATTCCCTGTACGAATGGTTGTCTGCCTAATTATGTCTGTTAATTACCAGCAGCAGGCTTAGTCACAAATGTGTGCACGCTTACATACAAATGTAGCAAAGAGAGAGAGAGAGACTGTGTGTGTGTGTGTGTGTGTGTGTGTTGAGGGCGGAGGTGGGGGGTTACTTAATGTGTGAAACCCTGTCTAATTATCTCTCCTAATAATGTAGAGCCCTTATAGATGCAAACAGGCTCACGTTCACACTCATATGTTCACCACATGCACTCATCATGACTTTCAACTTTATTGTACGTTAATCAGCTTCATAATATACTCTCTGCCCTTTTGTCAACGTAACAGTCGACAGAGATGGAAGAAATCCATACCAACTGCTGTTGCTGGCTCATTATTCACATCCCATTTGTAAATCTATCATCTTTGAAAGTGCAAACATTAAATAATGCTGTAGCTAATCACGTGAGAAACAATACACCACAGCCTATGTCTCCTCTAGCATTAGATGAATTCCCATTGCGGGCAGGTAACTCCTCTGCCCTCTCTGCATATCAATCTGCTAATCAGCGGGGACAGCGGGGGCTTCATTCAGCATTTCTTTACTCACCCTCTACACCTCTAATGGATATGACCTCTACCTCTCTCGCACTCTCTCCGTTTCTACCTTCTCTTCTTTTATTCTCACAAGCTTCTGTTCAAATCCACGATGGAAAGAAACCCTTTCCATTGGTGGTGGCATGGCTGTCATTTTTCCTTCACCAGGTAGAGTGGCTACCTGACTCCACACGCATAAAGGTGTGCATATGTAAACACATGCACACAAACCATGGAGACCTTTCATTCCTAACAGACCTCCCAGTGGGAGCTGCCTAACGTAGTGGCCTTTTGTAGAGGAGACCATATTTATGTCTGAAACTCAAAACGGTTTTATCAACTCAATTAGGGGCTGACATTTCCCACATCCTCATGCTGTGCTGGAAAATCAATGCATCCCGCCGGAAGAATACAGTAGCCCCACTCTCAGTCTCTTTGCTAAGAACACCTATACAGTTACACGCACACACACACACTGATAGAGGATCTTCCCCCCCTGCACGCTCTGGGATGTCACACCACTGTAGTGATTCTGTTCACTCTCTCTTTGACAAGCCCACACTGTAAAGGATGTTTCCATATGGACACGTTCCCACATGGCTGTCAGACTGATGGAAACTCATCCACTGAATCTTACCGCAGCACCGCGAGCTGCAGCGCTCCTTTACTGGCTACGGTCGCCGATACCCTAACACTGCTACATCACATTATGTGTAGGGCACAGGTATGGCTTGTGCAAGGAAATAGCAAGGGGAGAATGTCAAGCTATAGGGTGTGTGTGTGGAAACCTTATTACATTCTGAGTCGAGGCAGACCTGTCCGTCTTCGTGTGACACTAAACCGAGGCAATAAATACAAACCCCTGAGCTAGAATACATTTACCCACATTCACTCGCACACACACACACGCGCAAATGCACACATGCAACAACCTAATCTACCAAACACGCACATTCAAAATCACAGAGTGGGCTAATGCTTTACTTTCCCCCATAATCAAATTCCCATTGTCCCCTCACAACGGTGCATCACACCAGCGTGCATCAATTGCCTCATCTACTTGCACGTCCCTGACTCCCTCTCAGTAGTCAGCCTCTCTCCTCTCTCCTCTTTCATCACTACCTGCTCTCCTAATGAAGTGTAATTATCAGATGTTGGGTGGGCGGCAGGGTTCTCACAGGCCATGAAGACATTCAACGATCTATATGTGGATAAGGACTCCTAATAACTTTCTGTCTCTCATTCTCATTCTCTCCTCCTTAGTTTACACCCACTCCCAAACATGATTCGATTTCTAGCTCCCTATCCAGCCAACTCTAACCCTCTAGCTTCAAGTTCATGTTTTTTTTTTTTCACTGCCTACTTCACATTTTCAAACTCATCTTAAGAACAACGTTATTGTCCGCTACTTACTGTAGCAATAATTTTTAGCGTCATATCTAAAATGGGTGGGCAGTCGTGGACGTTGAAGGCCACTCCCCTGCTTGTTTTCCTTCCCAAGCGCTGATTACCTGGTTGAGGTGAGGTTAGTTCAGGCAGTGCAGAAGCTGGAAGCTTGTTAGCTGATGGTGCAGTGGCGGAGGATAGATGAACTGGTATCTTCCAGCTTCTCCAGATAATTAGCAGTGGGTATAGGGCAGGGATGGTTGGAAAACAAGTAGGGCAGGATCCCTCAAGTCCAAAATGTTCCAGTAACAGGCCAAAATAAAATCTGATCCCTCCTTTACCGAGCTTTACTATAGTCTGTCCATCTCAATCAATTAAAATGGATGTATACTATGCTGCTGATAGCCACAGTATGAATGAAAAGGTTGATGAGCTCTTTTTGACAACGTTCCCTTTATTGTACCTGCCTTGTCTTAGTTTGATGCTATAAAGATGTATTACTTTGTTTATGAATAATTGTGCTTATCGCTGACTATGAAGTTCAAGCACACAAGTCTCACACTTCATAATAAAATATCTGTTTTCGTCAACTAATTTAGTTCAGAAAGGGAAAAAAACTGATTGTATAGGCCTCGGGCCGGAAGCAGATAAGGAAAATAAGTTTCTGTGTCATCCATCTTTGCTGACTGGGATTCAAAAACACTAGAACAGACCCAGTTAATGTGGCCTGGCATTGTTTTGGACCCAATTGATCTTCCAGTGGTCCAATGGGGCCATGATCTGGTTTATCAGGAAACAAATTAATATTAATACCAGATCTTTTCTGCTTGTGAGTTAAAAAATCACAAAGAACCCATAATTTATACATTTTCCAAGTGAGAACCTACAAGTTTATCTTCACCTTTAAGAATCTAAATAGGACAACTGCATATTTTACTCAACACAAATACTGTATACAGTTGACTGTGAATATTACTGTGTTTGTATACTGTAGAATTTCTGCCTTTGTAAGTAGTCTAGGTAAGTTGGTATCTGTCTCTTTAATCTCTCCCTCTGTGCTGTGCCACACGATATTTCAGTTTCGCCAAAATTCCCTTTCACTGACAGTTCACCAGTGTTCATTTATATGCAAATGTGGATCGAAACAGATAATTTCCCTCCAAAGACGGAACACTAAAAAACAAAGTAAGAAAAATCTAATAATTAAAATAGATACTAAACATCTGAACCTAAGCAATGCAAGTCTTTATTTTAGGAGCCTAAATATACACATACAGATTACGACCATCTGGCAAATTGTGGTCCTGTGATATCAAACCACTGCCAAGCATTAGGGCCTAGTGAAGAAATATGCATAATGTTATTAATATATATATATATATATAATATACCATGTCACCCAAGTTTAAACTTAAGCGTGTGGAAAAGTATACACATACAGTATATAATTATAATCAAGCAGCCAGAAAGAAACAAATGGAGGGAAAGAAGGGAATAAAACTATTATGGATGTGAAATCTGCATATTTAAAGCAAACAGGCAGCCCGTCTGCCAGGCCTGAACAGACCGATTACAGACTTGAAATACAGTATGTACCCACTGCCACGATTAGTACAGACCAAATTTGGCTGCTTCTGCTGACTCTTCAATTAAGTATTCGATAATTTGCATTCTGTTTATGGTGCTTTTACGGCCTGTTGAATGTTGCCTCTGCTTATATTCAATTACAGTTTAGATGAGAAGTGATTGGAGGGAGAGAACGATGGAAGAGACCTGAGGCGAAGATACTGAATGAGATCGAATAAAATGAACAGGCACATGCTGGTGTGCTAAAAACTATGTTAAACCTGGTTTGACCTCTAACTATAACAGCCCATTTTGCTCTGATAATGCCCTGCTAACATTTTAGTGCATGTTTTGGAAGTGTCCTATTAGCTCAACCTTGTGGAAATGTGTTAGTTCCACTCTGGCTGATTTACCCGTACTACAATTTAATTATGTTCCAGACTCTAACTTCTGTCTTTAACAACAAATATTTCACTGAATCAGCAACAAATGCTATTTTTTGGCTTTTCTCCTATTGTCACGTGTAATGTACAATGGTTTTAATCCCCTCTGTAACCTGGAGAAAATTGTAAAACTTATATACTATATAAATATACAAAATTAAGGAAATCCATCCAATGACTAAAAGAGTAAATATATCACGATGAACGTGTTTTATTTTCCTCTTTCTTCCTTTCTTTCTCTCTTTTTTTTTTTATTTATTCAGGTTGTTGTTATATATGGTTATTGTTGTGCTGCTGTGGAAGAAAATAAAAATACAAATAAAATGACCACAAAAACAACTCAGTTAATGAATGGTCCTTTATACATTTCCAAGAAAATATATGCTGGCCTTAACTGTGTGTTTGTGTGTCCACATTAGCATGATACACTGGAATGCAAATAAAATCAGAGCTTACAGTTCTCTGCATCTTGCTTTATTATCTTTTCTTCCTGGCATTATTTCCAGCTCATGCACTGTAAATTGTGCTGTAATGTACGAGTGATACAATAAACTACTGAACCCGCACCTGAGGACCACAAAAAACGGGTACAGAAACTGTAGACAAATGAAGTAAATCTAATTTCTGGCAGTGGATGTTGGTATTTGCATACATATTGGCAGTGCAATTTCACTGGCAACATGTAGCTTCAAGAGATAAACAAGAACAATATCTAGAGCAAAGCAAATCCTCGAAAATCACCCCACAGATGCTGAGCAGGTGTTCCGAAGGGATCTTTGCGGCTAAAACAACCATAAAGTCGTTTATCAGCAAATCATGCAAACTTTTCAAGTTTGCCTGAAGGTGACAGTCCTGTTTCTATTGTTTCAAATAGAAACCAGGGTGGGTTTGTTGCCCTTGACCAAGTTCAGCACAGCTAACTCATATCCTTTTAATAACGCTCCAATTGACTTCAAATTAACCAGAACCTGTTATAGAACAGAAATTTCCCCTGTTGTGTGAGAAAGGGTGTCACTGAGACATTAGCTTTTTGACTTTCCTCTCTCTCTCTCTCTTTCTTCTTGTCCCTCACTCATCCTTTCTTCCTTTCTCTCGATGATAAAGGACTCTTTTTAAGGAGAACAGAAAGCTTGTCAGGATTTGGCCAGCTGGAGAAAGTCATTTGAGGCCCAAATTGATGCGCTCTGGACTCTCAATAGTATCTTCCCAATAGTGGGGGCAGGATGGAGAGAGATGCAGACATTGTTCTTCGTAAATGGCTCTTTATTTCATAGGCGAACTTGGGAAATGAGGAGCAGCATCCGTGGCTGCTGCTGTACAAGGGAGGACAGCCATGTGTAAAATAAAACGAATGCTGCTAATATTGCAACAACTAAAAGGTCTATGGCTCACCTACATCATGTGCAGTTTTACTGGCAATGGAAACACATGCAAATAAAGTCCCTGTACGTTATAAAGTCAAGACTGTGTGTGAACACCATCCATCATGCTGATGGGGTGTGGGCAGGCAACGCGGACATGAATCTATACAAAAAGAGAGTGGCTGAGCCAGGCTCTCTGGACCATGACTAGGAAAAAAAAGGCCAGAGAGAGGAGAAGCATTTCAAATCACAAATTGCAAATGCAAAGTGTGAGCATGCATATGTTTTTCTGTGGGAGAATCTCTGTGTTTGTCTATGCAAGTGTCAGTCTGAGACGTAGTATTAAAATGCCAGTAATTTCCTTCTCTCTGTCTGTGTGTTGGTGCTCTCCATTGTGCAGCTGTGATCCATGAGAATCAGGCTGAGCTGTCACTCTGCTAATCTGCCCCAGTAGAAATACAGCTTGGAAAATGTCATCTGAACATTCTCAATTGTGTTTACACCAGCTGCAGGTTCCATCGCTTCTAATTTGACAAGTCATTATCACCCATGCTCCTCTCCCCCCTGCCTCTCGCAGCCTTAAACACAAAAATGAAGGAGGAGGAAAGATGAAGGAGACAAAACAAGGGCATTAAATTCTACAAAGAGTTCTGCTTAGGTAATCCAAACACCTCAAAAAAGATACGGTAGTTAGAATTATTGTTATATTAATTTATTCTTAAAAACCTTCCCTATGGCACACTTGTGTTTTTATAGAACACTAGATTGAAAGGCCTCATGGTAACGCTGTGGGCTGTGTGGTAAAAAGGAGCAGCTGCTGGTTTCTGGCGTTCTGAGAAATGCGCATCACTTTCTACCCCCTCAGGCCCACGTCAGTGACATGTACGGCAGTACAGTGCGAATTAGGCAGAGACTATGATGGACCCCGAAGTTAAACAACTAAATCTCAGCATTGTGGATCTGATGCCACAATTGAGAGTCTGAAGTTGCTGTTTGAAAGATGTAACTGTAGTTTTAGGTATAAGAATTTCAGTGCTGTCAGAATTAGCGCGTTAACTTTGATTAATTCATGTGAAACGTGCCTTAAAAAGGGGGGGCAGCATTGCGAGGAAGGACTTTTGGGTGGAATGTTTTACTTAAAAAGTTTCCGGACGACTTGCTTCAGTTACCACAAAAGCAACACATCTCCGGTGTATTACCTGACAGCAAAACACCCAGCTGAATCCACCTGCACAGGACCTCGGCAGCGCTTTGGCAAATAACAAAACCTGGTAACCGTTTCCTTGGTTGTTTGGATAGCTAAAAACTGCCAATCAATTAGCGTAGTAGAAGATGACGAACTGAGAGAAGTCATTTGCGCTGCATCAGGAGATGTGTCTTACCTATACCCTCGAGAGAATCCATTGTGTCGAGACTGCACACTTTGTGTGAGGACCGGAGGGCTCAGCAGTCCAGCAAGTAAGGACCGTGACTCTCACAGGTGACCACTGGACTTCGGTGAGCAATGACCACTACTAAGGGTTCACAGCACATTTTATTGAAAACGACTGAATCTACAATCGATTGCACTAACAGTGAGTAAAACTAAAGAGCGACACTATGCTGAGGCATGTGCTGAACATTTTCTGAGTGTTGCAAAAAGTGTTCGTAACATGACTGCAGCCACCAGACTACTTCCACCTGCCCTGACGGCTCACATTCTGCAAAGAACAGTCAGAGTTTCTCTGCATGACACTGGATTTGAAAGTGTTCTGGCAAGATTGTTGGACATTTTAAGCGTAGTCCAGCAAATGCTCAGGAATTAAAAGAACAGTTTGTGTTTTAAAAATTGACTTTTGTGCACCCTTTTTAAATTCAGCTGGCATAAAGATGTTACACAATGTTGTTTAAATGTCTGTAATGTCAGATTCTAAAAGAAATCTCATTTTAATGGCATTTATTCTTCTGATATTCTGCTTGCCCTTTAACCTTTAGGCCTGGATTCAATATTATTATTATTATTATCAGCAGATACTAGAAATATGTCTTTAATGTGAGTCACTGTTGATGACCTTGAAGGTTTTTTTAAGTTGTATTTCACAGGAGAGAACCTGTGTTAAAAGATTCAAGATAGCTATTAAAATTCAGTTTGAATTTAGGCATACACAACCTTTGTGTTTATTCTGCATTTGGTTCATTGTATTGAATAAAAATCTGTTACAAGCATATATATGAAATTGAAAAAAATTAATTACAGCCAGGCTCTCGAAGAAATTGCGATTAATTACAATTAATTACAGAAAACGTTGAGATTAATTAGTTTTTTTTTTTTAATCGATTGACAGCCTTAAAGATTTGGGGAAAGATCATTGTTTGGGTAAACATTCAATTAAGGTTCAATCACAGTCAGGGTATTGTGACTGTCAGCAGTAGTCTGATATAAAGTTGGCCCATCTCTTGAACCTGACTGCTTCTCTCTGCAGGAATTTTCCCAGTGAACAAAAGTTACAATTATTACGACTACTACTGTGCTTTGCCACTTGAATGTAAACATCTTGTTTAAGGCCTAGAAATTGGGCTGATTGATTTTCTTCCCTCAGATAATGTATGGCTCCGTACTATATACAAATCATTGTATCACAATGTCCTTTTGTCACCCATTGTCCATGTGTTAGAGCTTGATAAGCAGATACACGTGCTCAGTAAATAGACAAAAACCCTGCTCCTGATGCCAAATAAATAAATAAACTAAATACATCTTGGGACTGAGCGGCCTCTTCAAAGTTTAGTGGGCCACTGCATTCTGTATCCTGAGGGTTTGTGAATGAGCATATCTCATGACCTCTATTACTAGGAATACAACTTACAGCCTGGGGGGAAACTCCAAAATACGCTTTCTAACTCCAGACAGGAACACACACACAGGCATCTTACACAGACTAGCTCTTCTAATGGTTGACGGGACCAATCTCCGCAGATCAGCCCTTGAATTCGAATACGTGCTCCGCTATGACAGCCATGAGTGTATTGCATGAGTTACTCTGATGCAGACTGCAACATTTACCCGATATACCACAGTATTAACGGTTATATGCGTTGGTCTCACTTGGGTGTCAAGTTAGTTTTAGATCACCAGTATGCGCTTTTTTTATTATTTATCATGTTTCATAATTTATTGTGATGATTTATTAATCGGAGACAATAAGTTACCACAGTGGCAGCGTACATACTGTTTATATGTCTTTATAGAAAAGCTTTTTTCTACATTGGTTTATTTAGTTTCTGTAATTTCTTTGTTTAGAAGAGACAGTGCTATAGTTAAAGGATTAGTCATGCTTAAAGCATGGCATGATAGGTATGGTGACTTCACTCTGACAAAGGCGTTGACAGACCGATAATTCATTTGCTTTGGTCTGAATCAGTGGACCAGTTTGTAAACTTCATCTGTTTCCCCCTTGGTTTGGTTGCCATTCACACATAAAAGAAAATCTATTCATCCATCCATTAACCAAACCGCTTGTCCTCTCCAGTCTATCACAGGGCTGAAATGTAGAGACAGACATTCATACACACATTCACACCAATGGGCAGTTTAAAAGACACCAATTAACCTAACTTGAATGCCAGCGGGACAAAACCTAAGTACCTAGAGAAAACCTATGCAGACATCTGGAGAACATGCAAAGGGGCCAACCCATGGATCCTTCTTGCTGTTAGGTGACAGTGCTAACCACTACACCACTGTGCCGCCCTAAGCAAAATGCATCACTACAACTCACATGGGAATAGTCTTGTCTGCTAATTGGTTACATTGATCTGGGGTGGAAACAAGAAGGTAAACACACTAAGACCATCACATTTCATACCAGTGCATATTTCCATTGGCATTTGCTCTCACAGTATCCGTGGTAATCATCTGTGAAAATATACACACTATTCTGCCAGCCGAATGCCAAATGCACATTGAAAAGACATCGTGAAAATCAGTGCTTCACACTTTATCAACAATATTTGACATCAACTATCTGTTTAGCAACAATGTGCTGTTTCGGGCCAGATCAATATCATTCCTCCACAGTGTGTTTTGGACAGACTTAAGACGTCGTGTAGAGAATGGTCTCAATTGCTGTGTTCACAGTTGTTCAAATAAACTGCAGCAATTAAATTCAACTAGTCTAAACAAGGTCAAAAAATGAATAAAGGTAATGGTTGAATAAGACATGTGATCTTAAATCAAGGTTGAGGGTGGAGAGCAGTGGAAGCAATGACCCGTCTATCCATCAAGTCAGTCAAGAGACATCTCCAGTGAGAACTGGTACTCGGCGCCAGTGGAATTAATGACACGGCGCCCAAGGCTTACACGCACATGCGTGCACGCACACACACATGCAGTCTTTTCTACAGTACATCTGGGATTTAGAATAACCTGAAACTTTGGAACTGAGTGTTTGCTAAAACCAAGCCTCAACCTTTGAACAGCCCTGCTAAAATGAGTCCACACAGTGATAAAAAGACTAAATGCACACATATATACGGTAAAGCGAAAGGGATTTCTACTCAAATGTTTGTTTTTTTGCCTCCATAGAACGCATCTGTCAATTAACACTTAACATTATATGATGTTAGTATTTATTCCAGTAAAATAACCAGCATATACAAATGATGAGGAGTTTGGGAGCTCTTATAGCTAAACCACTTTTTAACTCTGGAGTTAAAAACCTGAAGAATGATGATACACTGAGCATTGCATATGCATGCACATATTGTGCAGGTTACAGTATGTGAGAGCATGTGAGCATCCACGTGCTACAGTTTATGCATCACACCATTTACATACATTATAGGAGAGGGTACAAGTTCTGAAGATGAAAGAAGATATTCAGTGAAGATGATTATGAAGCTTAGTTCATTAATAATGCGAAAACAATTACCCCCATTATGCTAGCGCCCCAGTTTAAAGACACTATGTATGTGAATGTGCGTGCTCTTGCTGGGTTCTGCATGCTTGTCTATGCCTGGTGTGTAAGTATAATGGATTTGATGCCAATAATTCGTCTCCCTTAATGGGCAAAAAGAAAAAGCCTCACAGCTTCTTAGAACCCAGCACAGCTTGTGTGTGCATGTGCATAGAGAGAGCGCATGCTTTGCTGCACCTTCATGCATGACCAGGAAGAGGAGGGAAGGAGTGACACAGAGACGAGAAACAGAACAGATGAAAAGACAGAACAGTGAGATAGGCGGGCTTGTCTGATGTGCTTCTCTAAAGTATTTATGTAGCTTGAGATTTCTGTCCCTGATTCTGAAGCCAATTAAAGCTCTTCTCTAAATGAATGTGCTTGTGTCGGAGCCAGGAAAGGAAACAGCAGCAGTTGGCAGAACAGCAATGATAACACTGCAATTCTGCCACTCTGCCACAAAAATCCACCAACTTTAACCTGCTAGCCAGGAGTGAAAGCAATTCTCTTTAAGTCTGGGACTGCTGAATTATTCTCACCAATAAGGAGCGAATAAGGCCTTTATGTGAGTACTTGTAAGACAAATGACACGGACACTAACATGCATTGCTCTGCAGTGACACACACATTAGTCTCACATGGGTGCCTTACAAAACATCCAAGAAAGAAGATTCTGTTATGGAAAAAGTGAACTGGGCAACAGGAATTAACAGGAAGTCCGCAGCACAATAGAATATGGTGTCCTTGTCACTTTGTCTCTGAGCTTCATGCCCTCCCTCCTGCCTGGAGAGCAAGGAGGGTGATGCATGTGTGGCAGCTTTAAAAAGGAATTAGCTGCATTTCATTGTAATAGTGATTGAATATAGGTCCCTGGAGTGAGCCTGCACATTGTTACCAGGACTTGTAAATCTACAGTAATCCTCTCACAGCAGACCAGACCCCCCCCCCCCCCACACACACACACACACACACACACAATATAATACATGCACTGCACATACAACATGCATATAGTCAAATAGTCAATGTGCATGTACACATTACAAATCCAACAGAAAATAGATGACAAATATATGAATAGGATCATCCACTAGATCTCAATTTAACCCACATGCCTGGAGTATTTCTTAAATTCTGTGCATCTGTCACAAAATCATATTCTGAGTCTTGTACCCAAGGGTGTCTCTTGTGGTAGAACAACTATGTTCGCCAGAGTTTGGTTCCTTACACCAACTACTGCCCATGCTGCTCATTCCTTAACATTTGGCCTCCACCCACTCATCCACCCACAGAAGCACAGAGAAACACGGTTTGTAGAGACAGTGAAAGTGCAGAACTAGCTCGCAGCTTGCTAACTCTAACTCTTGCAAGCTTCACACGTCCAGGGTTCATTTTTCTCTGCACTTTACATATTTACAAATCTAGCATCGGTTTGTGAACTCCACTGAGCTCTGCACAAGAAAAAGAAAACCTGTGAAAGCTTGGTTAACCAGGACTGGAAAACACTTCAGCCTGGACTGGAGAGGTGAGAAGAGGCAATTGTATGGTACTTGTTCAGAACTAAGTGAAGACAAAAACTCTGCTTTAGCAGAACCACAGACATTTAATCCCTGCTCCTTCTGAGGTTTGGGAAACAAAATGAGTCCACAATGAATTGCTCCTGTGTTATGAGGGGCATTTGTAAGAGACAATGTAAAAGATAAATGCTACAACATGTTGTATTTTAGCAGAGGCTTTTCTTTTTTAATATACGTTTTAAATTTTTTTTGATGCATATAGTTTAGTTTGAAGTATAGTTTCTGATTGTATTTGCATATATTGAAAGAGAAGCAGTTGTAGAATCAGAGCATGTTGTACTACTACTATTTGTGGTAGTTGTGGTCAACATGCATAATATTATATAAAAGTAAAAGCCCTGGATTTAAACTGTCCCAGATATCCCTCTAGACCCAGACCTTCACTTTCATCTTTGTCATGTTCACTGTTTTAGCTGCAGGAATCTGAAGCTTGAGAAAGACACAGCAATGTCTTCCAGCAGCACAGACTAGCCTGAAGGAGCAGTAGACCAAAACGTGTTAATGGATTCATTGACAGCATTGTATTAATTGATTGAGCATTTGCCTCTGACTTTCGCCTTCTCTGACACAAAAGGACGAGGTTAGAAGGGCAAGGTTCCGTCAAAAACTTTAAAAGGGAACGTCTCTGTGCTGCCGCCTGGCTACTTGCCGAGCCCACAGGACAACATGCCTATGACAGAAACAAAGAAGTTAAAGATTATGTTTTGGGACTTGTCTTAAATAAAAGTACTAGAAAAGGGTTTCTATGTTAAATCTGATAATGGCAGTAGTAAGTAACAATACATGCTTTGCTCCACCTAAATGTAGTCAAGCACAAGCTAAAGCAGCGAGTACACATGGTCCTCATAACTGTAGTAAAGAATAGTGGCATAAATATGTTTAGCTACTTCACAGAAGTCAATATAATAAATACAACACTTACTGGAGTTGTTTAAAGTGCAATATCATGCATTTGCAAATATATAAGAATGTAATAACTCCAGTTGTCATCCCTATGCCCTGCTCTCACATTTATGTGCACGGACTAATCTGTGCCCACAGACACACAGGGCCACACGAGCACACGCCACTGCTCTCAGGCATGCACTGTATATACTATTTTCACATTTAAGTGCACAGCGGCCGAAGGTTTCTATCTGGTGCAGAGTAGGTGTTGTGGAAATAAATATTTTATACTAGAATCTAATTGCATTTTGTGGCCCTGAGCACCCTACCAGACAATCTGAAATACCACTCTAATGGCAATGCTCAGTTGGGCAGGACACACACACGCACGCGCGCGCACGCACGCACGCACACGCACACGCACACACACACAGTCCTTATCTTGTTCATAGACTCAGTATTTGTGAAGCTCTCACAGATACATGTTCTGTGTTGGTAGAACAGTGGGTGTTCAGGTAAGGTCTTTGGGACCCTGCACTGTTCTGTCTACTTGTTCGACAGAGGGAGAATATGCAGAATTGCCGAGAGTGTCTCTGAAACATACAGTCGCATCACAGGCGACTAAGTGTGCCCTTTCTGTTTCTGCTTATTGACCGGAATAGCCTTGCACATCCCACATGAGAGGGTTGTTGTGAGGTTAGGCAAACAAGTCCTCCAGCCTAAAATACATAAACTGTAGGTTGTTTGTGCCTACTCTCTTACATGACCCATCGGAGTTTAACATGAATTACTACTGTTAGAAACGATAAGTGTACTGAACTTTCATTTGTTATGGTTATAATAACAAACACATAGCCCTGTTGTGAACATGACACAACAGAAAACTAAGTGAGATTAGTACATATGGATGTGATATATGTGTCCTAAACATATGAATCATTCAGCCTCACAACACAAACTAGCACAAACAGAAAATAACTAAATCCTGCTTGGGCTGCGGGCCACAGAGATTAAGTATTGTCCGCCCATGATAGTCTTACTGACAATCGACAAAGCCAGACTCGTATAATCTGAGAAAAAGGCCGAATCAATATCAACTACAGGATCCAGCACACTTAGATGATGGTTTAACCCACTCAAACAGAATCCTCAAAAAGCTCTATCAACCACAGAGTCCAACTAGCAGAAAAATCCTGTGTCCTTCATTTTAATAAGGGAATCAAAACAATGGCCAGGACACAGGCTGGATGTTGGTTTTCAGTTCTTTAATATTAGCTGATAGAAAGTATAGAGTCTATCTAGTCTATACACTACGAACGAGCAAACAAACGGTCAAAGACGAGCATCATTTTCCGAAGGTTGAGCTGTTAAAGCAAATGGAACTCAAATAACTGACACGATGCCGTCCACACAGTCTATAGCGGCTGCATCCCTGCCTGTGCAATCCTACTGCAGGGCTGCTGAGGTTCACAGAAATCCCTTTAGGATTACCCAGTATGGCTGTGTGTGTATCGGTGATGCACAGTCAGGGTGGGCTCAGTGCAGCCCAGGACTATGATTTTCTGCTGGCGCAAAGCCAACATTTACATATGAATAAATATGAGGAAAAATCAAATAAATAAAAGGACAGCAGGGAAAAATAATCCCGTTAAAGATCAAACAGCAGGCTCCCTTTCCCCTCCTCCTGCTGCTGTCTCTCTTGCCTCAATTTTTCTCCAATTTATACCTATATTCCTTAGCTTGTCTGTGCTTCCACCTTTCTCTCTTTATCCTCTCTTTCTTCACTTGTCTTCTAAGCAACTACAATTTCAATATTAATTTCTGGCTCTCCTCGTTCTCGTTCTCTCCATCTTTAGTCCTTCTTCCATCTTCTTTTCCATTTCACGGCCATATCTTTAATCTTGCTCATCCCACTTTTTTCTCCTGTCCAACACTCTCCACGGCTGCTTTCCATCTCTCCCTCTCTCCTTCCCTCTTTCCCTCTCTCCTCTCCAGTGCAGAACGAAATGGAGATTAATGAAGGGAGGAAGTGGTGTCTGTCATCCAGACAGTCTGATGCTGCCACCACAGCCAGTAATGTACTGGATCTATTTAAAACACACCAGGGAAAGCTCTGTACTAATACTGCTCCAGCAGAGAAATGCTAAAGATTAGCCATCTACTACTACTTTACATCTACCAGCTCTACCAGAAAAGCATGCGTTTCCTGCTCCTGAGCATTTGGTATATAGTCTTCCTCTCCTCTCTCTCACTTTTTATCCTATCATTCTATGATATTCGGAGCACACCCTAGTGTCTCATTTCCTCCCTAAGTTTAAATCCTGACAAGTGACGGCCGCTCGCTGCTCAAACGCCAGTCAAACAGCTCTGATAAGCCCCGCGGGAAATTGACTCGTATTTTAGAGCTTAATCTCCCACATCACATTCTTCCATCACCCATGACGCCCTTGCTTAGAGGTCAAGCAGCTTTCACTAATCTCATATGCAAATGTGTGCATGGTACAGTGTGAATATGAAGGTGATGTGTGAACTGTGTCCATAATTCATGAGCCAGTGACATGTCTGAACAGAATTTCTTACTTAAATTAGTACATATCATCATCTTACACTTGCTTAGAGCAGGAAATGCTAGACAAAAGCATTAAGTAAGATGTCACATGTGAGATGTGTGAGTAGTGCATGTGTGAGTGTTGCACACTGTATGAACTATTTAGCATGGATAGCACTCGTGCTCTGGACTTCTCTGGTCGACATGTTAACATTTCCTAACCTTTCTCTTGTTATATTTCCATGACATTACCGTAGCGATATCGTATGTGTGTGTGTGTGTGTATATTTGTGTACTTGTCTAAGAGAACAGCGAAGTGCACATATCGCAAAACACTAAACAAATCGTTTCAATTAAAAGCAAACATTCTGATGAAGTCAATTTACTAACAAGGTAATTAACAGGATCAATTAAAACCCATCCACAAACAGACTTGTGAATGCCACGTTTACCACTACAATCAGCTGCTTAATCCCACACACGCTTATCGAGTCTCTGAATTAGCAGATGTGCTATATATTCATCTGTTTTTTTGTCTTCGTTCTCTCTGCCTGGCTGGATAGTGCTTTCAAGGCACAGACATGTCCTCTGGAGTTTTTCTGCAGCAGTGTGCACGGCAGCCTGGGGAACGCAGCGGGGGGACCGGGCTCATTTGACTCAACTGCTGGTGAGAAAGAGGCAGAAAACTGACAGGCTGGCATACACAACTGGGACTGCAGTTAAGTTGACAGGAAGACTCCTGTGAAGCCACTGCAGATATGCTTGAAGGAACTGGAGCATGAATTACATGAAAGCATTTGCCCAGTTAAAACTGAAATGAAACACACAGATTTACTTAAAGGATGACTTCACAGATTTTCAACTCGCTTCCCATGGTTCTAGTTTATGGAGTGCATGGACGAACTGCGGCTCTCTGCTCCTAGCTGAAACACTTCTCCAGGTGACATCATCTGGAGGATTCGTTTCGCCCAATGTCACCTGGAGGAAGAGTACAACATCACCTGAACGCTTGAAGGAAGGAGATATTTTATTATAGGGATGAGAGAGGGAGGTTTAATACCATTTACACAAGTCCCCACCTAAACTATAGCCATAAGCGATACAATGAAAGTTTAAAATCTGTGAAGTCACCTTTTAACAGTGCAATAACGCTTTGATAGATAAAGACAGTGACCTAAAAAGCTACAGGAAGTGTTGTTGCTTCAAGGCAGGATGTGGCAGAAAGTGTCCCTATAACCTTCCATGTGTAATTAAAAAAAGGCAACTGAGACGTTCATGTGCTTTTGAACAGCTGTTCCTTCATTTCTAAGTCATTTTCTCGTAACCCTCCTCCTGCTCCCTTTTCTTCACAATGTCACAGCAAGAATCAACATCATTAGTTGTCATGGAGTGATCTCTTCATGCTACATCCCCCCACCTCCTGTTCTTTTTTTCTCTACATGTCTTCATCCTTCATCCCAATCAGCTTGGGGGCAGCATGCGTGTCAGATTTGCTCATCTGTGACTCTTACATGGCAACTGCTGGGACCCTGAATCCTACTTCAGTAGAAGTCATAAAGTTAGATCTTAGTATGAATACAGCTATATCAGCATTACAATATTAATTGTTGTTGGTTATAGTGAATATTTGCTGTAGTTAGTTAGTTGAAATGAAGCACAGATGAACTCTCATAACATACCCACAGCTTCATTTCTTGTCCAGTCACATCAGCAGATGAAATACAATCCAGGAGGTCCATTACGACAGTTGCTCTGTTAAAACTAAGACTTACCACAAAGTAAAATGCTGTATAGTTTCTAGATGGATTGCACTGCAGAAGAATCTGAGCCAAGTTAAACTGTTCTGCTGAACGACCTTGCTTTTTCTGCTATAGCTGTCTGGCTTGGCAGTGAACGAGCACTCTCTTTTTTCTTACGCAGGTTTTACTGGAGCCTGATTTTAATTGTGTACTGTATGTGCACACTGTACAGAGCTCAGTGGATGATTATTCCCCAATACAATTGAACAACAGTAATACCAGCTTTCTCCCAAGATGAAAAACATAAAAGCTGGGAGCGAGAGAGAGACAGAAATGTTGCTTAGTATTGTGGTTATGGGTGCAAAGATTGTGTTTCTATAGAATTCAAATGCAAATGTAAGTGTGTTTTGACTGCATATGGTTTGTGATTTCTATTAACATAATGAGGATACAGTATGTTGACAATGTCATGCGAATATGTAGATACAGAAGATATGTTCCAGACAACATATGCCTAAATGCAGAATGACAACTGTTTCTGACTTTATTTAGACATCCTGCTAAGGTTGGCGAAAGACTGATCTGTTTTCATAGGGAAGAAATATTCCCCCACTGGCGACTCCTGTCACCGCCATGGCAGTCCTGTGCATTATACACCCACCATCTACCTCCACCACCTACTGTGGACTTGCTTTCTGTTAATAAATGCAGTGTTTTATTCATAAAAAAACAATATGTTGAAGCAGAACCCAATCTATTCAAAAATGTAATAACATTTGCAGTTTCGTTGCAGAGGAACAGATTTGATTTCTATACTGTCTTTTCTCTATTTTGTGTCGTTCACTTTGCATTTTCACTTCTATATCATTCATATGCTAATAGTCTTATTTTAATTCATTTTTGCCCTCCCCTTTACTTGCGACGTGCACTTTCTCATCCATCCTGCTAATATAGGCATTCCTCTTATTCCCCCACCCCACCCCCACTCTCTTTCTCTCGCCTTCTCCTCCTCTTTTGATCTGTGAGCTGAATTATTCCATCTTACCCAGGCTTTTAATTCTCTTGATTGAGCCAATTACCTTCTGGCTGAATCAATGTGGGAAAGGTAATGATTTAAATGGCTGCTGCATAAAGCCACAAAACCACTTCAACTGGTGCAAAAAGAAAAGGGAGGGAGCAATGGAAGAGAAAGAGGAGGAGGAGAGAGCAAAGGAAGGTGGTTTAGCAAAGGGAGGGAAATGATTATCCTCTTTTAACACAACCATGCATGATTCAGCATCTGCGTTTAAGTGCTTCATTTTGTGTCCATTCCTCTACCTGCTGTATGCCACAATGTACAACCACACAGAGGAGAGACACAACGTGCAAACCCACTTTTCTCTGGGATTATCTAAAATGTATGGGCTCTGTGGAAACTGGGTTAGTCTGATCCGAAATGGTGCCAACACTGCAGAATCCTACTCAGTCGATATCTTCACTCATTGTCATCCTACTCTCACACGCACCTCCAGTAATGTGTGCCGCCCTGCTGACACACATGCATATACTGCACGTGTGCGCGCACACACTAAGACACACACGTTTCCCCATCATTGTGACTCGTCATCTCCTGTTGAGTGAGCTGTCCCATCCTATTTGCCCTACCTCCTTCATCCTCCTATCTATTATTGATGTAATGGAGCATTGTATCTAAATGCAGCTCTGCCTCTGACAACCACTTCAGCCCAGAGGGAACCAGGTCAATGGCTGCGAGCGCCTACTGGGGCTGCTTTGGGTCGAGTTAGTGAGGAGATGGATGAATGATAAGGCAGGTGGTTATCTTGGGCTTGGACTTGGCCTGACACAGATAGCTGTGGCAAAGACTTTTCTTCTCACTAAATCATCATCTAAAACCATTTTCAGACATGCAATATATGACACTGCTCCAGTCATCAAGCTGCTAAAGTAATGGATTTTTATAATTACAGTCTACCTTTATAACAAAGGTGTCCATTATGTAAATGTTCTTTTTGGCTTTAGTCGGACAAGAAAGGAAAA
Organism: Microctenopoma stevenorrisi; assembly: GCA_032270685.1. Lineage (NCBI taxonomy): Eukaryota > Metazoa > Chordata > Actinopteri > Anabantiformes > Anabantidae > Microctenopoma > Microctenopoma stevenorrisi. The sequence goes on along the minus strand of JAUMTR010000013.1, from coordinate 5,931,638 downwards.
ATCTGCACAAAGAGCCACTGCCCAAGAGGGAGCAGTGTCACTGCTGGACAACAGCGGAGAGTTGATATGTTATGACAAACAGGAAGAGTAGTGTTCTGAGTTTTCTATCAGGCTGCATCAGTCATGAATTTAACCTATTTTGTTAATTAAATGTTAATGAATTATTATTATTATGGAAAAAGCTGCTTCTCACGGTGAATCATCTAATGCACTTTAACCGTCATCTGTTCCATTGTGTATTATAGAATAAGAGCCTCTTTTACAGTGCTTCTACTCTAAATGCAGACAATAGAAGGAGGCCAACAGCTGGTCTGATTATGTCGTTGTTGTATTTTTTAATCTATATCTTTGCTCTTTGAGGTTGGACATGCAGTGATCAAGTATTGAATTTAAGTCGTTTGCACATATTGTTCTATGTGCAATAAAGTAAGGTGCCACTATAGCGTTATAAAAACATACGTCACTTTTAACTACCACACTTATTCAGAGAGGAAATAATAGGTTTCCATTTTCTTTTTATTAGAATTTATTTCGAAATAAATGCTCAAAAAACTAATAAGGTGAATTGCTGCCAGAAACTTCTGTGACCCCGTCTGATTAAACAGCCTGGTAGTGGTGAACAGATATTCCCTTTTAGCCAATCAATGAAGGCTTATTATTTTGGCTTGCTTGGTAAGTTTATTGTAATTTCATAAGACGATTGTCTGAAGGGCTGGGTGGAGCGTGGCACAGTTTGTGGAGGATAAAGGACAGAGTGGATTGAGTCTTATGCTAATGAGCTACGTACAAAAGCAAACGGCACAACGGTTAAAATATGAAAATTCACATATGGCTAGAAGATTGCAGGTCGTGTTGTGTGTGTGGGGATTATTTTAGCAGTAAAGGACAGAGGACTGATGTCTGGCCTCAAGATACAAGGTGGATACAGTAACCGATGAGATGCCGACGGCCAATCCTTATTTAATTACACCATTTTTAATTACTCAAAGCAAACACAGTGATTGACAGCAATAATTAATGTACTGCTCCATCTCCCGTGTGTCATGACATCTTTTGCTTGTTGTACAATGTTTGTTTTTTTTCTGAACAGTAACTTATAAAGGCCTGAGCAAATTATCAGTTCAGTGCCACTTACCGATTTCGCTCACAGACAATGAAACCAACAACCACAATCAAATGATGAACCCTGAGAGGTAAAATGTATTTAAATTAACAAAGCCTAATATTACTATTGTGTTTGACTTCTGACTAAAGTGCTGCAACTTCTTGGGCTTCGATGAACACCTCATTCACCTCCGTCCCTTTTGTTTTGTTCCCTTCTCTTACTCTAATCTATTTCTTCCAGCTATAACTTGGTTTCATAATGGAAAATTGGAACTGTGAATAGTTTACACTGAGGTGATAATCTGACCTGACACTGTGTATAGAGTACAACTCATTCCTTGCTTCCATTCTCCCTTTCAAAAAAATAATACTCTAACCTTGATTTGTCATGTTCTATTTTAAGATCTAACTATACCTTCAATAGGAGTCTTATATACACCATGTGTGTACGACTTCTTATTTCTGTGTTAACTAATTTCTTACTTTTTTACTTACAGTATCGTAATTAATGAATCTATGTCTGTATTTTATGTCCTCACCTTTAAAATATGTTTATTTCCCATTTGGCCTTTATTGTTATATATTATTAGCTTTGTATGAACGACTTACTTACAGTAAACACTTGCTCTGTGAACATACTGTATATGTATAAAACAAACAACAAAGAATTAAGCCAGTCACACTGCAGGTATCATGTACAGGCATACGCATTAAGCACAGTTTATGCAGAAATATGGTTCAGTCTATATGTGGTGTTTGACTACGACAGAGCAAGATCCTTTGTAAGATTTGGACTGGGAAATGAGCTAGTTATGCACAATAAACAGGGTATGTCAGCAGTGATAAAATGTACTGACGCCAACAAGAAAAACTCTAAGGAACATTTACGGAGAAAAAGAGAGTCCATTTATTGGAGGTAGACACGGGAATGTGCTTCTAGTCAGATCTCATATTGTTGAGCATGAGAAATACAAAATCCCATTTCCAGAAATGTACTAAACACATAGACATCAGTGACAGAAATGTGTATTTATTGCTTAACAAAAAGCCAATTCCCCTTAAATGTACAGCGTGTAAGATTGAGAGGGATCTATTAGCAGAAATGGAATATAGCATTCATAGTTAAGTTTTCATGAGTGTGTAATGACCCGAAAGCAAGAATCATTGTCATCATCAGCCTTATTTATCTACATAGATAGTTGCTGCCCTTTTGTGAAGGTGTCCATGTTGTTCAGTCGCGTCTCTTTAAAGCAGTGCAGAAAAGACAACAGACACTGTTTTAGTGTAGAAAATGTGTGTGTACATTGAGCATCTTAAATTTAGTGGCTGTTACCATCTAAGAGGCAGAGCACTTCTTTTACCTTTTGTAGGTTGGTGGATGTTTCTAGGTTGGTATGTGAAATAATCACTAGAATAACAGGTAAGATTTTGATTTAATCAAACTTAGATATTAGCCACAAATACAATTTCTCTTCATACGTGTCCAAAAGGTTTCGCAGAGCTACATGCATTCCCTTTGATGTCTGTTTGTCTGTTTGACCACACACACACACACACACACACACACACACACACACACACACAGCTGAGCAGAGAGGTCACGTTAGAGCAAACAAGTGGATGAAGTGTGAACTGTGCTGCATTCACACAAAATACTTCCTACAGGGACGTGCGGGGGCGTGGTCGTGTTTCTAACCACTGTAGGACAATCAGACATAATAACATTTAATTTCTCTGATTCACTGCTTTGTTCTCACTAACACGGCTTCTCCCTCTATTCTCTCTCCCTCTCTCTCTCCTCATGTTTAGCTGAGGAGGAGGAGGACAGGTCAACTTTGTACGGTGCATTTGCAAACAGTAAATGCCAAATCCTACTCATTCAGGTTAGTCAGTAACCTAAATGGGCAATGCCGACCTCTTTGTGACTGGTTGGTTTTCACTGCTCACTTAAGAGAGTGAAGTGGCATTACAAAGATAAAATTAACAGCTCTCAGATCTGACTCGGTTTCCCTCATTTGTACCAAAGAGCCGCTGAAGAGAACCAGACTGCAACGTAACGTCGCAGGTTGTAGATGACGACATGGGACTGAAGGACACTTCTTTGCGCTGTGGATTAGAGGTTTGAGGGCTCATCAGATGTGCACCATAACAGCTAGGGGCCAAAACATTTGACACACTGCACCTTAAAAGAACTGCAATCATCATCGTTATAACTTAGTGCAGCTGAGCTGTCTCTATGATTCTGTTGCTCTTTGTAACACATACCGCATTCTCTACTCAGCATCCAAAAGACTCGGAATACACACCCTGTAATGTTCCACCTGCATGTTCCCAAGTCCTGCTCTGTACCTGACTTCCCAGCTTGCTCTTCTCTCCCTCTTAGCTCCTGCCACTTGCACTCACACGGCATAATCTCTGTCATATTGTCACATTACAGGAGTTCAGATGCTAATGGATGTACTGCTAATCCAGCTGCTGGCAAAGCTGGACCACTGCCCATACGCGCTCTGCCCGGCTCCGAAACAGCTGTGCCTTGCTCAGTCATGCCAATGATGCACCAGGGATCTCAGCCACCGAGCAGGCATGCTGGTGGTGCGAGAACTGTATGTTAAAATGGAGGCTTTGAGCTACATATGAATGCAAGAAATAAATGTGCTGGACAGGGCAGGGCTGGGAGGGAGTAAGACTGAATGACAGAGCTGAAGATACTGGCCAGAGGCAGCATATAAGGCATATTGGTATAAACAAACTGGAAGGTCATTGTGCAAAAGCTTCTTACTGTGCGATAAGAGTGACATTAAATAAGATTTGGACGTTAAAACTAAGAAAATTTGATGAGAGACAGAAAAACCACACAAGTTCGGGATTCAGTAGAGGAAAGCAGATACAACCAGCAGCTTATTGAGCTGTGGATATGAATGGGCCGTGGCAGGCAATTATGGTTATTACTGTCTCTTACAATCTTTGTGAAATAAAAATGTCCTATTCTACGGTTAGCAGGGAACGTACTTAAGCTCCAGAGCGTTTGGTGTTTGTTGTGAAGTTGTTCCAACAGTTCTTCCATCTATTAGAGGAGGAAAATCAGTTTGCCTATAATCTAAGTATAACACCACTTATCAAAAATTTAAAGTGAATTAAAACCTCTTGCTTTTCAATAAAACATCTGCCCGAAAGCACCATCCCATTAGTGAAAAGCAGGCATTCAGCTACTTCAAAATAATTTAGCTAATTTGGCTGAAACTATGAGTTCAATTATTGAAACCTACAGTACAAGAGAGGGGGTTGAAGAGAGACATAGGAGTGGACTGGATACACGATCACGGATACAAGGGCTTATTTTGGGAGAAGTGGTGTACTGTACGCCTGTGGAGAGGCAGTATCCCTCACCTTTTCACCTTCAACATTACATGTTCTCTCCCTCTAACACACAATGAGCTTTAGACGGGGTTAATAAAGTTGTCTCCTCCAATACCAACACACTTTCCTGTGTTGTGTCATGTGGAAATGGGGGCTTGATGGATGGCAGCAGCAGGCAAATGTCTGGTTAACAGATGAGTATAGTACATCATGACAAACAAAGGATCAGTGCTACACCAATGAGCTGAACGTGTCTGTTGAGTTGATTATTGCATTTTGGAACTGAATCTAAAACGGAGATGGGCAAATACAAGATTGAAACGGGATTATCAACAGTAAAGAAAGTTTTAGTGAATTGCCTTGCAAAGGGAGACCCTCGCTGAAACTCATCTCTTTCTTCCAGTGCATGAACAGTGAATCCTTTGACCTTCATTCTCAAATAGAGTAAAGTCTGGAGAGTGGATGCGGTGCTTCGATACTTAACTCTTGGGTACACAATAGTTTATCTCTTGTCTCTGTGTTACCGTCTTTTATTTTTCATCACACTGTTACAGTAAAAATCCTTAAGTTACAGTGGTCTTGGTTTCCATCAATATTTACTCCCAAGATATGAAATTATAACAGAATTCCAAAAGATAAAATTCCAGATTTAGACAAATGGTGAGATAACGTGTGTGCAGAAGTGAATCCTTCTGCTACTCCATGTGTCAGTTTGTAATTTAAGAGCTTGAATACCAGTGCACAGGACGTCAATGAAAGAAGAAAATGGTAATCTATACAACCAGAAACTGAGTATGTGTTCGTTTTCAGTGACCATTACAATAACGGGCCTTCAAAACATCACTGCACAGCATATGTTATAGGGAGACAGCAGTATACCGTAGCAGCTGGTTTAAATGAGCTGATGTGCTCATTGTGAATAGACAACTGCAGAAACACTTTCCAACTGCTGCTTCTACAGGTTCACTGTGGACCGATGAGCTGCTGAGAGGTTCACAGGCAATGATTTCCCTCAACACACAACGCCAAACAAGAAAATCCTGAGAACAAATGAAAAAAAAAAACAGTCATGGAATAAAGAGGGGAAGTTGAGCTCTTTCCTCTTTTGTTAAAGCTTTATTTGTGAATCGAAGAAAGGGTCTCAAGGTCAGACTCATTGGGAATGTGTACTTAGAGGGTGGAAAGAAAGAAATGCCATCCATGATTGGCTGAGATTCCCAGAGGAAAATTGTTGAGGCTTGAGGAAGCCTCTGAGGCTAATCTATCATTAGCATTCTAAAGGAACAACTGGGACCTGCACACAACAACACAAAGACACACACACACACACACACACACACACACAGATTACCAAAAAATCTGATCGTTGCAGTTTCTCAAATGTGAAGACCTGCAGCTTTTCATTGTCTGTGAATTGATAGGATGAAACAAGATACGCGAAGAGATCACCTCGAGCTGTGGGAACTGAGATCGTAACGTCCAGCTACATCACACTGGGAGAGGTTCAATTACAGCAAAAAGACCACAGGTAGAGATCTGGTTCCGTTTATTAAAGCTATAAATTTCATTATAAGAAAAAGATCAAACTGTACATGTCATAGAAATAAACATTATAAAATACTGTTTGTGGAAACCTGACTTGAGTCAGAAAAGTTATTCCAGCTAAAATAAGACTGCAGGGATGGTAATAGTCACTAGAGTGATTCCACTGGCTTATCAGGAGATAATAACAGCACAAATTCTGTCCAGGCAGAGGAAAACGGTTAGACTACCTTATTAAGCACAAGCTCATGCACCAATACACATCACCAGCTTGATCCCACTGGTCTATTGTACGGTCAACACAGTGAGATCTGTTCCAGTAATGAGAGAATCCAGAGCTGTATTGATCACATGCAGTGGATCAGAGGACCTCTGTCAGTCCCTCTGAGCCCACTTTATACTCTTTATAGAGAAATAAAGAGAACCAGACACAATCTCCTCTCATTTACCACTTTACATTTCCCTCGCTCACTCCTTCTGCCTCTTCATCACAAACGTCCTCTAGATACTTTTTAAAGGTTTTCTCTTCCTTTACACTCACCCCCCCCATCTTTTGTTGCCTCGTCTCTCCTCTGCTTTGCTTGCCTCTCTGCTTCCATGTATCAACCTCTTTATTTATGTAAATCCATTTGCTGTTAGAATGAAGCTTGTCTAATGTCCTGAACACTGCTGGATTTTATGCCTTTTCCTTCTGGTAACGGTAGAATAATGAAAATGTAAATAGTGTTAAGCTGGGTATCGTAAAGACAACCTCTTATTGAAGGCAAATAGAGAAAGAGACGGGGGCCTTTTTTACCTTCAAAAGAGCGTCGGCATCACAGGCTACAGCATCACATATAGCAAGTCACTGAAGCATGTGCATGGGAACCAGCTGGCACAGGGACAATGTAGGAATTCAAGATGCGCAGTACGAGCTGCTACACATCTCGAATTCACAAAAGAATATCTCTTTTAAGTGACATTTATGCTGGAATGCTTCAAACGCCATTCATGTGTCTTTCTTTCCAGTTTGTTTCCGCAGGCTTTTACTGTGGTTGCCACTCGGTCTCAAGGGAACAATCCTGGGTTGTAATCTAAGGAGATGTTAATCAGGCTTTCGTTCGACCTCACTCTGGCATGGCTGTGCATTAGAGGGATAATCCTAATGTTTTGTGAGCAGGGACGATATCAATATTCCCTCTGCCTCAGACACTCACAGGCGCTGCTTTTCTACACATGTACTTCACCAGGTGAGCAAGCGAGAGGATGAGGTTGCGTAAGAAGAGGTCTAAGAGGGCTTCCCTCAAGATTCGGCTGGAAAGTGAAAGAAAAGAGAAAAGGAGATGAACGAGTATTTGAAAGGACAAAACAGAGGGAATGGGGCGAAGGTGAAGAGCAGGAGTGCAAAGGTGTCCTTAAGTGTGTGCTGATGAAGACTGAGTCAGATACAGGAGAGGTGGAAGGGAAGCATGGCCTCACTTCCACACAGATCCTGGTACCTAAGATGAGCAGAATCATGCCCCGGTCCTAGGCAGCTGCTGGCATCTCAGCAGCAGGGGCATGCTCTTAAATATGATATGAAGCATGACATGATTTTGACATAGGAAATATAAAGCATAATGGTTTGATCTCAAAACCGTGAGATTGGTGAACCAAGTGTTGCTTTTGCTTAAAAGTAGCAGAAATAACACATTATCAGTATCATCATCTTCATCATCACACTCCACACAGAGGTTAAAAAGACTACAAGAAAAACATCTGAATAACTATGCCACATGTGTAAATTGTGCATAGGCCTGATCTCAATAAAAAAACACATGTTGATAATGCTGCTGATTGACAGTCACAGCAATTTAACAAAGTCAAAGAAAAGGAGACAGCTACTGCTCTGCTGGACCCAGTGCAGAGTGTGATAACAACCCAATCACCTGTCTGGCCCAAAAACCTGCTGCCACCTTCTGGCCTTGTAATGTGGGTCAACCAAGGGCCACCAGCTAGGGTTTGTATCTTTCATACATATTGGCCAAGCAGCGATATGTTACCGTAAGTCATTCGTTAAACAGGCAGTGTAAACTGGAAAAGGAAACAAGATAAAAGAATTAAAAAGCAAGACGCTTTTGCTTTCTCAGTTTTTGCCGTCACATCTCTAAATATCTTGTGCCTCTATATTGATTGTGGTTCTACATATACCGCAAAGCAACATTTATGCCTCTGCTGTGCTGCTCAACCTTGGGATATCTCTACATTAGCACATCAGCCTGTTAAATCAATCCCAGAGCTACTCAGCCAAAAAGACCATTGGTTTGATCTTTGACTGTAAAAGCCCTTCAGCCTGGCAAGTTAATCCTGGAGTGTGGTCGGCCAATCAAGTTGTCAGGCCAGGCTTGTTGTCAATAGCACATTTAGGTCAAACACAAAGGCATGAAAGAGACATAATCCGCCTCCCTATCAAATATAAATATCAGTCAACAGTATAAATCTACATGCATGTGCAAAGACCCATGCCTGTAAAAGCTGTTTTTATTTAAAAATAATATTATAAAATCAATATAGGGATGAAAGTTTGCTGGATAACTTGTTATAGCTGCCTTTTTTATTGATCGTCATCCGAGCTCAGGCACTTGGAAGCAAAGGAAAGGTTATTGTGCAGTCACCAGAACCACCCACATCTGCAGTGGCACAGAAAAATGAACTCTTTACAGAACAACTAGACAAAAGAAGAAGTAGAAGAAACCACAGCGGCAAATGACAAGGTAGGTGCTGTGGAAACAATAGGAGTGGAAAAGAGAGCGAGAAACACAGAAAATATTTGAGAGAAAGACAAGAGTGATGGCGAGAAACGGAGAAAGAGCGATGGAGAGGCAGATACGGAGACAGCACTATTTACGGTAGATTAGTTGTTATGGTGATAAGCAGAAGGGAAAGGAAGGGATGTAGTTGTCAGGGTGATGGGGCTGCACTAGGCTACTAATGATATGTAAAAATAACTGTGCTTAGAATTCACCCTACCTTTGCAAAAAAGAGAAAAAACACCCATGCACACACAAACACGTAAGATGAATACACAAAGTAGTTGCTTGAAACTGCCTCCTCTCATTAGCATTTGGAGAAGTACTCAGATCCCTCCCCCACGGCCTCAGCATGGGGCTCACTTTTTTCCTAAGTTTTTGCTTAATGAGGGATGGGAGCTAGGTACACAAGCACCAGGGATGCGTGCGCGAGTGTTTATTGCTATGTGGAACAATTGTGGTTCTGTGCTTCTAAAAGCCCAACAACAGAAAGTCAGTGCATCACTTTGATAGAAGGAGATGACAGAGGACTGTGGGTTATTGTAGTTTAAATGGCCTGAAGGGGTTTCTAGAGGGCTGGTGTTTGTAGTTGTGCTGCCTGTGGTGTAACCTCTGGGTTTTCAGAAAGGCATCTGATATAATCACTGTCAAAGAGCAATCAAACAGCCGTCTGTGTGTTAACAAATAATATCCAAGTTATGTCAATAAGTATACACACTGTGTGCTGTGGTGAAGCACTGTGCTTAAGTAATGTTTTGAAGAATTTAAGATTAAGATTTTGGAGAGAACTAAACCAGTTAAGCTTTTACAGTTGATACTTCAAATCTGATTACTTTAACATAATTTCTGCACTGAAGCATTTCTACCGATTCACACATTTTCAGGTTCATCTTAAAACAATAGTCAGGCGCTTATACGGACATCAAGAAAGGTCTTTAATGCTGTAATTGTTCCTCCTAATGTGCTGTGAGGAGAAGGCGTCGCCTTTTCACCTCTTCACCAGGGGACTGAATCGACAACCTTCTGATCACAAGCTCACTACTCTAAACAGACACATTTTACATTTTGACGTTGAACAGACGTTGGAGGTTCCTGGGTAATTAGCTGTCATGACACACTTAGAAACAGACCCTCCTTTTAATGTTGACTGAATTGCCTTGATGTCTATAAAAGCATCAAGTGGTACTTTTCCCCATTTACCAACGTTTAATTACCTGGCAATTTCTCTCTCTAGTAGATATAAACCGACTTGTATGTACACCATGACAGCAGCGCACAGGTGGAAAATTACATTATATTTACTTGTGCCTCAAACATGAATGATTCCCCAGAATAACTGCTTCATTATCAGGGAAGAGCAGCACACATATATCACAGCCCGCATCACTCCAATCATCTGCTCACTTTGGAATTTATAGCCTCAGCCATCACATGCAAGCACACACAAAGGCACAAAAACAGCATTACACACACACACACACACACACACACACACACACACACGATTTCCTAGAACGTAAATTAGCTAGAGGGAGCAGTATTCCATGCATTAAGAGATTTTAAGACCTGCATAACAGCACAACCTACTATCAGATGGTTTTCTCATATGCAGCTCCCCAACTGGTCCTGACAATACTCTCACTATGTATCACTGAAAATATTCTTCATATTGTTTGGAAGACGTCCTGCCGCTACACCTTCAGGACTAATGGTTCACAACACAGACACACACCAATAATGCAACAATTGCAGGCTTTGACAGATAATCCAATCAACCATTTCCTTCTTCTTTACTTTAGCAAGCAACATAATGATGCAGTCAAATGTAATCTTGTACCTTCCAATAAAAATCAATGTATTATGGCTTCACTGCATCCATATGCTGCCCCATCCTAAGGCTGTGCAGCTGTTGTGATTGGAGAAGAGAAAACAGGCTTCCTATTGACAATGCACCATCCAGGAGCAGTCTGGCTCTCCACAAGAAAGCCATTTAATCTCCAGTAGTCTGCATGTGATCAATCTCCCGGCAGAGTGTTACTGCAGCGCAGGCCATTTCTCATCATTTAGAGACAGAGGTATTGACCAAGTCAGGACAGTCTCCATAGTGCATTTGTGTGTGTTGTGAGTGAAAAGCCTACACAATACCGCATTTCTTCCTCAAGCCGCAACAGAAGAGAAAAAAATATGCAGATGCATTCAGAGATCTCCCGGCGAGTTGGCTTATTTCCACATCGAAGTCTTATGGTCTGATGCAGGTAGTCATGTTGTCCACTTATCAGTAAATTCTCAGTTAGACATCCCTGTTTAGTGGGTGATTCAAGAAAACGGGAACCAAGGACAAGCAGAGGATTGTTAATTAGCATTAAATCCAAGGGGCCCAACAAAAAGAGGAAGAAGGCAGAGGCTGAAAGCACTCTTGAATGGTAAGCAGTGAAGGTTTGTGTGATTTTGCAAATAAAATGTCTCTTATAATAATTAATTGTATAAAGTTATGTCAAGTTAAAGATTCAGGGTGATCAATCATTTCACTTGATACCCGCTGCAGTGATATATTAGTGTTACAGATGTCAATGTGGACAACTGATTTGTCAATAAACTATTACACTCCTCCAGTCCTGCACTTCAAATGAGTAGAATGAATATTCAGTGCAAGCATCTAGGAAGCCTCGGGGGTATGAGTCAGGCATGACAAGTAGAGACAAGGTCTCACTACATCTTATTTGTGTAAGTCATTTGGCCCATCTGCTTGACAGAGGAAATGTATAGACAGGCACATTTCAGTTTTCGAGTGTCAGAGAAAAGGCAGCTGCGTGATTTGTGAAATGAAAGGTGAGCACCTTGAAAACATAAATTAACTCTCCAACTGACTCGGTTTTGTGTTCCTGTTCTCGTGCTTGTAGTGATGTTATTCGGGCATCAGCTCTGCGGACTTCATCCCCCACACTGCCTTTGGCCATGTCAGATTTACAGTTATCCATGGCGGCGCTTATCAAGGGTTTAGAGCGGGACTCTGCAGAGTCATCTAGAATATTGGCTGTATAGTTCTTCTATATCCTCGCTCAGTGAAACAGCAAGAGACAGAGGTTGGGAAGTTGCACACTGGAGATGAATACAATCACATAGACACACACACACACACACACACACACTTATACACTCCTAATATCTCCAGCTGGGATCATTGGGTGGCTGTGCTCTGTCTTTTCACAGTGTGTAGCCCCGAGCTGACTGCAGTGGCTACATTAGACCAGCATTCACAGCGGTAACCAACTGTGAATCCTGTTTATACATTTACCTTTCCCTTTCGAAGCTAGTCTGGACCATTGGTTACACAGTACAACACTCGTTAGTCTTAAAAACATTTGCAGGTTAGTTTTAATAATCATGTATCATATAAAAAATATGCATTTAGCCTTTCAGTGCGGAGTCAACACCTTCTCCATGTGTCTGTGTGAGTTCTCTCCGGATACTCTGGACTTCCTCACTGGGTGCATCCTCCCCTTTGCAGGATGTGGTGGTTGTATTTTGTGAGACTGTGCCAAGTCTGATGGCATGACCAAGAACATGTTGATGGTCTGACACACCTCTTGCCCTGTGTTAGCTGGGATTGGTTGCTACCCCTTTGTGACCTTCTGAAGGATAGCTATAGATTTTTGACAATGACACTATTCTTTCATTTACATTCCATCCTTAATATGGAGTTACCACATTACAGGCAATTGAAACAACTCCACATATTCACTGTTATAACCCACCTCTGCTGTGTTAAACGTAAGATACTGCGAGGCTTCCATTTGCTAGACGAACTGAGAGGAGTCTTGTTTTTCACTGCAATATGTTCACTCATCCCTGTAGGCTGTGTTTAAAAGCCATTATTCCAGCTAACAGACTGGTCAGCAGGCCCGGGATGTGTTTAGTGATGTGTAGTGTCTGGCTCTCGCAACACATTCAGAAAGCGTTCTTCTTTTGATCTCTGTATGGGACAGCAGAGGCTGTCCGGCCCACAGTCACAGCTGTGAGCAATTCTTGATCAGAGGTATTGTTCGGCTGTGAGGCCGGGGCAAAAAGACAACACACATGAAACGACACGCTACATCAGGTGTCACTGAATGACGCTGAACCAAGGTTCTGCACATCGCACACGTAGTACTGCAAATGTTGTGAAAACTTTTTGGTGGTTTTCTGGGAAATGTTTGGCTTCTTTTCAAAAGCCAAGCCGATCGCTTGTAAGCTAGAGTGCATTGCAGATCATAGCACATTTAGTCAGTGAGCTAGCTACCATGCTCATTAGTTGCAATATCTCTATGTGTCAGCCCTGTGACTGACCTGACCAAGCTGTCTTGTAGCTAGGCCTCCCGCCACTTACTATGGTACATGCTTTGATTCCTGCATGTGTGTGTGGGATGAGCCCGGCTAAGCAAGCTTGACATAACTGTGGAATTGGCTCCAGTAGACTCACAACACTCAGCTCTTTTAATGTTGGGAAATTTTGATTATGTTTTTATTGGTACATTCAGCTACTGTGCCCTGCCTTCTACTTCTGTCTCTATAACTCGTCTGTTGAGTGTTATTAACCTCAATTGCAGGATTTTTTTGGCTCACCAGAAACAGACATATATAAACAAAATGATTCACCTCTCTTTGTTGGTTTTTGCAAAGATCAAAATGTCAAAGCAAAGGCTTTAGCTTCCACGCTGTGAAAAGGTGTGGCAAATTACCAAATAATTGTTTACTTAATCAAGCTAAAAATAAAAAATAATGGGCTGTATATAATTAATTTTCACTCATCATCCATTCTTTCTTCTTTTTTGTAAAGTAATTGCAGTATTGTCGCCATCAAGTAATCTGCTGCTCAGCCAATTTTGCCTAAATTACAGATGTTTGTGTGAAGCAGCTTTGTTTGTCTTCGCAGCCACAAAGAAAATCACTCAACTGACTCAGAAATCAAGGAAAGATGTCATGCCAAATACTTTACTTGGCAAAGGCTTTTGTCTAAACTGACTTACAAGGAGCTGAGTGTCTTGCTCAAGGACGCACTTGGTGTGGGGGATAGGCTAGGATTCAATCCTGCCACCTTCTGCATCCCAGTCTGATGCTTATCCCATTGGGCTACCAGGTCACAAATATGCTGGATAACTTAATATATACCAACTGCCAATTGCTATAGATTCATTTTGTTTTTATCAGCTATTTATTCTCTCAGCACTACATACAGAAATGTCTTTTATCTAACCGATATATTGGTCTAAATAATCTTGTTGCATTGTTGTTGCAGGCCACGTCTGAAAATTCCACCACACATTTAACATCCTTTAGTGTGGCCTAGAACCTGGTGCAGCCTGAGAGCCAAGTTAAAGAATCCTGGTCTTCTCTGAATAAAGTCAGCTCTGACTGGGCTGTTCTTGAGCAGAGCGAGTGGGACAGGCCTGCTCAGGTCTGACTGAATCAGGTCGGACGAGGACAGACTCAGTTGGTTTATGATGGATGGACCCTGAAAGCTTGTCTCTGTCAGTGACTTGCTCATAGTCCCTGAGAGTAAATCTCACACAGTGTCAGAACAACATAGGTCAGGGCAATGCCCAATCCCACAGAGGTGTAATGACATTTGGAGTGGTGTGTGAAAAAGCCCTATTTTCAGGAGCACAGCATTCATATATACTTACTGGCCATTTTATTAGGCACACCTTGCTAGTACTGGGTTGGACCTCCTTTTGCTTTCAGAACTGTCTTAATCCTTCATGGCATAGATTCAATAAGATAAAGGGATAGGGACATAAAGGGATGGACACGGTCGGCAACAACACTCGGGTAGACTGTGGCATTGCAACGATTATCAATTAGTATCAAGGGGCTCAAAGTGTGCCAAGAAAATGTCCCCCACACCATTACACCACCACCACCAGCCTGAACCGTGCAGGATGGCAGGATGGATCCATGCTTTCATGTTGACGCCAAATTCTGACCCAACCATCCAAATGTCACAGCAGACATTGACTTGCAGACATCCATTTTTCCAATCTTCTTTTGTCCAATTTCGGTGAGCCTGTGCAAATTGTAGCCTCAGTTTCCTGTTCCTAGCTGACAGGAATGGCACCCGGTGTGTCTTCTGCTGCTGTAGCCCATCTGCCTTGAGGTTCAATGTGTTGATGCTCTTCTGCATACCTTGGTTGTTATGAGTGGTTATTTCAGTTACTGTTGCCTTGCTATGAGCTTGAACCACTCGACCATTTTCCACTGACCTATGGCATCAACAAAGTATTTTCGCCCACAGAACAGCCGCACTCTGGATGTTTTCCCTTTTTCTGACCATTGTCTGTAAACCCTAGAGATGGTTGTGCGTGACAATCAATGTAGAAGATTTGAGTTTCTGAAATACTCAGACCAGCCCGTCTGGCACCAACAACCATGCCACGTTCAAAGTCACTTAAATCACCTTTCTTCCCCATTGTGAAGCTCTGTTTGAACTGCAGCGGTTCGTCTTGACCATGTCAACATGCCAAAATGCATTGAGTTGCCACCATGTGATAGGCTGATCAGTAATTTGCGTCAACGAGCAGTTGGACAGGTATGTCTAATAAAGTAGCCGGTGAGTGAATATGTTCATAGACATACAACCCCAATTTATCTCAAATGATACTTGATTCTGCAGAGACCAGTTGGCCATTAAACCATGAGCAGTGCCAAGCGTGGTGCAAGGAAAGAGGGAATAGGAGACACAAGCAGCATCCATGCCTTTGGGAAACTCATTAGTCAACCCATGTAGACTCCACATTGAATAATTATAGGATTTTGGAGTGCTACTGTACAAACTCGAAATGGGAATGCCATATGGACATTGTGAGGGAAGATCAATTGAATAGCTGCTTTGTCCATTGTCTCTTGAGGGCTAATCAAACCCTCACAGCTGATCCCTCAAGAATCCACAAGGTTGAGGAATCAAATTCCCTACTCTTCCCACAATCTAACAAAAACAATGGATTATTCCCATCTGATACATCAAATGCCCACTAATAATTCATTAGAACAGGAACCCAGACAAAACCCCCTTGTCTCTTTTTCTCTCTACATTGTCTTAAAATTCCTGGTTTATGTTTCACAATATTAACAAACACCAATTAATTTAAGCAATAAGCAATTTCCTGCAGGATGATTAAAGTTTTCTGATTCTGATCTGATTCTGATTAATAACTGTGACCTATGCATGTAAGAAGCCAAAGGTGGCCATTTAGCATTAATTTAATAGCAGTCATGAGAGTCCAGTTGCTCCATCTCTTTCATCTCCAGCACATAAAGACAAACGTCTCAAACCTTTGAACCAGAAAACAATCACCCACCAGGGGTTTTATCAGGCAATTAATCTCCGTTAGCACCACTTTTCATCTTTAACACAGACACCCAACCTTCATCTTGTTCAATTTGTGAGAGACTAGGACTGCAGCAAAGAATAGAGTGTGGCAGAAAAACTTATTTGAAACGTGTTGAGGCAATGTAATTTATGAAAATGTATAGCCAAAAAATAAATGGTATAACATCAATCATTGTGTTTTAACACTAAATGAAACTTTGATTGCATGTGTTTGACAGATAGTGACAGGTCATATCCCAGAATCCAAGTTTAACATCAGCTTGACTGATTGTCCACATATTATCCCATTTATAATCTTTTAAGGCAGACAGAGAAGTCCATCAAAGAGCCATTAGATAGCCAAACCACCCAGCGATGCTCTGTCACCTTTGACCTCTCAGCTGGAAGGTGAAATTGACATATCAGCTATCTTTATTTGACCAAAGGTCTTAGAGGATCCACTGGATTGAGTTGCCTTGGCTGAGATCTATACAAAAATCTCCCACAGACTGAATCATACAATCGCATATTGAAAAAACTAAATCACACATGTGCACTTAAGCAAAAGACACATTAGTTCCCATGTTGGTTTTAAGGTGATGCTTAACTTAACTTAAAAAACCAAAGTGTGAGGTAGGTTAGCCTGAGCGGTGATAGGTAAGAGGCAGACTCAGAGAAGTTCCACAGGTTTCCCAAAGAAAAG